>VXBL01004712.1:2743765-2900425 GCA_013400195.1 Aramus guarauna | reverse complement strand
CCCTTTTTTTTTTTCTTGTTACATTTGAGGTTAGTTACTAAGTTGACAAGTCTGTGTTGTAACGTTTTATTCTTGCATAGGTTATGCACAACCAATAAATGACACGCTATGTGTGGATTTTTATTGATCCTGCAAGGTATGTTAGAAACCATCTAACTAATGGCTCTTTAAATTTTGCATATGGGATGGCAATTTGAAAATGTATCTTCAGCGAGGAAGGAGAATGCTGGGAAATAAGAACAAATCTGTTGATGTAAAATGAAACGTTTATCCGTATTCTACATAGTTTAGGAGATTTAAAAAGATAAAGCAGCATGTGAGTTTGACAGAATACATTTTATTTGGCAACATTTACTCTTCCTTCAGAAATTGAACTGTACCTCTCAGAACTGCTTCTGACTGTGGACCTTTCTACAAGCTCACTAGCAACTATGGGAGTGGTCTAGCACTGCTTGCTGGGATTTAGCAACTTGGGATTTCTCACCAAGCAGTTAAGCCTATGTCTTCTACAGTACTGAAATACACTTACATCTGTTAATGCATTAATGAGAGAGATTTGTCTGTGACCTGCTACAATCATATGGGGTAAATTTGGGCAGATGGATCAAAGAACAGAGTTCTTGTCTGTGTATGTCGAGGGAGGAAAGCACCACTCTGTGACAGACGGTATGCTGGCGTGTTTTAACTTTGCTCTAGAGAAGCAATTGGCCAAGTGCTTTAGATGAGGCAGGTCTCAGAGACCAGCACACAAGTCATATTCAGCTACCATGTACTGTATTTCAGTCTTGGATGTGTCTTCTTTATACTGACAAAGTCAAGATACCCATTTACCTGTATGTGGTGGGGGTGACCCTGGCTGGCAAGTTGCTCACTGCTCCCAGTGCGATGGGGGAGAGAATCAAAATGGTAAAAGCGAAGGAAAAAAAAAACCTTATGGGTTGAGATAACACAGTTTAATAAGTGCAGCAAAGCAAAATAAGGAATTAATTCACTATTTACCATTGGCAGGCAGGTGTTTCCCCATTTCCAGGAAGGCAGGGCTTCGTCACCCATAACTTGGGAAGACAAATACTATAACCATGAACATTCCCCCCTTCTTCCTCTTTTCTATGAACTTCTATTGCTGAGAACATCATCTGGTCTGGAATATCCCTTTGGTCAGTTCAAGCCAGCTGTCCCAGCTGTGTCCCCTTCAACTCCCTGTGTACCCCCAGCCCACTGGCTGGGGAGAAAAAGTGAAGAAAAAGAGGGGGGGGTGGGAGGAAAAGAAAGGCTTGATGCCATGCAAATGCTGCTCAGCAATAGCCTGACAATAGCAATAACACTGATGTGTTATCAACACTGTTTTAGTCACAAATCCAAAACACAGCACCATATGGGCTGCTATGAAGAAAATTAACTCTATCCCAGCCAGACCCAATACACTATAAAACTGCTGCTTTTCTTCACTGTGAAGTTTCTGCTTCCTTCATCTGCACCCCAGAGGAACAAATTTTTATGAGCACTTCTGGAAAAGAGACAAAGTGGTGCAATAGAATCGCTGGAGGGGTGGTGGTTTTGTTTGAGGGTGTGGTGGTGAGGGGTTTTTCCTTATCTTGAGGGATATTTTGCACAGCTAAATGACCCAGTTAAAATATATATATAGGGTTTACACTGAGAAAAGATTGATCTGAAATCCTTCACAAATTATGTTTTTATCAAGACCAAGTTGTTGTGTGCTATTGATTTTTAGATCCGCACAGGCTACAAGTAATAAAAGTTGCAGCACCAAAATAATTTAATGTGGTTTTCTGTCTTTTGTATATAAGCCAGGTTAGGATATTGAAGTACAAATCAATTGCTTTGCTGCTCAGATTCCATGAAACCCAGAAGAAAATTTCAGCATGAGTTATGGTTTCCAAATGTTTGTATATTCTGGTTCTGAGTCTTATCCTACAGGCAATAGAGCTTGTTTTGTCTGACAAGCTTTTCTGCAACTTGGTCACTAGTAGTACAAGAGATAGTTATAAAGAAAAGCATGCCTACACAAGGCAGAATCATCACAGGTGATAATAACAGCAGAAATGGGAAATGTAATTATGCAAAAATCTTTTGTAAATAGCAACATCTAGCAACATCTACACAGGATTAAATCTGAAGGTACAAGGGCAATGACAAAGTGATAGCACTCCCATCTGTTTGTGGCTGGTCTATATTCTCCCACGTTCACTGATGCACACTATCAGAGATGATCAATTTTACTACTAAAACAGTGGGAATATTCAGACGACAGGATCTGAATGTATCGGAGCAGAATCAGTTTCAAAGGGGTCACTTTGTCATTCAAGGCAAAAATTCTGAATACGTGAATTGTGGGGTTTCAAATAATATTTGTCTGGAAATATTTTGTTCTATCTCTTAGTTACTGATGAACATGCTAATAAAACAAAGGCATATTACAGAATTTTTATGGCAGATCAATGCAATTTCTTATTACTGACTCAGGAATGTTAATTTAAGGAATGTGGTTAGGAGGATATAGATTTACAACCTACAGGTGTGCTTAAAACAATATACTCTAATAGGTTGTGGGGGAAAAAAATGTTCTTTTGTACTTGATGTTTAACTACCATAGAAAATCTGCATTTGCATAATTTGATGAATATCATTACAGCTAGGGTTTTATTTGTGCTTTATTGTGTACTGAAGGGAGAGAGCAGTAAAATTCTTTAGAGGGTACTTGTAAAGCTGCTCTAAAGTTCACTTGTTGAAATGCTAAAAAAGTTTTGTACCATCTGATGTGCGGTTAAATGAAATAGAATGATTCTTTGTAGTTTTAGGGATAATTGTATCATGTTCTGGTTGGCCCTAGAAGCCACTTCAACGTAATATGATACAACTCTTTCATGATTCATATTCTTAAAGAAAACAGACCCTATTTAAATTGGTTGTGGTTGTGTCCAGTCTACGTGATATCAATAAATTATTTCCTTGGGCCCATTGGCCCCAAATGAAGGCCCTTGTAAACAACCCCCAACTAATGCTCCTCTGTGATATCCAAGGTCTATCTCCATATTTTCTTGGACAACCTTTATTATTGTTCAAAGTGGTCTGAAAAAGTGGGGATTTACCATCTGTATTGTTTCGTTTCCACCCAGCGTGGAGATTTCAGTAACAGTCTGCTCCAGGCTCATTCCCCTCCCTCTTCTTTCTGTTCCATCCCCCTTCTCCTCCTCATGGGATGTTTCTCCTACTTCCCTCAGGTCTGGGAATTAAGTCCTACATGGATTCATGCTTTATTCCAGGTGGAGATATTGTCCCTCCTTTATATACTTTCTGGGCTTGATGTTAAAGGAAGAGAGGAAGGAAAAACAGCATAGCCCTCCCATTGTTTGTAGTGTAGGACAGAAAGAATAGAAGTCCTAAAAAGTACAAAAAAAATCCACCTGAACATATTCTAACCTGAAAATAAGCTTAATTCCATGGACTAATGTTCCCTGCAGTAAAGTCAGGAAGGTTCTTATACCAAGATCCGTTCTTTATGGGGGGATTAACTGCTTGAACTGACGTGTCAGTGGAAGACGTGGAAAAACTTTAAACTGGAAGACAAAAAGCATTTGCTGATGGCACAATTATTCAAGAGAAATCATGTAGAATTGCAGAAAGATTTCACAGTATTGGATTAGTGGCAGATGAAATAGTTGCTGATAAAAGGGCATGTAGTGCAGATAGCAAATGCAGGTTATGCTGAGAGAAGAGGAGTTGGGTTCATTTTAAACATAAGGAGGTCAGTGGGAAAATGCAGCCAGAACCAGAAGAGAGCGGTAACCGTATGCCCGCTCTGGCAGCAGAGCCTAGAGATTATGGCCTTCCTCTCCTCACAGAGAGGAGAAGCAATGAAGAAATTTTAAGTGCACATCCAGTGAACCGGGAGGCTAAAGTTAATGAAGACAGACCCACTACTATTTCACTGGTGTGACTAAATGGAGAATTTTTTACAGTGGAAGGGGATTTATAGGTAGAATGCCATGGCAGTCTGTACTATTCAGTGTGTAAAAGGGACAAAATAATGACGTAAATGTCTGTTGAGACCGGATTATTCAGAACAGACAAAACTAAGACTGACTGGGAAAGTGCAGAAAGCTGAAAGATTAAGTGACAGAATAAAATTCACTTTCAGAATTTCATAATAGTTGGAAATCTGTTCTCAAGGAGGGAGTGCATGACTATTATTGCTCAGAAGCCTTTCTTGGAAACATCAGATGGAGTTCTCAGAAGCATTATTTCAATGCTTGACAGCTGTCAAAAAAAAAAAATGCAAACTGAGTATTTAGCAGTTCTCGGCAAAGGCATCCAGAGCAGCAAATACAGGACCGTCTCTGCTGGAGGTTGCGTTGGTCTTGCCTGTGCTCACTGTCAGCAGCTCTGGGTACCCTATGGCTCACAAAGGTGTAGTCCAGGGTAGGGTGAAAGGAGTGATCAGAGGTATGGAATAGCTTCTGTGCAGGGAAGACATTAAATACATGCTAGAGCAAGAGCTTGGAAAAGAGTTGACAGGTGAGTGAAATGGGAGAAAAGTGATAGATCAACATTATTGACATTGATTTGAATATTGATATCATAATGATATGACTCATGAGGCAAGGATTGTGGATACAATAAAATGATCAAGCAATGACTCATGAAAAGAATGGTTTTTTTCATGCTATACAATGCTATTCTACAACGTTTTGACACTGGATATTTTAGATGCAAAAGACAGAAGCAAGTTATGAATAATTGTGTAACTTAATGTGCAGTAGTATTTCCTTACACAACAGAATGCAGGATGTCCCTCTTTGCAAATTACTGTGGGAAAGACTGATGCTTTTATTCTTTCATAAACATCTAATACTGATCACTGTTGGAAAGAATGTATTACTCTAAATGCTGCAACCCAGTAAAACAGCTCTTTTATTCATATACGTGTTTTCCCAGATGTGAACCTTAATGATTATTTATTAGGATATCTGGAAAAGGGAGATTTCTTCATCAGCAGTTTCCACTGCTTTCAATATGCTGTTTGCTTGTTAGTCCTGACTTCCAGCTAAAATTGTCCCAATACATTGGGCTGCCCTGGGTGCTGTGCTGACAGTTCTCTGACATAGGTTCTGTAGAACCATTTAGCAACTGTTTGACAGAAGACAGTTGTCTAGAAAGCCGATTCCAGCAGAATCGGAAAGTATTATCTCATTATTTAGATATTTTAGGTCAATAACAAACTTTTAAAACTATAATGCAGGCTTTGAAGCTCGTAGCACTGCAACGCTATCTCAACATGTAATGTAATGTGCACATTTCTTTGTCTGTTCTATATGAATATGTGCTCTATTTTCCACATTTTACTTGAAAACATAGGTTGTGATATTCGAAGTTTTGTGCAGTAAATGTGACCCTTGCATGTCTGTTTAGCTAACCAGCTTTTAAAAATAACAATTCTCATCTCCTTACCCCAGTTGGCCCAGGATCTGACCTGCCCTGTTTGTAAAATTAAGATGTGGTCAGATTTATAAAGATTCAGAAGTCTCTTACCTGGAATGAATAGCCTTTTGTCTTCAGATTGCGGAATTGTTGGGAGGATTTTGTCTTAATTATTCATAAATTCCAGTCTGCGTATATGGTACACTCACGTGAATGATTTCAGTGAAATCAGAGATTATTTACATTAATAAAGCCATGCATGAATGCACACACTAACAGGCTTGGTGCTCTCTGGGGACTGGGGACTTGACAACGCTTTACCGAAATCTGACTTTGTGCCTCTCCGGAAGTGATTTCTTTAAACTATTTTCATTCTCCTTAAACACGTAGGATAAGCTACATGAGCATCTTTGTACTGTTCCTCTTGACAAATTCTGAACATTTTCTCTGAGTGTTAACAGATGCTTACAATATTTTTCATGTGCGTACCCTTCTCTGAAAGATTCAGGATGCTTTTTCAAGGCTGCCTGCCTAAAATGAGTTAAGCATGGTAAGTCTCTGCCTAAAAATTGCGTGTTTCTGAAACTTGCAAGTGCATTCAAGCTGTCTAGGGAAACCAAACAACTCACAACCTTAGTAGCAACTGTGTGAGAGAAAACAAAAGGTGATTCTGGCATCTTTTTGTAAGACATCTAAAGCACGTAATACTAGGTAATAGCTACCTTTTCAGATTTAAGAGAAAGATTTATTTCAGTTTCAGAAACACTTAAAATGTTAATAGTAATGAAATAGTCCTTTACGTCTTGGGAGTGATGTATTTCATCTGACCCTTGACATAGGGCATGAGAAATGTATTTATGAATTTAGCGTGAGGCTCTTCGTTATGTTATTTTTGTATACAAAAATTGTAATGTATCTATAAATATGTAATAGGAAATTTAAAGATAGGAATCAACATTTATGATATTCACTGGCTTTTAAAATGTATTTGTTGAATTGTGATGAAAGAAAATTATTTAATTCTTTTAGAGTAGCAGTAGCTTTTGTTAGAAGCCATTTTCTGTTGAATTGAATCTGTTCATGTTATTTTAGATTCCAAAATGTTTTATTAAGGTTATATGACTGCCTTGCAAAAATATGGTGTGCTTTAAATTCAAAAGATATGTGCTACAATCTTTAAATTTGGGTCACCTTTAATATAAACTGTATTTGAAAGCATCTATTTTGATTTTTTTCATGTGTTTTCTCTTTTTTTCAGTTTTTGCTGTAAGCTTAGAATTCACTTCAACATACTTTTAATTTTGTTCTCACTATTTGTTGTAATGAACTGCAACGTCTCAACCTTAATCAGCTTGATATTAACACTTAAGTCCCCAAGAAATCCTGAGTTTTTATTGATTTAAGAAACATCTTTCAGTTCTGTATATATTTTCCAAGTAAGTGCCACAAAGGATTTGAGAATGTTAACCCAGGTTTGGTTTGGGTTTCCAGCAAAAATTTAGGAAACCAAATTTACTGGACTATACTGGTATTTTAATATGTCCTTAAGTGATGTGCTACTATTTGTATTGTATCTTCACCACTGAGATGTTGTTTATCATTTTATTTTATTCAAAGGAGTATCTGTAAGAGATAAGAAAACAAATGAAATTTAGTAGGGACATCTCTGAGTTTATGTCCACTATACTACTTTTCATCTAATGTGGGCAAATTACAAACGTAAGCGTTAAAAGCAGCTTTAGTAGTATCACAAATAGCAAGACAAGAATAAAACTCGAGAAAATAGAATCTTACAGACATATCTTCAGTGTGCATGTGATGGGCATATCTACAATGAATTATTTGTTGTCTCTGGTGGTCCAGAGTCCCTCTTGAGAGGGAGAACAAGACATAAGGACTTCTGCTACGAGAAAATTTCTCTTTCTTTTGTAGAACTGGTGCCTGCCTCTAGCAGAGGATTTGTTTGCACGCAGAGCTGCTGGCTGTGATGTGAGAGGCACTCCTAAGGGTGTTTGGTTAGCAGAGGTGCAGCGGTAAGGTCTGAGTGCAGAAAGCACTTCTCGCACTCAGCTTGGGAGATGTAAAATGCTGTCGGGCTGCAGCTCTGTGCTTTGAAGAAAGCAGTGCAGATGAGAAAGAGAGAAGGGTGACCTGTATGAATGAGTTTGTATAGGTTCCTTTTTCAGGCAGATGAATTCCCAAGAATTCTAAACATTTCAAAATCTATTTTGCTGTCCTTGCAACAGTTTATTTAGCAGACTGATACAATCAAAATGCCCTCTTAGCAAAACATCTGTATACCTGAGCTTTTAGCAATTAAGGGGGTATTCATAAAGGTTAAATTTAGATTAGTCTTACTCTCAGCTTATTAGAAATAGAGGGCCTTCTGTGTTGTGGTTCAGAGAAAGAATGTAATTTCCCCTTTATAGAGACCATTCCACTTCTGTTGATTATTGAGAGGGCCAAGTAGGATTAACTTTTTCTTCAGACTAAAATTAGCCATTTTAAATAGCCCCCTAAATAGGGAAGAAGTTAGCATCTTGCATCTCGCCTCTGTCAGTGACTTCCAACAACTGCTTTATATTGTTAAGGAGAACAGTACATTAAAGCAGATGTGGCATGGGCTGCTGCCTTACCTGAATCTGGTATGAGACTGAGAGAGTGGTCTTCCTTCAGACGTTTTAGTGTGGGCTGTTATGACCACGTCAATCACTGCTTGTTTTGCAGTAGAGGGAATTCACTGAGGTAAGCTAGGGTAAGGAGTTATCGCAGTTATGTCTTCTACCTGTGTTTACTTAGCCTGCCTTTCCTGGAACAGGCTTCCTACAGTGGTGGTTGATGCCCCAAGCCTGTCAGTGTTTGAGGCAGTTTGGACACAATGCCCTCGATACGATGCTTTAACTTTTGTCAGCACTGAAGTGGTCAGGCACGTAGACTAGATGATCGTTGTAGGTACCTTCCAACTGAAATATTCCATTCCATTGCAGTGTTTTCTTAATGCACTTGCTAGTCATTTAAGCTGATGTTTCCATTTTTTCCAAACGGGGTTGGATGACATCACAGAGCGTGTTAAAACTGGGAGACATTTTAGTGAGCTGTTGTTTACTTGCCTCAGCTTACTCTGGCTACCTGGCGTGGTGACGGACCTCATCTCTTTCAGCAGTAAGTCACTGAAGCCACAAAGAAAGTAGGGGCACGCACTGATGCCATGCGCTGATGCCATTCATTTGTTGTTTCTGAGCTGTTTGTTTCCAACTTCCAATTAAGCTTTGGTGACTGAGGAGTGTTCTCAGTCATTCAGTTCCTGTTGTAGAAACTCTTTAGTTCTTGTGCATTTACAGTGCCTCAAGGCACAGGACTAGAGCTCCTTCTGTCATGCTACTTTCCTTGCACTCATCTTGGGGTTCCAGTGAGGGCTTGGAACCATGCCAAATGGAATAGAAGAACTTTGTTATGTACAAAAATCTTCTTTTGGGCAGAAGGGAAACAAACCTTCTCTGTAGAACCCAGAATTTATTCTGAGTACAATTGAAGTCTTAACAGTATTATCAAATAATTATTATTAGGCCAGATCTAGTTATTACAGAAAAAAAGAAGAAAAACCCAGAAAAAAACATTAATTATTCTTAAAATTATTACAGAAAACCACTCAATAATTATACAGTTTAAAATGTCATATGTACGCCTCTAATATCTACCTCCTTTTCCAGTGTTGTCCTCCCTCTTCCACCCAAGGGCAAAGGTACTAGTCATGCTCAAAGAAAAAGGGAAAGGTTTGCAGCAGGTCATCAGTGTCCCAATGGTTTAATATCTGCATGGGGATGGACTTCTTATCTTCTTAATCTCCAACTGAAATCAACCCATTCTCTCTTATCTGCCTATAGTATGTTGTGAGATGGAGAGGGCTGACTCTGGTGGATATCGTTAATACCATAATATCATCAATGATGAATAATGATAAATATCATTAATATGAAATTATGGTAAATGCCACAATTTTTTTGTTTGGTTTTTGGGGGTTTTGGTGGTTGCTTTTTTTTTTTTTTTTAATATCAGCATTCCTAAGTTCAGCTGAATACGAGAAGGTTGTTTTTCATTTATTTTTGAAGTAGATTTAGGGTGTTTATATAATGAAGAATAACTGGAGGAAAAAATCAATTCACTTATAAGAATTCAGGAGCAAAAAGCAAATAAAATAAAGCTAACTGCATCATCATTATTATATTTGAATGCAGCTTATTAGCCAACTTTGTGATTTTGTGAAAGGCCTTATTAATGATTCCTAAATAAGCAGACTTTGCAGTGTTGATATTATCTGTGATCCATTATTGAATCAACAGAAATAAACCTGCTGTCATTAGCCTAATTATTTAGATATGATGAAACATAATGACTGTTTTAAGTGCAAATAAGCTACAGTTAGCAAGTGACTAGCCAAATAAGTGAGGCAGGATAGCAAGGGAATGACTCACAGGAGTGGGAAGTAAAACTGAAGAAATGCAAACTCTTATTAGAAGAAAAACACATGGGATGCCATTTCTTGGTGTTACCAGTCCATTTGAGAGCAAACTGCTGGTCCCTGAGTAGATAATGGTGATATTGTTTATTGGATATTTTTTTAACTATCCTGCTTTCCCAGAACATCTGTCTGAAGTGAACTCTGTGCCTTCACTGCAGCCTTTGATATATCAGGTTTGCCAGTGGTTATTGCTGCATCTGTGACTTCTAAAATTATCTACAGCTGGGCTGGCTGGAGCCGAACAGGAGCCAACTCTCAGCAATTTGGCTGCTGTACTGTCTTTCAGTGGAGCAATCTGGGGCTAGAAATAAGTGCCTGTAAGGTAAAATAACTGTTTCTGTTCATGAGTTAGGAGGAAAAAAAAAAAAAAGGAAACTAAATTAACTTCCTGAAAGACACTTGTCAACTGTAGTTGAATAACAGCTATTTTGAATGTCATCTGATTAACCTCTTGATTAAAATAATTTCCTTTTTATAGCCAGAATAGTTACATAAATACAGAAAAATATAATAACATAGAAGATAGATTTAAAACCTATTTCTGACAATCTAGTTAGGGATAGATGTGTTTGACTAAATGTGTTTGTCAGGGGAAAATAAGGGCCACAGGCATCCTCTCATAGTTGTATGCAGGAAGCTATCTTCATGCATCATTTTTTTCCCCATTAGCTCTAAAAATAAGGAAGATGCAGTTGTTTTGTGTGTTGGTTTGGGTTTGTTTGGGGCTTTTTTGTTTTTTTCATGGTATCAATGTAAAACTAGTGACAACAGTTCTGGCAACAAATAACCAGGTATTGTGTATCTGTGACTTCATAATTTAGTAATAAATTACATTTTCTATTTTATTAGACTTTGATATATCTGCAAGATTTTTTGTAATTTTACCCTAGTTCTATTTTAAGTAATTGCAAACTTGAAGTTCCTCTGAATAATAGAATAAATAGGTCCTTTGCACTGAGTGTTTAAAAAACAAATAAACAAAACCCCCCACACCCAGAGAGAATCAGACAAAACCATTTCTTGGTCCGAAGTTCAAAACTTAAGAAAGTCTAAACAGGCACTCTGAGCAACCTGGCAATCAGTCAGAAAAGTTTTTAGATAAACTTGGGTTATGAGAAATGTTTACTTTAGACTGCATCTATTCTGCAGTAGACTGAAATATTTCAGAGTGCGTATGGACTGTATGGGTATCTGTTGTTAAGTGCATATGCTTTGTGATTCTTCCAGCACGTGTACATGTTGCTTTTATGTGTATATTCTTGGATCAGAAGCAAATTACAAAGGAACTGATTCATTATGGTAAATGTCTGCGTGAAGCAGTTTCCTACAGTTTGATTGAAGGTTTCTTCTTAATGGCAAAACTCTTAGGTTAATTCTTAGTTCAAAATCCTCCTCTTTGAGTGTTTACAGCCCATTAGAATTCATCATCTTTTATATTTAGCACACAAGTTTTATGTGGTATGAGTACCTTTTCTTTCCCATGCTTCTCATTAGGTTATTCTCTTAGGGTTTTTTGATTTTTCTAATCTTTGTGAAGTCCTTTTAGAAAGTCCATTTGATACTTTCATATGAAAAGTGCTAAATATGTATCATGCAGAAAAGCACATGCTTTCCACCTTTAGCTGCGAACAGCTAATCATGGGTTGCAATTCTTGTTTGTTTTTAATGAGAGCAAATTATCAGTTGTTGGGCCCAGAGAGAAGTGTAGATGGGCTAAAAAGAAAAATGTGGTACTAGTACTGAACTTAAGGAGGGCACTGGAGTAGAGAAGATTAAAAGATGGGATTACCAGATGTGACCGTGGTGTATAGACAGTAAACTGGGAAGTTAGCTAACTAAGGAAAACAAATACGTAACAAATGGATCCGATTAGAATTTTTCAGTGCTTTGTTGCAAGTAGGCAATATACTTTAAAATGAATTCTGCGCAAGAAATATGTTGCTTTTCAACCAGCAGTAATAGATAGTGAGTCCCTGTCTCTCTACAATAAAAAATGGGTTTCCACTTAACTCAGTCATAGCTGCATTCTGGACAGAGCGGCTGTGCACTGTTCATCTTACACCAAAGTCGACAGAGTCAATATTGATCCAGCTGCTAAACTGGGCCCTTGCTGCAGCAACTCAAAGACACTACTGCAGAGACATCTCTGAGAAAAAACACATGAGATGTTGTAAACTTTCTTGAATTTTGTGAAAAATTAATCAAAAAGCATGAAAAATACAGGTTATTTAATAGTACAATTTATTGTTTAAATATACTATAATTTCTATCAGTAGGTGCTAACCTGAGGGTTAAGGAGCATGGATGATATTTTTTACTCTTATTTCTGCCTGTCTGTTTCCTTGGGCATTTCTTTCCTTTTTCTGTACTTTTGTTTTCTATCAGTAAAATTAAGATAGTTGTTAAGCTAATACTTAGCTTCCTTTTGTAAGGTGCATTGATTTATAGACAGAAGAAATTACTTTAAAAAAAAAAAAACCCAACAAGTATATTATGTAATGATCCTACACTTGCATTAATACTGCTATATTTTTATTTTTTAATACTGAAATATCAATAAAATAATCTTGTATACCTTAGTAAAATTTTCTTAGTAAAATGAATTAAAGCTTTCATAATGCAACTAGGATTCTAATATTTTATATTTGATGAATTTAATTATTAGGTTAAAATGCTATGTCGGTACTTTCACTTCTAATACATGCAATATTATCAAATACCATACACCAAAACTCTTATTCTGTCTATACTATCAGGGAACTCATTAATAATCGTGTGAACAGTATTGGCCTTATTATGCTGCTCCTGTTTATTTCATTTACCATTTCTATAGACTTGATCATTTACTTTCTATTTTTATTTAGGTTATCTAGTTCTTTCAATCATTCTTCTACCTTATCCCTTATAATTATCTTAATGTATTTTAACTGAAAAGTTTTCTTTTACCAAGTGGTAAAGTTTTTACAGAAACTTAAGAACACTGGCAAATCTAACCCCTAGATTATTCTTTTGGGTTTTTTGTGGGGTTTTTTTGTTTGTTTTTTTAAAATATATTCTTCCTGATAAAGACAGTAGATTGAAACAAATACTGTAAATAGAAAATCATTCAGGACTTCCTCATCTAAACTGTTCTAAAGTGTAAGTTTGTGAATCCATTTTCTTTTCAATTTTTTGTTTAGGTTAACATGCAGTTAGTCTATTGTGTAATTTGATAAATTATCTCAGTATTTAGCTGATGGAAAAGCAGAACAACTACAAAAAAGTCAACATATTTCCAGATCTTTAGTAACAGTCTGTTTAAAAAATGTGTGGTTTGCAAACCAGAATTCATTTGGGACAATGTGTGGCCCTGGTGCTGACATTATCATTTTCCTTGCATTGAAACCAGAATCCCTTAGAGCCAGGCAATTTTGATCCTCTTCTTTGTACTCATAATTTCTTGATTGCCCGAAATAAACTCTCCCTTCAAGTCTATAAAATCATTTCAGCAGTTACATAATTTCTGATAAGTCAGCTTCTGGTTCAGCAGCACTTACCAAGCCTTGTCCTCTCTGTGTTACTCTCTGCATAAGGCGGGAGTGAACCACGGGCTCGTGAGAGCTTAACTGAGCTTCTGTTGTAGTGGATATCTATGAAGAATTAAAATGCTAATGATTTCAGAATTTTGTCAAGTCTAGTGTTACACATACTGAGATAGATGTGGTGAGTTGTACTTAATTTCTCATTTTAATGGCTTTTATGTTGCTTATACTTTTGCATAAAAGGTAAAGAAAACAATGACTCAGTTGATATAGTTGCATGTGTCGTGACAGCAGTTGCACAAAGCAGTTTTCATTCTGGAAAAGTTTAACCTCCATACTCATAAATATGACAGAATCATAATTTTCAAAATATACCAAAGAGGAAACATTGTACAGAGTTCTTAGGAAACCTTTTTGAAGTTGATGAATGTTTCATAGAGTTTATTTACAATACATATAATAAAATTTTGCATAATTCAGGAGTATGATATTTGATCTTGCAGCATTTATTGAACTAAGAGGTTTTATTAAATGCATAGACAAATATATCAAACCAATGGTAGAAGTACTCGAGGGTAAAGTATATCAAGTGTCTGAGAACTCTGGTCTAAAATACTACTTCAGATTTTCAGTGCCTGTGATGCCAAATACACAATGAGCCTTTAAAAACAATTTTCACCTTTAAAGTGATTCCCCTATCATATAGTACCAAAAAAAAAAAAAAAAAGGTAGTCATAAAGATAGGAGCTGGTAATGCATAAACAGGCACGTTATTAAGATTTAAGTTAAGCTTCAGTAAATACTACTTTCTGGGATTATTCTTGCAGATCT
Organism: Aramus guarauna; assembly: GCA_013400195.1. Lineage (NCBI taxonomy): Eukaryota > Metazoa > Chordata > Aves > Gruiformes > Aramidae > Aramus > Aramus guarauna. Next base: position 2,886,115 of record VXBL01004712.1, on the reverse strand, counting down.
ACAGTATAAATAGTCTTTTGGGAGTCACTCACCACTTCCCCTGGATGGGGATAGTGTCATGAAACACATTCCAAAAATGATTGAAATCCAAACAAAATGCTTTAAAGATGAGATCTTTAAAGAAATCCAAGACACCTGAGTCATTGATTCCTCTTGATTTCCAGTAAGAACAGTGCTGAATTCCTTCAGATTTGGTAAAATCCCAACCATACAGTGCCTTGAGGGGAGGGGGTGCGCCAGCTTGTGGGGGTCAGTGGGAGAAGTGAAGCTCGCCTGTTAGCCGTGGAGAGAACAGTTAAAACATCCTCAACTGCTAGGAGACTGTATTCATATTCAGACTTCAAGAGTGAGCTCCAGTTATTCAGAAGTAAAGTATTTATACTTTCTTTGTTTAATTTTCTTTTCTTAAATTCACATTCTCTCATGTTTCCCGTTACTAAGTGGGTGGTATTCCTAAGCAGAAAGAGCATTCATCCAGACAGAAAAACAATAATTTTGCCTGTGCTTTTCATTACTTCCTTTGACATTATTTCCTTGATTATACTTGGTCCTGGTTTGTCTGGTTCTGTTGGGGAGGTTGTTCATGCAGGGGCACTGCAAAGGGAGCTGCAACAAATCCATCTACAAAGGCAGTAAACTAAGCTCATAATATCTGAAATATAACTTGAGACAGAATTATATTTTTTTGCAGACTGTTCCTTTTTTTTTATTTCAGATTTTTCTTTGTTTAGTTAATGACAGGTAATCATTACAGCAGCCTGTGGAAACAAGCATTGTAACATATGCGCATTATTCACAAGTCATCATTATTGTGTGTAAAAGCGAAAAATATCTCCCAATGACTTCTGTCACCTCACAGTCTGCTCAAACCATTGGCATATTGATGTTAGGACAAGAGTTGGGTAGAAGAGAAAGCAACCTTAGAAAAATTCATAATGTGAGCTTAAAGGCATACTTGGATTAATTCACCAAACTCAGCTGATTAACTGTTGCTGTTAAAAGTTTTGGGGGTCTGATTTGTGTCTGGAGTTTTTGCATGGTGTTTTTGTCTTTGCCTGCCAGGTTTTCCCAAATGTCACTAGTTGATTTCACATTGCAGCCAATCTTTACTTAGCCAGCTCGTATGTCAGTTATATCTTTATGCTGCTGTGGGCATGAAGTAACCAAAAATGGAAAGAAAAATGCATTAGTCCTTTCTTCTTTGGAAGATGTTTAAGAGTTCCGTTGCATAGATGAGGAATAGCAGAATTAGCAATGGTATGTCAGCAATCAATTTTCTTCTTACTATGTAGAATTCTGTAATATGACATTTGAAAGTATATGTCTTTCATTCTGTGATGATATAGGGACAGTGACAAATTACTCTCTTTTAATGTATAACTTCCAAATCTATGTTTTGGGGTTTTTTTATTAACTTCCAAAGGCCTCTGATTCAGCAGCAATACATGGTTTTGCACGTGTATGCATGCAAATAGTCAGAGGCCCACCACAGAACTCTGTGTCTTCTGATTTTATAGTGGTAGAACTCCATCTCTGATTGTGCACTGGTTTAGTGAGGGCATTGCTTAAGCAGTTATTTGCCTTTAGATGTGAACTCTGATCATGTTATTAGAATCATGATTTTTTAAAAAATGCAACTTCTGTAATACTAATGACCAAATGCAACTGAGGATGGTGGAGATTAGGAGGGACCACAAATGTAGTGAAAAGCAATGATGTTACTGAAAAAGTAAAAGAAAAACTGTACATTAGAATGTAAAAGGTAGACACCAAGTTGAATATGGAGCCAGCAATGTGCCTTTTGTGGCAAAGAAGCTCAATGGCATCCTAGGCTGCATGAGGAGAAGTGTTGCCAGCAGGCCAAGGGACGTTATCCTTCCCCTCTGCTTTGCACTGGGGAGGCCACGTCTGGACTTCTGTGTCTAGTTCTGGCCTCCCCAGTACAAGAGAGATATGGAGCTACTGGAGAGAGTCCAACAAAGGGCCACAAAGATGCATAAGGGTCTGGAGCATCTCTCCTGTGAGACAAAGCTGAGAAGAGAGCTAGGACTGCTTAGCCTGGAGAAGTGAAGGTTCAGGGGGAATCTCATCAATGTATATGCATATGTGAAGGCAGGGTGCAGAGAGAACAGAGCCAGGCTTTTCAGTGGTGTCCAGTGACAGAACAAGAGACAACGGGCATAAACTGAAATGCAGTACATTCCCTCTGAACATCAAGAAATATTTTTTCACTGTGAGGGTGACAGCACTGACACCTGGGATCTCCCACCTTGGAGTTATTCAAAAGCTGGCTGGACACAGTTCTGGGCAGCTGGATCTAGGTGGCCTTTCTTGAGCAGGTGGGCTGGACAAGATGACCTCCAGCAGTCTCTTTCATCCTCAGCCAGTCTGTGACTCTGAGATTTAACAATGCAGAAGTGACAGTGTCACAGGTTAATGTGCAGTATTCATGTAACCCACTTTTTAAGGTCTGATGCCTCTTCCTGCATAATCATTAAATACTTGAGTAGGGATAAAAGAAGAAAAAAGGGAAGAAGAGAATATTCTTTTACAGTGGGTAGTGAATGACTTAATTAAATTAGCTAATAGTCATAACTCTTCATTTATATCAGCAACCGCCCTTCCCACTGTGATCTCATAACATTACACACACTTAAATATTGGAAAAGGTAGGTAACGTCTGTGCCACAACTGTTACAAAATTTAATCTTTTCCTTGTGTGAAGGATGAACTTTGAATTTAAATGGGAAAAAATACCCTAAAAGAGACAACAAATGCAATGCAAGCTTCCTAACCATAAGCATCATTTAGTACCAGGAAGAAATAGCCAGTGTTGGAGATATTTAAAAAAAAAAAGCCCAGCTCTGTCAAGGACAGCAGAAATAAAATTTGAAACCTGTCTTGGAGCAATAGAATGGAGTAGTGAAATCTCAAGGTGCCATATGCCCTTATTTAAATACTTCTTTAAAGACAAGGTTTGGGATTCTGTTGAAAACTTACATTGTCAGCTGAATGAGTTGAAAAGATAACGCTTCCATGCAGATCTGAGTGGGATCTGAACTATTTTAAAGCAAAATACCCTTATCTTAAAAAACAAAACAAAGACCCTAAAACCCACAAGCCAAATAAAAGTTTGAGCACTGTAGTCTAGTGTAGCCAAACTGATTAGTTCTTTGCTTTTCCTTCTACCTACACTGCTTGCAAGCAACACTTATCTGAAAAAGAATTTTCACTCTGCTGCTTTCCTTGCTGTGCTAATCACCTGTATCTGAAAATACATCTTCAGAATTGTTTTATTGTGACAGGTCAGCAGATAAAAGCTAGATACCAGGGGGTAAATGGCACTGACTAACAGGCTTTCTTTCTGTAACCTAAGCAATATTCCAGAAAAAACTTGGTTCATCATTGGTGTTAGGTTTGAAAATATTACTGGAAAATGAAGTCCTATACTTTCTTGCTGGAGGTGAGATTTTGACTTACATTCTAGTTTTCCTGTCTCTCAGTTAATTTATGTGATAATTACCACCACAGTTGACTGACCAAAATCTTTAATGATAAAACTATAGGAACCTAGGCACCATGGTGAGATTGAGCTATTAGTGTCTTTATGTGTGAGAGACACAGAGAGTGCTTTGCCTTCTAATTTTTTTTCTTTGTCACATAGCACAGAGATATGCAGTGGAAACGCAAGTATCGCAAAATGCTTTCTGCTCCTTGATTCTAGGTAGTGGATGTTTTTTGTACCGAAGTGTGTAGCATTTCTGTACTGCCGATTTCACCAGTTTCTCATCTCTGCTCTTGCAGTATCACCTACTCTAAATGGGAGGTCAAAGCCTTGCCAAGTAGTTGCTATTCTGGTGTAAGAACGTACCAGAGCTTCGTGGGCAGTCCGAGATCTGAAATACACTGAGGTATGGTCATGTGCACAAAAGACATAGCTGGCCATATTTCTATCTTTTTCATGCTTGATGGCTTATGATCTAACAGTGCTGTGCTATATATCATCAGTAAAAGGTGATTTCCCAGGTTGAACTTAAAAATTACTGAATTATTGATGCATTTTAAGCATGCATTAATGGCTTGGATGTGAATGTCTGTGTTTAACATAACCACTAATAATGTGGGCTTGAAAGAGTATGGTCAATTATTTTCCCCACTATCTTAGGTTTGTTTCAGTACAAACATGATTTATAATAATTGTTTTATTGAAATACATTTGTTTGGCAAATTTAGTATAGTAGAACAGAATGTGTACATTAATTTCCAAGACCTAGGGATGACTTGAATCAAAACGTTGTCCTTGCTAATAGTTGAATGCCTGCACATCAAAAAAAAAAAAAAGAAAAAATATCTTTGCAAGCACTGAGCCATTAGTTGATACAGAACAGTAATATTACAGCTTCAACAAAAGCATTCTTCACAGTGGAGTCCACACATCTAAAGTATCCAGAATTTCCTAATACTTTCTACTGGAACCTATATAACACTTTTGGTAGTAAAATCCTGGAATACATATGGATGTGAAAATAATATGCTTTTCACTGTTGGCCATATCAGGCAGCTTATCTGACTGAGAATGAATCCTTTTTGGTAAAGTTAGATTTTGTTTGCATCAGCTTGCCCTAATGCGGCTGACTATGCAAATATGGGGCCACTAACATGACAATACAGGCATCCAAAACCAGTGCTGAGGAGAGCACTGGAGAGGGCAGCCCTGCTGACTGGGTAACTGTCCAAGACCCAGTGTTTGAACCACAGCCTAGTGTTAAAAAAGTCAGAAAAGAGCCGGTGTGCTCTCTTTCCTCATTCCTAGACCCTTTTCTGCTGAAAAAAAAAAAAAAAAGCTGCTACCAACAAAAAAGACCTTGAAATCATGATTTTACACAACTTCCAGGGACTCAGAAGTTGGTGGTCAAAGCTACTATCAACTTAAGTTTGCTTTTAAAGTCAACAATATATTTACAGCAGCTAGTCCATGATAGCCAAGGTTTCAAAAGCAGAGTGCCAGTAAGAATCGCATGCACAAACCAATGACAAGAAAGGTTTTCTTTAAGAGACTTCATGAGAACAGTCATTTATCTGGCATCATTTTTCGTTCTAGCTGCCAGCAGCCTTTCTGTGACAACAAGGCATGAAATTTACCTCCAGCCTGGCATCCTGTCTGTGTTTACTCAGTTGGGTAGGGAGGCAGCCAGTTAAATAATACAAAGTGATTTTCAACAAATTTAACGTGCCTTATCTAATTTATATCTTAGAGAAGCACTCAGATACTCTTAACTGGACTTCGGTTTGTGATTTTTTTTTTCTTTTTCCCTGTGTAAAAATATAGCACCTTACTCTTAGTGAAACAATCTTGTCAATGAGGATGGGACATTGATTTGTGCTTCCAGACTCTAGTGTGTAAAGCTGAGGGACTATTGTAATATTCTCTTCAGAACCACATCTCTCTGAATGTAGGTCGTGTGTAATAAAAATTTTTGTATATTATTTTGGGGAAAGAAAAAGAGGAAAAAACCTTCCAATTTCTTTCATTCATGGAACCACCAGTAGCAGCTGTGAGTGTGCTCAGTCTTCTTTGGGGACACTCCAAATTGTGTTGGCATTTCCTAGCTAATTTCTGGTTTAAAAAAATCCAAAATCAAAAAGCCCAACCCCACTACCCCCTAATGAGCTAATCCACTGCAACTACCAACATCTCTGTCCTTGCGAAAAAACATTTCTCACAACCATAAAATAAGTTGTACTGTTGCAGCATTTTTATTAAACTGGAAAATATGATACCTAGCTCTCATTGTCCTCTTTCTACCACCAAAGAAACATGTGAAGTATAATTTGAAAGAAGAGTTGTACATCTGGTACCTCAGGAAAACATTGTAGTGAGGAGCTGTTTCTGATACATTCTTCATGTTCTCACTGGGGTTGGCTACTTTTAATACTTCCTCTGAAAAAGCATCAAAGCCTGAAGGATGAAACAAAGAAAGAAGGAGAGAATAAGCTCAATATTGTCAGAGCTGAATTTTCTCGAGGCTGTTTTCACACTTCCTCAGGCAATATGATTAAAAAAATATAGCAGCCTCTAACATGAAGCCCTCTTCTTCAGTCTGATAAGATAAATCTAGACAGGCCAAGAAATCTTTATTTCTCTGCAAAGTTATTGGTTCACATCTCATGCTCACAGATTAAAGTAGAAATTGATCTTTGCTTTCAGAGGAAGAATTTTTTTGTCAAGCATGGGTTAATTTACTTATGTGTTTTTCTGGCTCAATGAGTGGTGTTCGTTTGTTGTGGCATTTTTTCAGGCTTATACTAAAATGTCCCTTAATGCTGCTGTGAAGTTTTTTCCCCAAGAAAGTACTCCACATTAGTATGAAAACATATGCCATAAGTACTTTTCAGCTGTGTAGGCACTAACCTAATCTTATCACTTTAATTTGCAAGATAATGTATTTCCTCTCTCAGTGTTGGATTTAGACTTATTTTTGAAAAGAATATTAAAGGAAAAAGGAGGTAGGAAACGGGACTTTGCTAAGTTGAAGCTGAAAAACCATGACGGATTTTTCCTCCTCTTTGTCTTCATAGACATACATAAGTCATCCTCTGACAGGAGGGATGCCAGGAAAAAAATGCAGAAATACGTCTGTAATGACCTTTGCTACTAAAATTAACATGTGCCTCCTGCACCTGTTCAGAAATGGTTTAGTATTCTTCTGCCTGACTTCAGAAAAACTGGGTAATTAAACAGTACTTTCATTGAAGGTCAGCTCTGAATTAGTAGTTCATTAAATTATTTGTCATGCTGAATGTTACTCCTGGTCACCAGAAGTACTGAATTCAAACACAGAGCAGAGGAATCAAGTCTAGTTCTTGTGCTGTCATTGCGGGAGAAATTTGTATCCTGGAGTTGTTAGGTCACACAGCAGGGAAGAGCCTGTGTGCCCAGCACAGAAAATACTTGTTTGCACAGGGGTTGGCTAGAGATGGTACGCTCAGAAATGTCTTAGGACTGTGCTGCCTGCTCATATTTCAAAATATGCATGTAATAGCATAATTGTCCTTTTCAGGCCCTGGAAAATTAGTTTGTGTTGAAAAGGATTTTTCATGTACTGCCGTACCATTTACACCAGCTACAAAGAGGACCTATGTCTTTTTATTATAATTTTATGTGGTGGGAAAAGTTTGAGACAGAACAAATTATGACTTAGACACCCCCAAATTTAAAGGACTTGCTGAAACAAACCAAATTATGAAATGAATAATTAAAAATTACTGTAAATACTGCAGCATGTTCTGAGATGTGAGCCGCTTGGCATCACATTTTCTTGCGAGAGGCAGCAGTGGATTTCTGTGACATATCACCTGTGTGTTCTGTCTTAGGTTTCCAGCACTGGTCTTCAGCCCTATTCTCCCATAGTTATGGGAACGAGAACTTTTTGTCCTTGATTCCGTAGCATTCACAAATATATCAAAACTTCAGGTGCAGACACAAAGTACAACTTTTTTTTCTACCCAAATTAAGCATTAATTTGCTCTGTACTTTATTTTTTTTCAGCACCTGTGCAGGGCTTCCATTTTAGAGTTGGGCCTTATTATTTCCAAGCAGCTGGCAGTGTGGATGTAACCTGTACTAGTACAGCATCAGTTTGATCAGAAACTCTAGCAGTCACGAGGACGGCTGCTTACGGCTGCGACTCCACAGCACTGGGCCAAAAGGGCATGCAGTCTTTCTGTCCCTCCAGGTTTCATCCTGGCTCTGCACTTGCAGAGAGGCAGATGTTAGCCACTGGGGCATCCTCACCGCCGTTGTGCATGCCTAGATTAAAACTGATCAAAACAGCTCTTCAATATTTATCATACTGTACATATAATGAAACTCTCATATCGGTAATTGCTAGGAGATTAAACCTTTTCAAAAACACATTTAGTGAATACTAATGCCCTCCTCTCAAAAGGAGAACTAGGGAGGGAAAAAGAAGATAGGCAATCTTTCTGTGTTCCGGCACTGATACCAAGGAAGACCCTGTTGTGTGTTGAAGGCCCTCAGCACGGGGGTTTTGTAGGCCAGATCAGTCTACAGAGACCTCCATGAAAAAGAATTGTTATTGCATGACAGTTCTTGTGAAACAATTCAGTTCTAGACCTTGACTCATTCTTAAGAGGCCCTGATTCATATTATTAGTTGAACTCTTTTTGCTGTTGTATTTATGGAGGGAGGCACTTGCATGGAAGAACACCTCTGAACTAACAAGTTACTGAAGTTGTTCTATTCTTAACATTATTTCTTAAAGCTGATCTTATCCTTTGTGGTTCTACATATATTTTCCTGCTACCTGGTTCAGTGCGTCTGTTGTCTTTAGTAAAGTTTGCAGAATAAATGAACAGTAGCACCAGCCTGGCTGAGGGGCTGAGCTGTGCCCTGCAGTGGGGTGGCCGGAACTGGCGGGAACCAGCCGGAACTGGCTGGAACCAGCTGGAACCGGCGGGAACCGGCTGTGTCCAGCAGGGGCAGCCCCACCCTCTCCTCACAGCGGCCCCGCGGCCAGCGCCTGGATGTGTAAGGCCAATACGCCTTTCAATAGGAAGGATGGAAATGTAGCTCTGGTCTTTCTGTTCCTCTGCCTGGGGAGTTCTCTATTGCCACTCCGTTTTCCACTTCTCTGTTTCTGTCACTTACTGTGTGGGTAAGAGGCAAGACAAAAGAACTGGTGGGAATACAAGAGTACAAGACCTTCAGGAGAGGTGCGTGTGCCATCTGAGGAAGTTCTTCAGCAAGTGTGAAATTTCTCCAATCTAGCCTATGGGGACATATTAAGAATATACCTCCTTCAAATGCCCTGTGTCGCCCCTCCCCGTCCCCTCCCCACAAAAAAAACCCACAAAAAAACCCCAAAAAACCACCTCCTTAACAAAGAGAGAACAAGCAAGAAATTTATAAGAAATCTGATTCTCTTTCAAAAAAGAAAATTTGGGAAAATAATCTTGTTTTTAGCATCCCATTTTGTAATTAGTTGGATAGCCTAGTAATACTATGTATTTTTCAGGGCCAGATTATGATTTTCCAGTCAAAACTGTAGTGGGTTAGAGAATGTCAGTGCACACATCAGAGTTCTGGCTGGCACTGCCTGCTCTGGTTGGGAACATTCAGCAGCACAAGATGGCAGCTACTGTGCAGTTTGCTCTATTCCTCTGACCATCGTACGCCATAGACGGTAAGCTGTTGCAGATGGCATTGTGGCATCTCACTGTGGGCAATATCATAACTGTAACTTGTTATTCTGTACACAGAGAATATAAAGTACAGATTAAGTGATAGACTTTTTCCGGTGCCTTATGCTACAGTGTAAATGTTGACGTAGTCCAAATGCCATGTGTTATTAAATACTTTCAGCATAACAAAAGAAAATATGTAGAATAGACAAGAGAATACGCAAAGGATCACAAGCAATTGAATGGCAAGATCAACAGATAGACCGTACAAATTAACAACTAACTTCTTTCTGTTTGGTTTCTTGAATAAGGCCAGGTAGATTTGATTAATGTGTTTTCAGACAAAGACATGTCCACACACAATATCAATTGCTGTTGGAAATTATATTAAAAGAAAGTAGAAAAGCATGTTTTAGCTGGTCAAGAAAATGGAAACTTCAGAAGTCTTTGCAAGGCTCACTGAAGAGAGATGAAATTTTCTGGGGACTTTACTGTTAAGTTAATGTCCATTAGCACTCCTAAGCTCTAAACAACGTCTAAATTAACTATATCCTGTGAAGGTAAAATAAAAATCTAAGTTTTCATTTATATATATTACAATTACAACCGACATCCATGGTTTTATTGAAGTGCCTCAATCCCATTGAAATTGAGAGAAATTAGATATTTCAATATCTTTGTAGAAGAATCTTACAGGATGAGGTTTATTAAAGACAATTTAATGAAAGCACTGCGGTATGTGCCACAAGTAACAAAAAAGCAGGCAAACCACTGGAAAAATGGAACAAAACAGGATAGGAAGCAGTTCTGAAGATTTAATACGTTATGAAATCAATTTAAGAAGTATTCCTATTCTGCCATAGGTTGCTAACAATGTCATTCAGTTAAATTGGAGGAAAGCAGATGTAAAACCGAGGAAAGATACACTTTGGGATATAGCGTCAAACTATCCTACAGTACGCAGCACAAGAGGAGGTCATTGCAGTCAAAAACTTGCATAAGATAAAATAATATTGCACTTTTGGAGCTCCCTCAGTGCTTGTCAGCAGTATAGGAAGAACTGGGTGAATGGAAAACATATACCAGGGTAGAAGCGTAGAGGATAGGGGCTGTTTGGGTAGCCTCATCAATTTTTCTATCTCTTGCTGTTTGGTGCTAACTCTGCTTTGGTATGGTATCCTGTACGTCTGCCCTGGTGAGACTATGCTATAAACTGGGACTTGACCTAGCCTGTGGTTTTGTATCTGCCGCTCACATCCCATTGCTACTGGTTGGTGACTTGACTTTAAGCCAAAGAGAACTAGACAGAAGGTCTTTGAGTGTCTGGTGACAGTCTCTTACCTTAAAAAGATTGTCTCCTTTCCCTATGCCTGCAGCTAGCCCTGAGTATGATATTGTAAAAATACAATTTAAATATTTTGCAGTATTCTATAAAATCGCTCTGCTATATGTGTATATAATAATGTAAGTAAATGTTTTATAAATGTATATAAAAACTGTAATAGGCTTAATGAAAATTAGGAATATCCTGGTTCTGAGAGTAAGTCAGCTGACAGGCAGTTGGAAGATATGTTGCTATATAGAATTTAACTGTTAATCTTTAGGTTTTCTGTAGGTCGTCTAAAAGCTACTGTTGTAGATGAACCACTGTCATGTTTTTATGAGTACTGGTGATGTTTCTGATGTCTTGTATGTTATTTCTACTTAAAACTACTGGGAACTGACTGGTAAACATCTGTGCTATGGAGAGATAACTGGAAAATTATGGTGCAAGTAACAATTGTCTGGAATTCCAGAATGAGTCGATGTATCAAAGTACATTTGCCTGTGTGATGTTCTTTATATTTCTGACTGACCTTTAAATTCTCTGAGAAATGTTTCTGGAAGAAACTGAGGAATTACCTGGGTAGCAGGAAATTTTGCTATGAAGTTTTCAGGAAATCTGGCTGTGATTAATCTCTGTTTATACTTGAACGTTGTGTTCCCACACAATAAGCCTATGTTTTCCCTGTGTTAAAGAAATTATTCTGTAGGAAGGAACCTCTGGAGAAGACAGCAAAAATACACCTCAAATGGTGGGTTAGTTGTAATGTTTTTGTGTTATGCTTACGCTAACGTTTCCAAGAGTTGATTTGGTTCTGTAGCAATTTTATAGATGCCTAAACTGACAGAGTTTAAATACTTGATTAATGAGTTAGCAGCAGAAAAGGTCTTGTGACTTTCAAGTCCTAAATCTTGTGCTGTTCCAGAGTCTTGCTAGAGAATCTGAAAGCGCCTCTATTTACACCTGGTCGTTCTCTCTTCCTGGAAAGAAGCAGTGCGTTTATGAAGGCATTAACTCACAGCACAGTTAAATGTAACCCCTTTAATTTAACAATAATGTAGTTCACAATGTATTATCATCATGACAGGAAAGCCTATCTGTAAAGACAGACAAAAACCTCCACAACATGCATCAGCGTTGGTTTATATGTTCTATGTACAGAGAATATGCGTTGCTGGTCCCAGCTGAACTGTAAGGGCATAAGCATTGCATGTTAGCAGTGAGGAGCTATGGACCTGACCCAGGATAATGTGTTGGCAAGGCTTAGGTGCCTTTTGAAAGCATAGAATCAGATTTTAAGGTAAGATTTAAAGTTAAATGTGGACATTTATACATTGAAAATTCATCTCTCTCGAAAATGGCTCTGCTGTCCAGGGAGAAATATAATTGCTGATGCTTAGTCTGTGGTGACTGATGCAAGCAAAAGTAGTATAATATGGCTTGGACTGCAAGCTGGTGCAAACTGTGGGCTTGGACTATGGATAAAAAATACTTTATTTATAACAAATGAGGCTATTCCCAATGGAAAGATGAAAAGAGAAGTAGTTTCTACAGCTCAGTCTGAGATGAGTCAGGGGGTGCAGGATACTACGGTTCAAATCTTGGCTCTGAATTGGACTCAAGAACAGCAATAAAACCAAAATTGTTCAAATAATTTGAGAAGAAAAATCCCTTCTGCGCTCAGGCTCCCTATTTAAATGTTCCTTAAAACAGCATTTCCCTCTTCTACCTATGCTGCTGAGTTTTTAATACATCTATTTAAATGCAAATTTTGACTTTTGGTCTGTAGTCATAAAAATGTTTGGCACTGAAATTTTTATCAGAAATGTAATTTTATATAAAAGCAGTAATGAAGTGGTAGGCCACAAATAACAGAATGATGTACTGCTCACCCAGTTTTGCAATGTGGGGAAGTGTCCCCTCTAATATCATCTGATGAGCATGATTGTTTCCTGAATGCTCCAACTTATTCGAATACGTGTGGTGCTAATGTACTTTTAAACTATACTTTGAGTATTTGCTTGTGCATCAAATCCTCCCTAAGGTCTTCTATTCTTTTCTGTCCTCTGAATTACCAGGACAGCAATCCTGACAAAGTGTCTAATTGTATCTTTGGGAAAGGAAGGCTTTCTTCCAATGTAACGTTTTTCTCTTCTTCACAAGTAGGCTTAATAAAAGAGACTGGACGGGGTAGCAGGACGTTTTGCCAGTGCGATGTTGAATCAACTGTAGATTATTCTTTAGTTGCTGCTGAGTATGTCATTTGTATTTCATTTTTCCCACTCACTTGCAGACACTGCTGGCCCTCGTTAGTACCACTGTCTGGGGTTACGGTGGCCAGCAGCCATGGTGTGTCTGCCAGGACCACAGCTGCTGAGCAGGTCTACAGCTGCTCATAGGGACTGAGCTCCAGCTGCAGCAGACGAGGTCACATTTGTCAGAATTGTTTTCCTGTCTGTCTTGATATGATTGATATGGCAGTGTTTAGTGATGAACAAGTCAGTCACAACAGCATCAGACCTCTAGTACCTTTGGCTCATGGCTTGGTACAGCTCGGTGGTGGCACTGCAACCACGTCCACTGCTGCTAGTCACAGGTTTTACATTGTGAAGCATTATGAAGCATGCTTTTCCCATCTGAGTGGTAGGAAGAAGTTTTCCAGTTTGTATTGGCTGTTCAGTCATAGGGGGCATAGCAGAACGTGGTGCCAGGAATGAAAGTAGTGTTAATCCCAATCTTGACTTTTGAGGAATCAAGAGTTTAGAATATCTAAACACACATCCATTTTAAAGAAACACTATATACATAAAATGAGCAAACTTATAGCATGCTTATATTCACTTAATTCTAGTATTAAGTGAATGTAGGTGACTGCTTTCATTTTGCTTATTGTTTAAAATATTTTTCATATTATCATGGTGAGGATAAATATAAAATGTTAGATATTTTATGGTACTAGCAGTTAAGAACAGAACACGCCTTAGGTTTTGCACATTCTGCATTTTATGTTCCCTAGATGCCCTTGTCATTAATTACATACTTTAGATTCCAAATTATAGAGGATCTGAAGGGCACTGTGCTGCATTTTCATTTTCATCATCTCTATATATTTCCTGGATTTGGATGGGTTACAAAGTATTATAGAAGACTTGAGCAGTATTGAAGCCATTTAAAAAATAACAGTAACACATCAAGTATATCAAATAGTCAGAGTCCTAGCTGTTTGTCAAAGAACAAGTAATTTGTAAGGGAGGAAAATCTTAGCATTAGAACCAAAAGCTATTTGACTGCATTGAGACTCTGGAGAAATTATTTCTTACACACTCTATTCAGTAAGTTCATTGCTGTTTTACCCGCTCACTGAAATGATCATGGGGACTGTTTCATTGCAGTTCATCTCTCCTGATTGGTTTTACTTTGCTCTGGTAAGATTTGTTTATTCGCTGATGCTAAGGTTGAAGTGTGCTGGATCATTAATCTAACTGTTCAAGGTTAACCAACTTTTTATGCTGAAATGGCTTTTTATGGAACACATTTTAAGGTTTTGAAAATGCTGGACATTATTTTGCTTCAAAAAATAAGATTTGAGTCCCGTCATTATCATACTTTTGGGGAGATATTTTGCTCTCTTTTCCCCTTTCTCTCTCTGTGTATAACTATGTAGAAACAAACTCATCTTTTTTTTTTTTTTTTTTATAAAACATGGTATAGTCCATTTCTGCTTTATTCATGTGGAAGGCCAGTGAATGTCCTCTGTATATATGTGGGGTGCTTTATTTTTAAAATGCTTATGTAAATTGCCTGACACTTATGTTTAAATGTTTGTATATTGAAAAAAATAAGTATTTGTATATGCAGAAATACCACAGTAGTGGTTTTCACCCCTAATTCTAGTCAACCTTTTTTTCCTTAAGCACTAAGCAAGTTTCATAGTGTAGTCATGTATTTAACACTGGAAATTAATTCTAAAATTTATCAAGATACATATTCAATGTGACATGCACAGACCAAATTTCCTATAGAAAGTTATGATCAGTGTCAGCCAGCCAGCCCTGAGGAAGTTCCTCTTTATTTGTGCTAGCCCTTATTTTTGTTTTCATCAATGTTATGGCCTTAGTTTCCAGATTCTGTCTTCACCTGTCTGGATGTCAAGAGTTTACATGTTCTCATAGTCATTAAAGCATGTGAATACTGGTCTACCAGTTCAGATCAGAGTCCTGGAACTACAGGTACATGTAGCACCAGGAGCATCTGGGCTGAGACCAGCTGTATGAGGTTCAACAAGGCTCAGTGCCAGGTCCTGCCCTTGGGTCACAACAACCCCAGGCAACGCTACAGGCTTGGGGAAGAGTGGGTGGAAAGCTGCCTGGTGGAAAAGGACCTGGGGGTGTTGGTTGACAGCTGGCTGAATATGAGCCAGCAGTGTGCCCAGGTGGCCAAGAAGGCCAACAGCATCCTGGCTTGTAGCAGCAACAGTGCGGCCAGCAGAAGTAGGGCAGTGATTGTCCCCCTGTACTCAGTTCTGGTAAGGTCGCACTCGAGTACTGTGTTCAGTTTTGGGTCCCTCAGTACAAAAAGGACATTGAGGTGCTAGAGCATGTCCGGAGAAGGGCAACAAAGCTGGTGAAGAGTCTGGAGCACAAGTCTGATGAGGAGCGGCTGAGGGAACTGGGTTTGTTTAGCCTGGAAAAAAGAAGGCTGAGGGGAGACCTGATGGCTCTCTACAACTCCCTGAGAGGAGGTTGTAGCCAGGTGGGGGTTGGTCTCTTCTCCCAAGTAACAAGTGATAGGACAGGAGGAAATGGCCTCAAGTTGTGCCAGGGGAGGTTTAGATTGGGTATTAGGAAAAAATTCTTCCCCAAAATGGTTGTCAAGTACTGGAACGGGCTGCCCAGGGAAGTGGTGGAGTCCCCACCCCTGGAGGGATTTAAAAGATGTGTTAGGTGTGGGGCTTAGGGGCATGGTTTAGTGGTGGACTTGGCAGTGCTAGGGTAACAGTGGGACTTAATGATCTTAAAGGTCTTTTCCAACCAAAACAATTCTATGATTCTACCTCCTAATGTCCAGGAGGATTTTCAGATCATGTATGGTTCACATAAGCCATTCTTGGACACCAGATTTAATCCAATTAGCCTTCTTGACCCTCCTTGTCATGTTTTGCCTTTTAAATTTCATAAATTCTCAGCTTTTATTAAATTTTTATTAGTCATTTTGATCATGGTGTATCAGTAGAGGAGATGGAAGTGGGGGGAAACAGTAGCTACAGCCAAAGCAGGGTCATAGCCCAGCTGAAATCCAGAAAAAGAGAAATCCTAAGGCAAAGACAGAACTATTTTTATTAGCAGTTTATCCCCTTATGGTGACCTAGATACCTGTGCTGATCTTGGGGAGAGGGGAAGCATGTTATTACCAAGCAGTGAGGGAAGCTATTTGTGCTGATCTTAGGCTGCTGAAGAAGCAGAGGCAAAAATGAAATGCTATTTAAATTGACAATGTGAAAAGGGAGCTTGCACATAACAGCTTCAAGCTGTAATACAGTCTTTCAGTCCTGTTTTAAGATATTTAGTATATATTTGATCTCATGTATTTTTTTAAAAACATCAATATTTTATTTCAGAGAGAGGAAGTATAGGCAAATAGATTGTTAATGGTAAAACATCTATCAACTGCTATATGAAATGAGATAGCGCATATTAAATGTTAAGGTTTGGATGCAGATTTGTGGTGCTTGATGCTATGCCAATATATTGTTCAAGTTTAATTGCTTGAAGACGTCCACATATAAACAAAACCACTTACTATTTGATGCAATTCACAGATCAAATTACTTTCAGTAGTCAGCATGCCAGCCAGAATGACGGGTCAGAGCCACTGTGCTCTTAATTTCTACGTAGTGTTGAAAGTTAGGCCTAGCAGTTGTCAGGATTGAAAATGGTTTGTGAACTCCACAGTGTCGCATAGATGTCACACCCTGTGCGACTGAAGAATGATGGGTTGACATTTATTTAGAGTAAGGCAATATGTGCACATTTAGATGTTAGTCACATCAATTCCTGTATGGAAAAGGCTTCTGCAGCGTCGGTATCCTTAACTGAAAATAAGGAGACGGGGGAGGATAAAAGTAACAGAAATAGGTGTTTTTCTTCCTCCTTTAAAGCCTTCACAAAGCATTGCTGGATTTATGCCCTGCTGGCAAAGCTGAGTTATTTTTATTATTACTACACTTTTGCTACTATCAACTGGACTTAGTAGAAGTCCACTTGGTAGAAGTAAGGTTTTGCTTACTGGGAAAAGAGCCATCATAAATACTAGGAGGTCTGAATGAAAGAGCAATTTTAAAAGAGTAAAATCTAAGAAATAAAACATCTACTTTCACTCTTGTGTTAGTACTATTATAGCTATAAATCTGAATTCAGTGCCATAACTCGTCTCTCTAAGATGTTGACTTTATAAAATTGATGCTAGGACAAAAAAACACCCAAAGGTGAATTAAAATCTAAATCTTAAGATATCACACAAATGTTTGCTATTTATGTTGTCCATCTGTTTATGGTGCCTTACAGATAATCAATAAACATTTGCTAAAAAAAATCCTGTTGCTTTGGAGAAGTACAACATTTAGTACAGCTAGAAATTTCTGTAATACCCTAGCGATGACAGCTCACTCTGCATGACTGCATTTGTATAGTCGTCTAAGGATAAGAGCAGATGAATATTTACTAATAACTGAATAGTCAAGAGACTTTGATTGAAAGCAAGAACAAAACATTTCTGTCCAAAACTTTGTGTTCTGGGACAGAGTGCCACTTGAGGGCTGCACAAGGTGGGGAGTGCTGTCTGCGGTCAGTTGTGCAGACACTGCTTTTTCTTGTGGAGGGGAAATGTTTGCATGTTGCTGCTGAGGTTTGGAAGAAATTCAGTTATACTTGCTGGATGCTGTTGAGGTTTGGAGGAATTTCAGTTTTACTTGCTTGATGATGGACAAGCTGTTGGGTAGAGCTCCTATTATTGCACTTCACGTTTTTCTTCCTCGTGGGCCTTTCTGTTGCCATTTTGGGCTTTTCAGTGGGAGGTTTGTACTGTCCTTTGGTAGAAAGAATACATAAACTAGAGAATCTACAGGTGAATAATGTCGTATCACAGCTAATCAGAGCTACAGTAGTACTTCACACATCTGATTATCTATGTTTGTAGTAGGGTTATTTTCATTAGGGAAGCAAGCCCTAAAACTGTAACAATGAATCAAGTAGATTATTATGTGCAGTTCTGCAGATGTGGCTTGATCCTCTTTCTCAGCATAGAGGAGAAATGGTCACTGTCATGAAAAAATTCTTCTGTTTGAGCAGGTCAATGAACACTTTAAGTGTATAAAATTATTGAAACATTATTTCTCATTTACTTTTCAAAATTTGCAGAATGCTTTTTTTGTGTGTTTTACAGCTCATGGTGAACTTGCATGGTAGATTCTGCCAGCTAAATCTAAAAGGGGTTTTTTGGGGGAGTTTTCAGCTACAAGCCTCTATCTAGTTTGGGTCTGTGTGGCTACTTTTAGCAAGGTAATAGAATCTACAGCCTGAGACATCATCATAAAAAAAGTTAAATGCATTGTTATTACATTAAATCTCAGAAAAATAATTGGCCATTTTGAAATAGAGATTTTCTTACTGAGTGACTTCTCAGGCTTACAAAGGTTTAGCCTAAACAAAATTGAAATAAATATGATGAAAAAAACTTGCAGCACACATGTTCTATTTATCTTAGTCTATGGCTTTTAGTGTTTGTGATACCTAAGAGTGAAATATGTGCTTGGCCTTCAGTTACATTTTTTGGAGGGCTTTTATGATTTCTTTTTAGAAGCTTGAATTTCTTTGTATCCACAAGTTTGTAAAGGACATGTATTTGTGAAACCACTGTAAAATGAATAGTTATGCCTTCTCTGAACTCTCCAATGTACCAAGATATTCTGAAGTGTTCCTAGTAACACATCTCATTGTAGTAAAGGAATTTTTGAGATAAAAGTGATACCCTTCATTTTGGTGTTCAATGATTTGGTTTGAATTTTGTATTTAAAAAAATTACTTGTGATCATACTAACTTTATGGGTCTTTGTGTTTGATACTGGGCTTCTACAAATGAACTAACCTGAATATTCAGATATTTTTCCTGATGTTACATCATGTCTTGTTCAGTTCTTCATGATTGTTTTAGACAGAAAGGTCTAGGGAACTTTAAACCATGTCTTCATCCTGGTCAAGTTTAAAACAGTGATAAATGATGAGTTGAATATCATAAATTATAACACAGGGCATCTTTAATCTTATGGAAGGTAAGTTTGCAAGTTAATCATTGGTTTTCATAGCTTTTATAAGTATGTCAATGTAATGAATTTTTGACATGCTGAGAGAACAGTAAACAAATTCAGTTTTGAATTTTAACAACTGCCATACCTGTTAATTTGTCTGCTTTGGAATTATGAGATCTATAGCTAACTGCAAGGTAATCCACACTCATGAGTATGCTATTATCTGCATAAATACCAATTCTGTGACAGCAGTGACTGAGCGATTAGCTCAATTTTAAATTGGATAAATAAATAATGAATAGAAGTACTGTGTTTCATTAAAATTGCAAGTAAAAGCAGAGGGGAAGAAGATGTCTTTGTCTGGTGTCATGGAATATGTTCAGTTGATTTTTTTGATTGTTTTAGCTATAATTCTCGTGGTGATATCGCATAGTATAAAGCAGATTATACCATCCAAAGTGGTATTCCAGAAGTTGTGTGTAACTATTTTGATTTGTATAGATAGACTTGCAGTCTGACATTTATTACTGGTTGTGCCCAGATCTCAGTGTTAACTCTTCACTAATATGCTGTTGCAGAGATAGGTTTTACAGTCCCTGGTACATGTGTTTGAGACGTGCTTCCCTAGAGCTGTCACACTACACACCCTACTTTCATAGCAGGGGGCAAAGTTGAACCACACTTATTAGCTCAGCTTTTATTCATGTAATATTGTCACCCAGAAAATGTCCAAAGTACTTTATATAAAAAATGTGCCAAGAATATTTAGTAATTATTTGATTTGCAATTAGAAATTGTTGATTGTTGTCTAGCCCTAGTATAGATTTCAGACTAGTGATTGAAGCCAGGAGGGAAGAGACGTCACCTTTTAAAATCATTCTGTCATAGGCAATATCTTTCAAATTAGTGTGAAGTGCAGTTCATACAATTTCAGAAAATAGTTTGCATCTCACTGTTCCTAGATTTTGAAAAGTTACTGCTTATGTCTCAAGGAAATAATTAAAAGCACTGTGCGAGAACAAGTAGCGCTCTGCACAAATATACAGCACTGGTTCTGCATGAGAAATAGTGCTGAACTTTGTAGGAAGAGCATTTTGAACGAGTCTAGTTGATAAGCACTCTAGAATCAATATTTCATGTTATTCTACTATACAAATATAACACCGATAGTGGCA
Source organism: Aramus guarauna (assembly GCA_013400195.1). Classification (NCBI taxonomy): domain Eukaryota; kingdom Metazoa; phylum Chordata; class Aves; order Gruiformes; family Aramidae; genus Aramus; species Aramus guarauna. The sequence continues at coordinate 2,866,110 of VXBL01004712.1, read as the reverse complement.
GTACTACAAGAAGCTTAAACCACGTCAATGTGACAGGCAGTTAGCATTCAGTCGGCATATCCAGGAGGCAGTTACTGGATCTCTTGCTGTTACTTGGTCAGGGCACCGTATGATTGAATGGTAACCCCAGCCATGCTTACAGCATCTCTAGATAAGTCTTTCTAACCTTCTTGCTCTTTGCTGGAGCCGCACCGTGAAATTTCTGTAGAAAGACTGATGCTGGGTGTTTCTCTTTTCCTTAAATTGAAGCACTATGTTTAAAGTATTTATTTTAATTCCTTTGAATAAAAATTTGTTACTGATCTTGAAATAATAGACCAACTGCAAATATTATGCTCAGGGAATTAATTCTGTTTTTGAATCAGATAATTCTCTGTAAAGAAGGTGGATACTTTTTGGCATTGATATTTATAAGTTAGTGGAGCAATGGAAAAATGGAATAATGAATTAGCAGGAAGTCAAAGAAGTTGGAGGAACATAACTGGTGCTTATGCCCATTATCATTGCAGTTTTTTGACATTTAAAGTGGTTTGCAACTCTTGTCTTATTAGAGCTAATGCCAGACAATCAGTCACCCTAGCACAGCAGTTCTACGCCTAACTGTTGGTAATGCTACTTATAATTGATGTGCAGCAGCAGAATTTATAAATGAAATTAGCTCCCCAAAGTTTAAGTATGACTGTGATTGAAGTAGTAATGATAGAGTTCATGCATGTACGTTTGCCATTTATCTAAATGTATTATTACTGACAGTGCTTTTTCGTTAACATTTTGTTATCCTTATTCATGTCATTGTTATGTCCTCTTAGATACCTGCAAATTACACTGGCTTGTTCTCGCCTCTGATCCTTCCTTCCCTCTCCCTATACATCCTTCTTTGGAATTAATTTATGCAACATTTGATTTTTAAGATCTCTGGGACATCTCCAACATACTCAGAGGAAAGTGCTAGTAACACAATTGAGGAATAGCTTTGGTTTTCTCACAAGTGAAGTCTTTTCCATGCTTTATCAGAAAGGCACAATATCAGTATTTTAATTTAAAATTCAAAAAGTTGGTTTTACCTACAAATGAATGTGAATAGAACTAGAATTTCTGGCAATCTAGCAATGTATAATAATTGAATTCATAAGCAAGAAAGCCCCACCTCACCATAGATTTGATCATATCTTTAGCTAAACTTGGGAGACTCTTTTTTTGAAACTCTCACAGAAAAATATTAAAGGAGAAATAATTTTGGTGAAGATTCCATGATAATCTGAAAATAAATTAATCAAACCATCTTAGGCAAATATATCATGATAAAAAACAAAAACCAGTATCTGTTTTCTGAATCTTCAAAAATACAACTTGATTCTCTCATTTTGTGATGATTTTTTCTTGTTCCAGTTACTTCTGCATATAGAGAACTTAAAGGGCTGTTTTCTGAATCTTCAAAAATACAACTTGATTCTCTCATTTTGTGATGATTTTTTCTTGTTCCAGTTACTTCTGCGTATAGAGAACTTAAAGGGCTGTAGGACAGAAGGTTTTCAGTATTAGTAAATCTCAAAGAATTTGTTACAGGTAGATAGTCAGCTCCATTCTATATATCAAAAACCCCAGGAATACTTTACAATGAAACAGAGTTAGAACTGTTCAAGTTATGTTGGTATACTTTAAGGATAGCTAAGTACATATGGTTTTTTGTAAATACATATGGTTTGTTGTTTTGTTTTATTAAATAGACTAATTGCTCTGAAGAACTATAATGAGATTTGAAAAGGAAAGGCTTTTATTTGTGTGTGTTTCCCATCAGCAGAGTATTTTATTTTCAAAATTTCAGTAAAGATGGGGAAAAAATCCAGCAAGTTAAATGTGACAATGTGTATAAATTTCTAGAAATGCTTGTTTTTAGAAATCCATCCAACTCTCAGCACTGACTTAATTTTAGAACTCAGAACTGAAACAACTTAAAAAGCTTATGATCTAATCCCTTTCCAGCCACCAGTTAAAAGAGCAAAAATATTTACATTGCATCTACTGTATACCAAGTGTATACCACTTCCTAGGCTGGCTGGTATACTTTGGGTTTTTTTCCTCATGAGGAAGCTGAAATGCAGAAATACAAATGTGATTTTAGAAGACTATGCCTGATTTCAATGGTGCTTATTTCAATCTCTGCAGCAAAAAAAAACTGGAGGGCTTCCAGTTTATTCTTTTTTTAGTATAATAGCCCTCATCTTCAAGCACATTCAGCAGATTCAATATCGTTAGTAGACAAGACAACAGCTTTCAAACAGGATCTCAGTTACTCAAAACATTGTAGAATATAACGTATCCACATTCATGGTTCTGCCCTTATGGCAACAATTGAATATTGGGGCCCAAAGGAGTTAAAAAAGCTGTAGCTTTGACTCAGTTTTCAAATCTTTTCATGTTTAGTATTTTAAAACAGTGTGAAAGGAGGATTTTCATCTGGGATTTGTTGAAGGAAGGCACGTGATCTCCTGTGCAACTTTTTTGAAGTGTTCTCTTTAATAACACGTTATTCATGACATGAGGTTTTGGTTACTTCTTTGAATGCAGTTTATTCTTCTAGTGCTCTCTCTTTACTTAGTAATGTACTAATCGATACACCAGACAAGCTCCGTAAAGTCAAGGACACAACGTCCTGTAGGTTTTGCCAGGCATTGTAATAGTGATACTTTAATCAATTAAAATTCACCTCAAAATTTAGTGACAAAAGAGCATGTTTCTCAGTTTTCAAGCAGTGAAATGTACAACTTTCAAATGACAGTGTTTTAATTATGTGACAGTCCATTCTATCTGCCATGGTGGTAGTGAGTGAGGATGGTGAGTGTGGGACCAGTCCAGCTCTTTTTGATGGCAGCGGCAAAATGCTGAAGGGAGGTGTAGCACACCCTACTCATAGTGCTCTGGTTTGTGGTTTGTATAGGTGTAAGCACACAGCCTCTGTTGAAGGTTCTTGAAAAGAATAAATTGGTAATTAGATGTAGCTGTTTAATACTTAGGAGGTTTTAGCCGTTAGTCATTTCCATGTCTATCTTTCTGTCTCTAGAAACACACTCTATTTAAATCAAGGGAAGTAGGATTTTTGGAGCGTGACTGAGTGTTCTAATGCCGCAGATCCAAAGTCAGGTGAAGGTTTTGAAAGAGCTGTACTCATGTTCGTCATAATAATGTTGAGGTCTTTATAGCAATGTAACCACTATCTTACAGTCTCAGATATCTTTCTGTGAACTTTTCAGAATGCCAAAGCCTTACCTTCTACTTTTATTTTTCAGCAGAAACTTCGATCTCACTTTATAAATATATAGAAGTTGGGTTATTGAGCTAAAGCACAACATGTAAGGCAATGTTGTGGAAAAGACAGTTAGGGAAATCCATCTCTGCTGCAGCTGGCCTCCAAGTAAGATGCTGAAAAGAAAGGACACTTTTGCTGAAATCTCAGAAAAACTGTGATTTGACTTTTCTGGTTTGTTTGTTTGTTTAAGGACGCTGTGAACAGTCTTTATTAACACAGTCCATAAGTTAGTTAACAAAAAGTTAACAGCAGTAATTTCTCAGCTTGTAACAGTAAGGACAGTCTTTTCATAAAAGTTAACCTTCCTAAGCAAACAAATTTTAATCTGTGGGTTCCGTCTTCTGCTGCTTCTTAATAGTATTGCTCTTTTAATATCACTTCTTTTCCAACAAGATCATACCCTACTCCCTCAGGCCATGTTAAAAAGGTCAGTCACTGAGTGGTATTTTAATTTAAATAAAGAGTGAAAGACAGACTGGTTTTGCTAGAATACTAAAAGATCACCTATTTAAATCTTCTTTTTAATGTCTATTTAACTATCTTTCTTTGAGATTTTTTTCTCTGACCTTCAACATAATTTAAACATAATTTTAATTCATTATTCATGCCATTAAATACTGAAACCTGTTTCTTTCTGCAGTTTATTTCTCTATAGTATGCATGTTTTGCATTTTTTTGTTTGGTTCTGTCACGACATTTTAAAAAACAGTACAGAAGAATGCTTATTTTGAGGGGGAGGGGGGACACCCGATGTGTGCACATTTGAATTACATCAATAATGTCATTAAAGATAAAAAACAAGGTTGCAGGGGAAAGACAGTTCAAACTGGGGGCCTCTTACCTTGATAAAGTCCCTTTAAATGACACTGGTCCTGTGCTGCTGTGCGTGGGCTGGTAATGGGCTGCTTGGAATGTTCTAAATTTCTGAAGTGCTTCAGCTTCACACAGCAATTACTGTGGCAGCTCCGCTGATACCCTGACACCAGCTCTACATCATTGTTTTGGCTTTGCAATTTTTTTCTCACTTAGTAATTGAGTTTCATGACTTCATGCAAAAGATGGAATGAACTCCAGATAGTTATGTTATTATAGATTAGCCATAGTGATACTGTGGTTTATAGAGACTTGATATGCTGCAGAAAAGCACCGAAAACTAATAACACTGAATAAAGAAAATAAATTAAGCGCTTAAAATGATGTATTTTCATGGCCAGGGACCAGTTTTTCAACCTTTACTAAAGCTGATGAGCTGGTATCTCATTTGTTGTACCCAAGTAAGAATTGCACCCTTTTGAAGGAGTGTGAAGAAGACACATAGATTCTCATTGCTGCAAAACACATGCACAATTATTTTTTTTATTGTCTGTCAACATTCAATTCCTTTAGTAATATAAACTACTTATGTATCTTTCCCCACTTGATTCAATGGCCTTAAACATGGCACGTGCACAAGCAGTACTGTTGGGCAAACAAAGAATAATGCAAGTATTCTGTTACTGTCTGTTTCCAGATTTTTTTCTCTGACAGTCGTTAGCAGAAAAATTTAATTGGTGAACCGTTTAAGAAGAGTACAGTGCAATATTAAGGAAAAAAAGGTACAGAAGAAAGCAAGGTTAGATCATAAGAGTGAAATGACATAGGTATAATATTTTACAGTGTTCATTTGGATTTTTTAAAGCAAAGCAGAGAAAGAAAGAGGTTCACAAAAGCACAAAGCTTCACAAAGGTTTGGGACCAGTTCCATAGCTGCCAGGAGCACAGATGCCACGTGACTCCCATGCATTTATCAGCCCTGTCACAGCGGCCTGCAAATCAGCTGGATTCCCTTGCAGCTCACTGAGCCGTAGGCCGACACGTGCCTGTGGCTTTGTGTCTGGCTCCGTAGGGCCACTGTGGCAACTGCTGAGTAGGCAGGTGTGTGACATCCTTGCCTTCTTTCTGCTCCCCTTTCTGAACCGCATCCAAAAAAATGTAAGATAGGGCAATGACAGCTTCAAGTGATGAACTCAACGTACCCCAGGTCCCCTGTCCTACTTGTGGCATTCGATAATAGAATTTAAGCTGAAAACAGCAGTAATGATATTTTCCTGTCCCTAAGCACACTTCAGGTAACTTTGCATACACCACTAACCAGCCCAATAAACATTATCAGCATTTCCATTAGCTTCTCATAATAATCCTAGGAAACTAATACTCCCCAGTGTGCTGTTCAGTTGATGGCCCGTTTGCTTAAGAAATACCAGCATCACCCCTGCCAAACATTGGATTGCCAGTACAAATTAATGGACTCCGTAGCTACGTGTTCAGTTAATGGAATCTATATATTCAGTCACCTAGTAAGACCTAACTATGAAATTACTTCCCCTTACATTGCTCTTTGAGAAGAGTTATTGTAGCAGAGCTAAACTGAGGTTAGATGCTTTTATCCACAAGATATATGTCTTTCCCCCCTCTTCCCCCTCTCTTTTTTTTAATCTCCTCCTTCCTTTCCCACCTCCCCTTTCAACAGTTTGAAGGAAGGTGACAATTTGTGGCAAGGTTAGATTTTTGTACAGCTTGTTGAAACACTGCATTAGGCCATAATTTAAACAGCAGTAGTAAAGTAACAGTTTTCTGGTGTATCATTCTCAATTTTGTTTTGCAAAATACTGTCTTACTATTATAATAAATAGACTACATGTCTTGGATTATATGGCTGCTTGTGTGGGCTGGCTAGGTTATCCTATTGCTTTTACACTCATGTTGCTTTGAAAATTGCTGGTATAATGTTGAAGCACATGCAATTCAATTCTTCACATGTTCTTCATTACAAACATTTAAACAGTGAAATATAGTTACATCTAAGGTTGCCTACATTTTGTGTCAAGCCTTAGAAGGAAATATATGCAAAGAACCCCTTTATTGGGGGCCTAGACAGGAGGAGGAAAAAAAAAAAAAAGAAAAGAACTTAGGTTCTATGTATATTTTGAGTTTATTTTAGTGTCATCAGTGTAAAAATAATTCTGTTAATGTTGCTGAATGATATTGTACATATGCTTTTTTCAATTTATGCAAAAGTAGTATTTGCAGAAGGCTTAAGATAAAAAATATTTCTAGATTCTTCAGAGAGATGAGATTCCTGTTTCCATTCCAAAAAACAAGATGGATAATCTGGAGCTTGTAGAGGGGCTCATTTAAATTAATTCTTCACAAAATTTTGGTGTATTGATGAGCTGAGCTTTCTTATTAAAAAATGTGGTTATGTTAAGGTAGATTCTTTGGTTTTCCAAGATTCAAAAGTTTTTGGTAGATAAATTATTGGGATTCACAGCACAGAATTTCAGAATTAGAGTCATTTTACATCCTATTGATAGTACACTGATTTGCTTTATTGTAGTAGACAAGGGAGGCTCCCTCTCCCTTGCAGAGCAGCCATGTGGCATAGAACCATGAGCCTTGTGTAAAAGAGTTATCTGTCAACTGTTCTGAGGTTTGTCAGAGGCAGGCTTCCACTCTACTCCTGATCCAGTGGCAAATCCACTGGCTCCCACGCTACTGCTGATCCAGTGGTAAATCCACTTTGTTTTCCATTTTCCAACCAAATCATATGTGATTTCTTAACAACCAATTAGTTATTCTATCTGCTTGCTAGGACTGAACTTCAGCTTCAGTTCACTGAACTTCAGTGAACTGTCTTTTTTAACATTCATGGCCATTTTGATCTCAGTGAAACTTGGAGTAGAAAAAACATAGATAAAATCTAAGTGAATGGCTATTGAAAATACAGAACTTTATTTATTACATTACCTGTGATGGGGACATTGAAATTTGTCTTGTTTCAAGAATAATCAAAGATAATCCTCTACTTTTAAAAAAACAAAGCCAAAAACTTGCTAGCTAGCCCATCATGTGACTCATTTGCTGATGGCATTGAATCATTTATCTGATTTTTAAAAAATAGTAAATAAAATGTTCACAACTAGGCAGAAGAAAATTTTAAATTTTTATTTAATACTTATATTCTGTGTATATGAGACACAGAAGTAAAGACAATAGTGCTAACTGAATACATATTTTAATTTTTTAATGGCTTTTTTGAGGAAGAAGCTTATTCTGCAAATTTTTTTCACGCCCTAAATATATATATAATTTAAAATATTTAGAAGTGCCCAATGTACTATACACATAAGCCTTAGGTCCATCAACTTCAGCTTTCTTTCCACAAGAACAAATTTTTCTAGCATGAGCCTATCTTTAATGGAGATGGAAAGTCAGTATCATTCTTTTTGCCCCAAATTCTTTATTAAATATATATATTTTGTGTGAGCCTTTGCACCTACAGAAGGTTTGCTTCCCTAGATGAATTAAAACAATCCACACATGGATATAGAACCTATTATTTTCCCAGCAGGATGTTAAACTCTGCTTATCAATGCTTGCAGAGCCAAAACACTTATGAAAACCACACAGGTGAACGAGCTGCAGCTCTAATAACCACGGGTCAGCACTTGATCTCCAACTGGTAAATTTTGCCCTCCCTCGCAGAAGCTTTGCTCCTGAAACCTGGACACTTTATGCTGCAAATAACTTTTTTTTTTTTTTTTTTTTTTTTTTTTTTTTTTTTTTTACCTACGGATCAGAAATCAGGCTCAACTTTGTCAGTGAAGCAGACACAGATTCTGCCTGCCTCACAAACCTGCTCTCAAAGTAGGGTCTGGCTGCTGCTGCTTTTTTGTAGACGTAAGCCACTTAAAATACCACTCTTACACACCCCCCTTCTGTGACTAAGGAGATTCCATTAGTGTGCTGTAAAAGGCAGAAAAAGGAAGTCAAGTCTATCAATATTAGAATATATTTCTCAGTGCAGAGGAGGATTTGGTAAATTGGTTAACCTACTTGTATCATGAGTTATTCATAATGGTAGATTATACTGATAAAACCTCATAATTCATATTTCTTGCTTCTACTTCTCTGTATTTTTTCCCAACTGTATAAGCATATGCTAATACCCAAAATGAAAACTGCAGTGATGATGATTTTAAACTGAGAAGATTTCCGAAAATGAAAACTAGATTGTAGTATATGTGAGTTTATGAATAAATTAGCACAGGGTGATCACTTTTACCAGAATAACTCAAGTCTGAAACATCATGCCACCTACATAAAAAACCTTTTTCATTTAAGGATTTGATTCATTATAGTACTTGAGCATGCTTCTAATGTTATGTGAATATTGTCATTAAAACTGCTTAAAATCAGATATGTTAAATTATAATGCCTACTGTTGCAAAATAAAACTCAAAGAAATGGCACTGAGTGCTTATATTGACTTTGTCACTTAATCTGTATGATATGATATTTTAATGCCCTGTTAATTTGAGATGTGGAAATCCATGTTAGCTTTTACACTCATGAAGCAACTTTGTCGTGCTATGGATTCTTCCCTTTTTGCTGATCTTGGTTTTTCTCCACCTTGCTATTCATTCCTCTTTGTTTGCAGTTATGGTTGTTAAGTGATTTGCCATCCACACAGCTGACTGTGCTGCTTACAAATCCCATGGACTGTAAATGTTTTCCTAGCACTTGTTTTTTTTTTTTTTTTTTATTCTGTCGTGGGTGTTAGCTTTCTAATTTCATTATTTTCATCATGATGCTAAGATAAATGAGAAAGGTCTATGAAATCCCTCTTCTCCAGATCATAAAAGAGTAACTGATAATGTTTAGAACAAGACTTCTCTTACATGTGCCTTATTTCAGACTTAAAGAATTTCACTGACACTTTTGTTCAGCATCTGAAGCTAGCCACTTCTGAATTTGGCATCGCACAGCTTTGACTAGATATGCCATGTTCTATGTTTTTCTGATAATACAAGATGCCCTATGTTATTAGTCTTTTTACTGCAGCGATTTTTACTGCAGTGATTCACTTGGAATCAGAGAATGGTTTGCGTTGGAAGGGATCTGTTTTATGAGAAAAAGAAGAAAAATGTATTTAGCAAAGATCTGAAGTAGAGTTAATTTGTCTACTGGTGGCACTAAGATGCTCCATTCAGATTTGTGAATGCTATGGACACCTTTATCGATATATTGATGAAGGCCTGTGGGAATCTAGCTGTTTTAAACAAGTATTTTAAAGGAGAGATTCCAGAGTACTTTATATGTATTACACTCTTTTTGTTCTGAGCAACTGAAAAATAAAGCGAAACAAAATAATTATTATATTTATAATTTTAAATGAAAGATCACTTTTACAGGATGCCTATTACAATGTTACATAAAAAATAATAAAAGGTTTTCTTTAATGGGAAGTAAAAATGTCATGACATCACCAGAATATAGTGCAGAACAGGAAGAAAAACAGCTCTTGCCCAGCATACTGATAAACAGTACTTCTATGGTTTTCTTCTGTAGGAATGAAGAATGTATTTTCTCTTTTTGTCATATGTTGTTATATATATATACACTCGCAAAGGTATATAATGTAAAAGAAGAGTTATTTCATCAAGAATGTCCAAGAACTGCTTCCCAGGATGTAACTGTTGAAATTTGTTCATTAGAGATTCAAGGTCTGTTGACCTTTTTTCCTTAAAGCACTGTATCAAGTACACTTCTTATCTCTGTTTTGCCTGGCAGATTGTTCAGCATATTTCTTGTATGGAAGAGTGGCATTGAGTGCCACAGAGACCTCGTTTAGCACTTGGAGACATAAGCAGAATGTGTTTGAAAATGTTGCTATGCTCTCTAGTGGATAATTTAGTTATAAATGTGGAAGAAATTAATATCACCAACAGTTATAAATTTGTATTTCACTTAACTGAAAGACCTCCAGTAAGAAAAGTAAGATCTTCACCAGTAGAAGGGCTCTGCTGAAGTGTAGGACTGTGTCTGTATGGAACAGCTCACAGATTTTGGTACACATATTTCATTTTTGCCATACTTCGGGAAAGTCCACGATCTGCAGCAGTTTTTTTTAAAGACTCTAATTTTCAATGGTACAGGCCGCAAGAGGATTTTGTCCTCAGCCTATCTCAGATTGAGAGATGTCTGCTATTAGATGCCTCCTCCCTCCCTGCTTCTAAGGCAGTCTGTTTTTATCTACGCTGTTAAAAAGCAGATTTTAAAATATATTTACCTCATCTTGGCCAACATAACCCAAAAGTTTATTTTTATTAGTTTTCTTCTCAGTGAATATTTGTGATGAATTTAGTAAGATGCTTTGGAGTTACTGTATTTGCTTCTGTTGTCCAAAGAAAGTCATGCTAGGTGCAATCCAAGGTTCTCAAGAGGTGAGTGAAATGTAAAATTATATGCCTTGTGTCTTTAAATATTTGTGATTTCATCAGTTTCCTTTCCAAAATCAGTTTGTTGTGATAGTATTTCTACTTCTACCAATCACTGAATGGGATTCTTTTATTGGAATCGATAATCTTGGCTCTGTTGTCTGCTTTCTGCTATCCTGTGGTGTGAACGCTTGTGATGAGCTGTAGAGATTGGCACAGCAATCACTTTGCTGGCATTTCTATCCTTACTTTCAGTGAAAACTGAGCCATGATGGTGTGTGGGGTTCCCCCACACACACACACTCTGTTGAATCACAGTGAACAGTGTTTGTCAGGGAGTCTGACTGTTGTGATTGTGCCTCTAGTACTATTATTCTCTTTTTGATTAGGAAGTGAACCTGTATTTGGCCCTTGTGTCTCTGCTCTTGTTTTGTCTGTTCAAATCTTTGTAGTCTGGTCTGTGTCCTACAGTCTTTAAGCAATTATTTTCTCTCTTCTTGCCAGCTCAGCTGTCACTGGTGGTATCATGCCTACTTCTCAGATAGTTCAGTGGCAATTTACACTGTGACTTACACTGTAATTCCAATTGTTCTCTCCTTTTCTTGGCCTGACAGTCATTCTGGATTGAAGGCATGTCATTTTTGCTTATTTCAGTCAATTCCAGCTGCATTAAATTTATTGAGCTTATTATTATTTGAAGATTTATATGCTAGAATGGGCATAAGTGAAAATGCCTTTCCTGGGAAAACTTCATTTCCAGTGTTCTGGTGTTGCTACCTAGTAAATTAGCTCCTTTGCTATGGATCCAGAAGAATTGTCTATAAAGTTGGCTAGAATGGTGAATACATTTTTCTAATGACCAGATGATTGGAGCAGCAGATTTCAACAAAACAACACCCTGTTCCATTTTGCAAGACAAAACAATTAGTTCAATCTTAATTGTAGCTGATATCCCACCTTCTGTTGTCAAGTTCTTGACTAAAAAGCTGTGAAAACTTTTCCTCTTATTTCAGTCAATGTTTTCACAGAATTCTTAAGTTCTGCTTGTAGTTGATGCTGCAGAAATGTAGCCATCTATATTTCTGTCTGTCTTTGCTCACAGGTGGATGGATAGTAGTTTGGTTGTTATTGGGTTCTGCCCATGCAAATCCTTCCATATCCCTTTGGATATGGTAAAAATTATTTGCTTTTTTTGTAATTGTATCATTCTCGATCAGTATAGGGTATATGATTCTGCAAGAGAATTAAATCTTGCTGTATTCTCACAGCACTCAGGTTGTAGATTTGGAGTAGATTTAGAAGGGTGCTATCTTTTCAAGTCTTTGATGGAAAGAAGTTTCCCTTTGTACACATACTAGCCACTTACTGTTCCGGGTGATTCATTTATGACTGTTCAGATACCTTTCTTTTCTGTCTGTTTGTTCTGTAAATATGCAAAAAATATCCTAAGAAATAGGACAGAGAATCTAGTTTTGCCTTTGGTGGTGTTTTTCTTTTCCGTGATTTTGTCATTTAGATAAGATTTAATTTAGTTTCAGGTTTATGACAGATTTTGAGGTAATGAGGAGTTGTAATTTTACCCTTGTTGTTTCATACTTTCATAATAACAATATTAATATATGATTTCAATAAATACTGCATAGATTTACTGGTTAGAAAACAATGCTCGTACAGTTTATTTGCTTGGGGTGATGTGTAGTTAGAAGAAATGTAAACAAACACAACTATGGAAGATTCTGTTCTCTTAAAATATTGATAAGTCTTCTAAGGATGCAGATGGAGCAGCCATCCAAAAAATCATGAAAGGCATATGTTGAGAAATCTGCATAATAGGTGTGACACTTGTATGAGGAAGACATTTGCATCATGAAGAACAGCTAAAGTCACGAGCAGTGTGTTAGAACAGCAATAATAAAACTACCAGAGCAGAGTTGATGTGATGGTCAAGTCTCTTCTCTAGATGTGTATGTTAATAAAAATAGGTGAAACTCTAAGTGGTGTAGTGTTCCAAAATGCATTCTACTCTGACTTCAAGTTTAATTAGTGAAATCACCCAAACCCCACAGTTCTTAGCATAATACCAAAAAGACTTAGTGATGTGTGATGACTCACAAGAACTCAGGAAGTTGTCTTATCTTTTGTAAAATAAGTCTTCCCCTTCCCACCTTACTAAAAGATGATGCCACCTTATTGTCAAAGCTTTGGTAGTCAGAGCATTCCAACTCCTTTTTAAACAGCTGATCCAAACAACTTCTGTAGAAAATATTGCTGGCCATTGTTTTTGGGTTTCTAATTCGAATAAATCTCTGTTGCTTTTGTATTTTCCAAATAATCACCATCAAGATGTGCTGTACTTGCTTGTCTATTGAGGATATTAAATATGTGTGTGTATGTAAATATATATGTAATGTTTATTCAGGGCGGCAGATGTTCAGGGGAGAGAGAAGTAATTTGAACTGTGTATGCAGCACACAGAATGGTAACCGCTTTCCTTTCCTTTCCATCTCTTTCTCCCCAGTTTGTTCTTGCTGCAACACCGACTGAAGCCTAGCAATACAGTTTTGGGAAACTCACTCTCTTTACTGCTTGGTTCTCTCAACACCTGTCCTCACCCCATTTCTCTTCCTTAGTACCGTATCTTTTACCTTTCCTACTTGCTCAGTTAGGCTGTCTGAGGCAGTGAAGGCTGTCTGGAGTCTCATTGCTTGTCCATTAACAAGTTCTCACCACAAAATATTAGGAGTTCCCCCCACTTGCCACCATTTTCACTACTCAAATCAAGTTACCTCCAAATGCATCTTACTTACCTAATATACTATCTTTACCATCTTTTCTATCTCCTTGACTAATTGATACTGGCTCAGGTAAATAAAAATCTTAGGTTTTATATGGAAAGGCAGAGAAAAGGATTGCAGGGTATGAGTTTTTAAAATTGAGTAGAAACATCTGGTTTCTGCTGCTACAGGTTCTAGATCAGTTAGACTTTGCAAATGATACATGGATGGTAGCGCCACATCACAATGTTTGAATTTGTTACTTTTGTACTCATGATCAGACATGAATTGTTAGCAGCAACAGAATCCAGGATCTTCAACGCTGCTAAACAAGCAGTCCTGTCTCCACTTGCCATCGGGGGTACAGCCCTCCATGGGTGTTGGAGATACGACCTGTTGGGGCAGGTAGGGAAATGAGCAGAACACCCTGCAGCTGGGCACCGGCTTCCCAGGGCAGCAGGAGGTAATATGGAATTGATGGAATAATGGTACAGTGTATTTCTTTAAAAGGCCCCAGCAAATTTTTGGGAACCTTTCTGTTATTTCATACATAAAAATATAAATATATAAAACTGACACATATATAAATATATTTATTTTATATAAATATATAAAATCTCATAAGTCTCTGTTCTTTCTTTGTAACTTTCCACTAAAGTGAGATACGACATACTTAACCTTTAAGTAATATTTTATTATAACATGATATAAAATTGACTTGCAGTTTTATTATTACTGTAATTTTTATTCAAAATTTTATATCCACAAATTAACTTTATTCACTTGAAGTCAATATGTTGCCCTGAGTTGTCTCCTAAATTTTTATTGTTTTCCTTCTCTGTTGTTCAAAGTGTGAATGCCATTTTGTTTTCCAAGTAAAATTAGCACTTAAACTAAAATGCTGTAAAAACACTATTATCTTCTGAATAGTAGGATTGAGGGTTGGGTTTTCTTGAAGATGAGAGGGGAGCAAAGGCCATGAAATTACCTGAACCTCAGAACATACTAGAAGTTGGTGGAATTTGGTAGGAACAATAATTGTAAAATCAGGAGGGGAAAAATAGTGATAGTAGAAGGAAACAATAGTGCTGGCTTTTCACATGGTTTTAAAAAGAATTCTGATCTCTCTGGAAAAGCATTTTCAGTAGAAGTTACTATCTGGAGCAAGGACCTGAGCATAATCCTGTGGTGAAAGTGTAATTCAGTGTTTCCTCATTTGGAAGAATGTCTTTCCTTTAGTGCCATCTTTAGCTCCGTGGGCTGGATTGAGCAGAAGCAGCCAGACCCCGGCTCTTGGAAACACTGCTTTGTCTGCTGGGTGCTTCAGAGTATGCGCTCTCCTTGTTCTCTGTATTTCCACAAAATCTACTGTTCCCTAGTGACCAGTACTGATTTTGTTAGGCAGAGGGAAGTGGAGCACATGGCTCTATTTGACACAGGCCATCTGTTTATTAGTTCTGTAAGAAATGTATAGAAGCTATATGTGCCTCCTCACTTGTGGACTGGCATCTTTATTCCATTGCCAGGTTAAAGAGTGTTCACCGTACAAGTAATAAGTTCTTTCATTTTCTGCTGTTGAGAGTCAGGGGAAGGATTCATAGCCTTGATGTCCAAAATTATACCCCAGAAATCAGAGTTAACGTATCTCTCATGCAGATAGATCTCTGCCTGCACGGAGTGTTAGTCCTAGAGCATCCTGACAGCTGACTGCACTGAGCACCTTGCTCCATCTACCTGCCAACATGTATCTGCCCAGTCTCACTTCTTATGTGCCAGCTTTGTATCCAGGAGGTTCTGTCATCCTCAAAATACTTGGTCTGTTTTCCCATATTGTCTGCATTTTAGAAAATTCACACTGATTCAGATTCTGCAGGGCCAAATTTCTGCACCCAATTTCAAAGTTTCGTCTGGGGCCACTTTCTTCAGTGCTGCAGACACAATTGCCACAGACACAAGGGAGGAGTGCTGAAAAAAATCACCATATAGTCATAGAAATGTATTTTATCCGTACTGCAGTTATTCCTGAGTTACTGTACGGGAGTGTGTGAGGCAGTGGGCACTCTGTCCCCTTGACCCACCAAAAATGTCAAGTGTGCCCAGGCACAGGGAGTGATGAAGCACCAGAATACATGTCATCTTCCTGTTCCTGGTTTTCCGTTTTGAAATTTATTTTTCCCCCAATTGGCAGCCTGCCATCTCTGACCTGGTGCAAGGCAGAAAAGAGCTGTTCACATAAGCTTTACATCATTTTTTTTCAAGGGACAACGTAGCATCCATATGTTTTGATCTAAGGTTCATGCTATTGAGACAGGCAAATGAAGAGAAGTGATGTGATGAAATTGTTTTCATTACCTCTAGTGAACAAAATATGACAGCTTTGAGAAATCATGTGTTCAGAAGAGTTATCATTGTGTCATCAGAATTAGTGAAAAAAAGTAAAGACTTTTTATTTTCTAACAGATTATTTTCACAGTGGTTGTCCAATATTAACCATCACCTTAGTCACAAGGTCAGCAAGCTCACATGTAAGTATGTCAGGATGCTTCGTACACTGTGAAAGCCTATAATGCTTTTTTGATTAATATTTTTCTTGTTGTACAGTTTTGAGTAAAACATTTGCAGTCTTTGCAACCAGTGCTTTGGTGTCATCAACAGTCCACTTTTGAATTCTTCAAGGAGAATTACTTGAGGAATGGCATAGAGTATGTTCTTGCTATTGTGAATATTGACATTTTCTCAAGCATGTTGTGATTTTTTTATATGGGTACAAATACTATTGTGATGGGTGAGACTTACAAATGGGTAAGTCTGAGTTAGAGAAAATTTTCTGAGGTTTTTACTTACTAAGATCTAATGTTGCTTTGTGTTCAGTTGTGCTTTGGAAGTATTAAAGCATTAGAATGAGAATTCTACTCACTAAACAAAACAAAACAAAAGTTTTTTTCCACTTGCAGACAAAGAAATACATCGAGCTTCAGTTGCTTGGTTTTGGGTTTTTTTGTTGTTTGTTTTTGGGGTTTTTTTTGTTTCTGTTTTTGTTTTGAAAAAATGAAAACCCAAATAAAAAGTGGCCATAGAGAAAACTTCAAAAATTATGAGTATCTATACTTGAAGTGATCTCAGTACAATTTACAGTTGTTTAGCAGGAAAAAACACAAATTCCCAAAATTCTGATGTTATAATTTATCTTTAAAAAGAATCTACAAAACAAATAGAACCCCATCTGTGCATTTTTATTCCTGGTATACTTTCACCACTCAGTAATGAACCAAGACATAAAGATGATCAGAGCCCAAGAGTTTATCCAGAAGTAAAAATACAGTAGTGCATCTTGGCCCTCATACTTATTCAGGTTGTATTTTCCTTTAGAAAATTCTTTCATGTGCCAGTGGGATATCAGAGAGAGATAATGATCTGTTGAGTAGGAGCAGTGAAGTAAGACTCTCAGTCAATACAGTTGCTCAAAATGCAGACCAGTGAAATAATGTATTGTCTGGTACAGCTGTTCAATTACATGTACATTGTTCAAATCATTTCAAAGCTTATCCTATACACAAATGTTTGGGTTTCAGTATAGCGTACCAGAAATTAACTGTCATTTATATGTGTTTACAGTAATTTATGGCAGGGAGAATAATTGAATTTTACTTTAAAAATTTATTCTGAATGTCATACTAAATCTACTTAAAATTAAATGTATCTCATTAATGCTGAGCTCAGCATAACAGTCATTCTTGTAGAAGAATTCTATTTTAAAACTAAAACTAACCAAAAAGCATTTTTGTCAGCAGAATACTGAGCTTTAATGAGAATTTAAAAATCTCATAAGTTGGGTTTTTTTAATAGTTCAAAAGAGAAAAAAAAAATCAGTAATTTTTTGTGATGAAATTGCCATTGTGTATTGCATTGCCAGCTGTAATGGCATATGTTGCCTTGGCCTGGGTTGATGTAATCAATGTAATCAAATAGGTACTATATAGTTCAGCTAAAAATAGATAGTAAATACTGACTCCTGAGAAGCCTGTACTTTTTCTCTAGTATGACTTAAATGGCCCAGTTTATTTTTTTTATTTCTTGCCATGTATGATATTGGCAGTAGCAAGAAATGTCTCCATTGGTAATGGCATAATTTCTTTTAAAGTTTTGTGTTTGTCAGAACCAGAAATATTTTGCCACCTTAGTGGTTTATCCATTTCCTAGAATCTTTTCATGATATTTTACATGCAAAGACTGTGCTGTATGTAAGCTGTGCCATGGATGGTTTTTATACACCAGTCATAAAATCTCCAGATTTATTGGGTGACTTGGAGTGCCATTGTATCCAATTAGTATCTCCCTTACAAAATAATTTCTCAGAAAACATTTGCAATTTGCAAAATTACATATGTAATTATATAAGCTTTTGGGTAATTATAGGTATATTTTAGTTATTCAGTACATTTAATTATGCTTTGTTATGGACTGTTTACAGCGGTTCTCACTCATGGGGGAGAGGAGAGAGCGAGGGCAAATGGAGCTGAATGTGGAGTAAAAGCAAGGGAAATCTCATATTAAAGATTCACCAGTGAATCTTTGCAGACTTTATGCAAATCCAGTGGGTATCTTGTGAAAGTGTTAATGAGTGTCACATCCTGATTACTGCAGATTTCCCCTTACATTTCCAACTGTACCAATCCAATTGAAACTGCTAAAATTAACACCAGAAGTCCACAAGAGTTTGTCAGAAAAATGTGTGAAATTTGTTTTTAAAATATTGTGCCCTAATTATTCTTGGAAACATTATATATAGATGTGGATATAAAATATGCTGTATACATTCCCTGATGGATGACAAACTTAACATTGGTCCCCTTAAATCCTTTTAAAGGACCATCTATTTCTGAGGTATTTGTTGCATCTTGCTGCAGAGGAAACCCTTAATCTAGCTGCCCTGGCACCGAGGCTCCTGTTAGGAGCTGTTGGTAAACAAGTCCATTCCCGGGAGCTCCTTTTGGCCACGGCGTGTGCTGGTCCCTTGCTTTGTGAGGCGCGGCCTGTGATGTATGAAGTGACTCCAGACTCATTGATTTAGCTAATTGCAAAAATTGCAAAGAATGCAAAGTAAAAAAATCAAATTAATTTCAAAAAAAATAATTTTAAAAATCGATTAATTAGTATGTTTCCCTTTACTTAACAGTTATTTTCAGGATTTGGAACACATCAGCCAGCCCGCTTGCGTGTCTGCCCGTTACCTTTGCTTTTTGTTGTGTGGGCAATCTCTCCTCTGAACCTATCTCCCAGCTTTTGCTGGTTTTGAATTTTTGAGATGATTTCATGTTCCCTTTGCTCTCTTTTTAGTCAGTCTGGCAAACACATTCTGTCGTTAGAATTGGGCCAAGAAAGCCCTTACAACTTCTGAAGATATCTTCGATGTATAAACGTGGGGGGAGGGAGATTTTCATAACACTGATACGAAGGCATCTGGATGTGATAGCAGGCAGTTGGTTATGTATCTTTCATTTAGCCTGTCTTTATCTGCCAACTTACTGCATGCCGTTAATATAATTCTGAATGCCTGCATATATGACAAGTCATGACCATAATGAGCCTGTTTATTTCAAGATACGTAGTGGCATCGTTCATTTGCACATTAAAGGAAACTTTGCTGGAAGAAGACAAATTTGAGGCTACAAAAGCTTTGTGATTATTGTAATGCTAATCTGTATTCAATCCCATATATAAAGTGTCACATCTCGCATACTTTAAAAAATTAATTAGTCAACTGTGTTGTGCCACAGATGAGCAGAAGCAAGCGATTGCTTGCATCCACAAGCTGTGACATTCTCTATGCCAACATGACTTTAAAGGAGAGAAGGCCCACAGTAACTGAGCTGGAGGTGGTCCCATCATCTTCCTCCTACCTGATAGTTCACAAGGTCGTGGCATTTGTGTGATTGTTTTATATTAAAGGATGACAGTATGTTTAAATAACAATCCCTACGGTGCTTTAGCCTGTATTTGAAAAGATGTTTAAATCTTCACATGCATTTTAGTAGAAAGTATATATCACGCATCTAATGTTAGTGACAAAAGTATCATTGAAATGTTTTGCAATCTGGAAAGCAACTGTAAAAGTAAATAGGTTGAATAAAAATAAATACAGCTGCTTATTTGTCATTAAGAATAAAAGATACACATTTCCCCAGTTTCTCAACAGAATTGTACCTCCATATGCCCATAGATTTGCACAGGAGGAGTATTTCTTTGCCCACTTTCTGGGCCAAAATTGTTCTAGAAATCTCTAAGTAACTTGCCCATCTATCTTTTTTCTGTTGTCAGATGACTGCCTGTACGTACAGGTAACATGTCGGGCTCACACCACTCTCACGTGGGGCTCTGCTCGCTGTGTTTGCTCAGGAAGGAAAGGTCCAACCTCATTGTCCCCAGGGTGTGTGTGCCTCAGGATGACAGGCAGGGGCCTCGATGGCCCCTCAGTGACTTCCAGTTGTGGTCTGGGGACCGGAGAATGTTTTCTGTTGTATTTGATGTCATGAGGAGCATTCAGAGGTCCTGTTCTGTGGAACAGGCTGTAGTTTATCATTTTGATGAACTTGCACAAAATGATCTATAATGGCAAGCACTTGCACTTCCAGGTTTTTTAGATATTTTCCTTTGCATTTTTACTTTCCCTCTTGCGCTGGTATGGCGAGTACTGTCATTGCTGTATTTCCTGGTCTTGTGGCTCTTTAGACAAATTAACCTTTTGCAGTTTCACTGAGGAAATGATTTGCGGTAATATTTTTTGAAGTAAAAATAGACTGCAGAATGGGAAGACATTTTGAATTCACAATACAGAAAAAATAGTTTTCTAAATGTTACTAAACAAAGAACTGTAATTTGTGAATAACATCTAAAAGCAAATCCAGGTTACCTTTGAAGAGAATATCTGCTGAAGTGCTAAAAGTCCATGTTGCAGCCTTAACAAATATTCCTTGTTCATGCCGAAATATTATTTACCTTAGTAATGTAATTGTTGTGAATAGTTTAGCATTTCAACAGGGTTGAGAATATGTGTAAGCACATAAGGAATTATTTTGCTTCAAGACTTTTCAGCGACCTGTTTCTTCTTCATGTTGGCATTATTATGGTGTTTGACATTAAACATTGTAACAACCTGAAAAAGATAGTGGATACCCCTAAAGTGAATGCTTCTGATAACTTTTTTTGGTGCTTTCCTTATACTTGAGAAAAATGAGATCCACGTTTTTTTCCTTGATCTGATGCATCTTCAGAAACTTTGTTTTATTTTATGTCTTTGGATAAGTAATTATTTTTTGAACATGACCTGCTAAGCATCAGTGGCTGTGCGAAAAATCACTATCCTGTGGAATATGCATTTTGGGCTCTTTTTGGGGGGGGGGGGTCAATACAGGGATGACACGTTATTTTTATGATAGCTTTCATAGCATTTATGGAAGAAGCCTTTTTTGCAGCAAGGTTTGAAGTAACATTTATTATATCAGTACTAGTTTAGTTGCACCAAAATTGCACAGAAATAATGTTCCTCTTACTATTTTACTGATGGTGCTTGATTTCTTACATTTGCTTCTGAATGAAATTAGGCATGATTTTCTCATATAAAGATAGCAAATAAAATTTGGCATTTAATACTCTGCAAAGTTTTGCAATTAGCATTACAGTAAAAGTGTGGAAGCGCATGCCTTTGATGCTTGGAACATAGAAGTTACCTCATTTGTGAAGTGCTATAATTGTATGTATGGCCAAAGCAATACTAGAATGTTCAAGAGGGGTTAGCGACATCTATTTCAATACACTTGCTTGAAAAAAAGACAGCACCAACTAATAATGCAAAACAAAGCATTTAGATGGATTGACATTTACAGATTCATTATAGATACTATTTGTGAGCAAGGGGCTAAAGAAAAAATACTGAGGTTTTGAATATATAGAAAAAAAATTTGTAAAAACACCCAGTACTTTGTATCACTGATTCTTTTGAACATCCCTTATGTAGGTCTAGTGCTAAACCCACTTTTTTGTCTACTCTTGTAATTAGTCTCATTGTAAAGTTAGCAATATTGTGGATGCTTGCAGGATCCAGCCCCTGGAGAACATTTTAAATTCTGCTTGGTAGAGGAAAAACCTGTGTTTTGTGGTTGCATTTCTATTGATAGTTCATCTTTAAAAATCCTTACCATTTAGATTCTCTCCAAAAGCTTATATTTAGCATCAGTGTAACATTATGAATTCTCAGATTTAGGTTTCTTTGGGCTTCAATTGCCTTGTTAGGATGGTGACATATGATTGATGTTGAGTTTCTTAACATGTCGGTCATTGCCCCTAGACTCGCACACTGTAACCATAAACCATTTTGGAATAAAAGTGCAGCATGTTTATCATAAATTGCATGATACTTTTCCATCTGAATATGCTTCATTACGCTTACCTCCTGTAATACTACTGGATCATTAGATGGCATGTAGAAGGAAATAATTTCAGCAGTAATCCGTCAGGCATGGAGAGCCCCCATGTGTTTGACTTAAAGATTAAACCATATTTCACTACCCTGTATAAAAAATATTTGCAGAACTGTGCAGGTGCAGAATTACCTTCTGCTCATGATGCTACTTTTGGATTTTTACCAATCTTCATTTTCCTTCAAAGATTGTCGCTTTTTATAGTTTCCATAGCACAGAAACTTAGTTCAAGAAATTAAGACTAAATCAATTACACACTGAAGCTTTTCAGCAGGAAGCTTTCCAGTATGACACACATACCTTTGCATCAGTTTTAAGAAACTCAACCAAGCCACACGGTTCACTAAAAGGCACCTATGTTACAATTAGTTACTTTGGTCTATTTCTCTGTGAAGTAATTTTCTTTGTAAAGTGGAAAACGATGTAAGGGCTTAGATAATAAGCAACTAAATTTATTTAGAACTTCTGTTGTAACATGAGACATAATGTGATGATACTCTTCTGTACTATGCAAAAATTCTTTGAAAATCTCAAGTGAAAAAGATGGAAATCAGGAATTACAGAAACCTCAGTAACCACTGCCATCACAGCAGTATTTCAGTTCATTAATGTTTGTCCCTGCAAGTCTAGTGGGAAGAACAAAGGTTAGAGAGATGCCTTCCCCAAGATAGTACATATGTGTGCAGGAATGTCATGACAAGGATCTCTAGTAGCTGAACCATAGCAAGAACTTGTTCTTCCCTGTTGCAGTTTCTAACCTGAGTTTTTGCTTATCCTGCAGATCACTTCACAGGGAATTGGTCTTGGTCTTGGTGTTGCTCCACAAACATTGTTGCTCCAATCCATGCTGTAAAACAAGGGGATGGCATCCCAGATAAGGTTCTCTAAACCTCTGTACTCATGATTCAAAGGCAAGCAGTGACATCATTTGACCATTAGAACATTTAAAGAATTTTATGCCTTCATTGTTGCTCCAGTGGAAGAAACCATCACAAGACCAAAATTATACACCATTTCAAAAGTATGGTGAAAATGAATGTATAAATGTATGCAGGTTTTTTTATCAGGTTAATTCTACAGACTGAAATGTAACTTTACTATTGTCTCTCTTTCTTTTTTTAAGTTGGATATAGACATTTGGACTATTATTTTGATTGGTTGTGTGATCACGTAACACTAAGAATGGGCAGAGATCAAACTTGGATTTAAATGACAGAACTATAAGCCAACCCACAGTATTTTGTTGATTGTAGATGATAGGAGATGGTGGTTTAGTTCATCCATGTTTACACAGATACATAAGATGGTTGAATTAGAGTTTCTAGTATTTCTTTGCTTAGTGCTCTGAAATATATTAACTCTGGCTTAGTAGTTTGTGTTTATTCATTTTCAGAGCACTGTAGGGTCATTAATCCTCGGAGCCCTCCTGAGAAGTAAAAGATAGGAGATAAGCACTGTAAGTAGTATTATTCTAATTTTACAAGTGGGAAAACTGAGGAGATGAATAATTTGGTCAAGGCCACACAATAAACCGATGTGAGCTCTGAGATTTGTTTTGGCTATTAACCCAGTGGTCAGGCCAGCCCTTGCAACATTCTACTTTTTAAATTGTACACTTATGCCTTGTTATTATTATGATGCCTTAATCATCCCACACTCTGTCTAGGCAGATAGTTGTCTTTTCCCTTCAGGTAACAAGGTGAGCATGACTACAATAAAAACTTGAAAACAAGGAAAACCTTATGAAATCAGAATCTGAATCTAATATTATTTTGTATATTTTCAAATTTCATATAACATAATTTAACTTTGTTTTTCCTGTTGTGCCAAAAATGGGTGCAAATTCTTTGGCTTGTATATGCAAAAAGGGAATAATTAATAGAAATTATTTTCTTAGAGATCAGTTTGTTAGTCTCCTTTTTGATTGTGGACTAATGATGAATATTTAAAAATGTTTTACTGAATTTTTCATTATTTTTGAGAAATAGTATATGTGTGAAAATACATTTTATAGAATTAGAGAAGTTCTCTGAGCAGTATCCTGGGAATTTTTCACCTTAGTGTAAGTGGTTATTTGTTTACAGTTTATAATTCCAGTTGTGTAAGTAGATGTACTTTAAATAACAGCTTACTTGAGTTGGGTATAAGCAATGCTTTTGTATAACGAAAGACATCGGTTTTTAGAGTCTATCTGAAACAAACATTTTTTTTCTTTGCTCCAGAAGTGGGTTAATTGCTACATCTTGTGGAAGATGTTTAGGTTTTGCTTCAGTTCCAACCAATCTGTCTTAAAAATAACTTAGTCTGCAATATTGTTATTTTTAAACAAATTCAGAATTTCACAAGAAATTAATCATCATTTAATCCAAATGTTAACCATTTTGGTTACATATTTTGGTTAAATATTTTATATAACAAAATGTTAACTATGGGATTGATCAAAATAGTGAAGCCCTACAAACTTTAGCACCATGTCTAATATTTTAATAAATACCTAGTATTTAATACATGCCTCAAGACATTCTATAAATGGATTACTGAATGTAATCTGTTCTCCCCCTGCCCACCTTCCTTTCCCCGCAAGGCTGTGGTTTGTAGCTAAGCTAGTGTGGAACTGCTCTTATCTACAAATAAAACAAAATGATTTCATTGCATGCATATACTGCAAAGCCTATCAGGGATACAGCAAGGGGGGGGAAAAAAAAAAGATACAGAAGGGCTTTAACATCTTGTAGCAGTATATAGAGCGCAGCATATTGAAAGTCGTAAATACTGTCCCACAGACATTTTGAATAATGTAGGTATAGCGTAAGTAATTGGAAGTGCTTACATTCTGCCTTCAGACATTTCATTGCTCGTGAGTTAAAATTGGTTGTCAAGTGTGGACTCGGAGGACTGTGCAAGGTGCCCTACTCTGTCATGTGGTCCATATTTAATGCTTGAAGGAACAAGGAAGGGACACGTGCAGCGCAGAGCGAGCGGGGCCGGCGCGGAGCCGCCCGTGGCCCAGGCGCGGGGTGTACAACAGTTCGCGTGTCCGGTGCTCGCGGGGTGAATGGCAGGGAGCGAGGCGTAGCCCACCCCGGCAGAGCTGACCTTGAAAGCCGGCTGCTTTGCTCGGCACCGCGATCCCGCGTGTAGCGCTTCTGCGGGTGTGTAGTGGATGCTGCCCTGGGGCTGGGAGCTGCAGGTGCGTGTGCCCCCGGGCAGGAGAGCGGGACGGCGCGGGGCGCAGCCGGGGCCGCGGGCAGGGGGGCCCCCCTCGCCGGTGGCCGCCGCTCCTCCCGGCTCCTCCCGGCTCCTCCCGGCGCGGCAGCGGGACGCGCTTCGCAGCCGACAATGAAATCTTGGCAGCTAATTGCAGGCGTGGGAGATGCCCTTAAGGTAAGGCAGAAGCAGGTTTGAAAGAATTTGGAGCGGGGTGGGGGGAGCCAGCCTTTGCTAGCGACGGGGAGCGACCCTGAGCCCCTGGCTGGGATGCGAGGGTGGGGAGGGGGATGATGGGGCACGGGGGGGGCAAGTTGGCATGTTTGGCTGCTGTTGTACAGCCGCCGTCAGTGGCTGCCCAACATGAATGCGGCGAGGTGAGTGTTTGCGTGGGGCTTCCGGCTGCGTGGTTAGAGTGGGGATCGAGCCTCCGGTGGAATAAAACCCAGGAGCGGTGGGAGAGCCGTACTGATGGGTTGTCGTCTAATCAAAGGTGTGTTGTGTGGAAACTCGCAGGACTGACTGTGGGGCTGCACTTCATGTTCGCATTGTATTTATCCGTGCATATATTTATGGCTGTGTTTATGTGTGTGTGTGCACGGCATGGGTCTGTCTGTGTGAGTGAGTACGTGAATGTACGTGATGCTTACTGAAAATAAGATGTGGGGGGATTATTTGTCCTTCCTCGGTGACTGACTGAAGTTTATGTGAACTTCAAAGAGCTGTTTAACTTTCTTTTGATGGGATATATATTAGCATTTATATGAAATACGGCAGGAATCTCATTAGAAATGGTTTTGTCAGATGAATTATTGCCTTTTAGTAGACAGTTCACAGGATTCCTGACCAAACTGATTGCTTATTTAACTTTAGGGTACCTGTATATTATACATATCACAATGTTAGAAAACACAATTTATATGAGGATTTTAAAGTTTCATTACTGTAATTGTTAAAATATGTGGGATAAAACAACAACATTTTCTTAATAAATTCAATTTAAGCATACAGGAAAATTTGGCTAACAATCCACTTATATGTATATAGATTTAAAAAAGGAGAAATAGAGTATAAAAGACTGGGATTTAAAAATGCATATCAGTTGCCAGCCAGATATAGGTGCAGAGTAATTTAAATATTTTGAATGAATTTAGCAATTTTCTTTCTTTAAAAAAACCTACATACTTCAAAGTGTGAAAAAATGTTGAGGGGAGTAGGGAAAGTGGGTTTTGCTGGCTTTTAAAAAAGAAATCTCTTCCATACTTTAATAGGAGTATCATATTTTTTAGAAGACTTGCTGTCACGTGTAGAGGACTGTGGTACAAGTCAAGTAGTGGAATGCTGGGCTCTGTGCATTTCAGACAGTAAGGGTTTGGTTAGCAGGTCAGGCACCATGAAATCACATTGTTTTCAGACCGTATATTAAATTCTACCTCAAGTATTTTATTTAGATGGATATTCAGGAATTTAGTAAGATCCAAAACAGTCTTTGTATTTGTCAGTTCTGTAGTGATAAGGAAATTGGTCTTGATACAGATGTCATTAGGACTTACATAGCTATTAAATAGAAAGTTCACAAATATTTTTACTTATGAAATACTTTAAAAAATTGGCTTATGTACAGTACATTGGTTTCAGATGTATTTCTAAAATGAAGCAATAGACATGTGTAAAGTTTGAATGTTTTGACATTCTGTTCATAAATTATAGCTCTTGTGCACGTTGTTGATATGGTTTTGAACATGCAAATGAGATTGACTTCTGAAAAGTGAACAAAACGGCTATTAAGTAAACAGCGTTGCCTTCTCTGCAGAAAGAGCAGTAGTGGAATATGTTATCACTGTTTTCATATTTGAATCATTTAATTGAAACGAAGTGGACTTTTGGTTTTGATCCTTGATAGATGCTTCTCTGGGAGTGCATGTGCAGTGCCTGTGCCAATCTTCAGGTTTATTTCCTTTAAACCTATGTATCTACTAGGGATCTGATTACCTGTTTCAGAGTTTTTCTTCCTAAAGCAGTACCAAATTTCTTGGTATTTTAGATGATGTAAACATACAATATCTCGCATTCTCATTGCCTTCCCTGTAATACGTGGGCAGGAAGTTATATTTAGTCAGTGCCAGCTCAACATCCAATATACCGATACCTCGGCAAGTATAAGTAGAATTAATGATACCCCTTTCCATGCATAGTTTTAGAAAGATTGAGCTTAATGTTTTTACCTATTTCTACATGAATAAATATTTTAAATCAGAATAACATAACAATAGATGGATGAAACAACTTTATTGTTGTTGCGTAGCAAGGTGTTATAGTCAGTCTTCCTAACTTCAAATCGGTTACTTCAGTAGTATCTTGATCATGGAATGGTTCAAAATTTTTTAAATAAAATTTTCACATAGGGTCTCAGTTTTGCTCATAAAATACAAAACTTTTCCAGGCACAATTAATAAATTGTTTTATTCGGTGATAAGCCATGTGGTATTCTAATACCTGTAAGAGGTCTAGAAAAATGTCCTTACGTATAAGGACTTTTTCTATTGTCACGAAAAACATTACTATTAAATGTTAATAAATTTTATTAAGATAAATATATTAGAAATGGCAAATAAAACATCAAATGGGAAAGGAGAAGGAAAATAAATATGTTTAACTCTTTTATTGTGGCAGTAATTGCGAAAAAATACCATGAAAAGTAAGCCAGGGGAAAAAATGTGCAGAGAATTTTAACCATAGAAAATACCTTATCTAAATTTTACTTCCTATTTTAATTTAAGTTATATGCTAAGAAAGAGTTATTTTTAAGATAGCTCAAGCCTACTAAAGTCAAGTTTTCAGTTGACTTCAGTGATTTTGGAGTTTTTATTAGAATAATTATGTCACAAGATAGTATAATTCTAGAATTTAGAGATGGGAACAAAGACTACAGAGGGCCTTGATCACTTGAGGTGATTTTTCAATGTTTTGTGGGTTTTTATGTATACTTTAAGACTGGAATGTAATTTCCAACATCATTTAGGAACAGAGCATAACTTTTGAAATGTAATAACTTTATGTGAGAATAAGGTTTACTTTTCAAAACTATTATTCTGCCATAATAGTCATATTTTCAATCCATCTCAGAATTAATTTAGAAAAGTTATCTGCCTTTAATTTTGTTTTGGAATATATTGAAAAGGAATAGTTCTCATAAATTGAGTTGTCAGGAAATAACAAATTCCGTAGAATACACTGATACATAGATGCTCAGTTTTCACAGATATATCTCTTTGCACACAAGACATGCCGTAAGTACATAGTCACCAAATGGAAGAAAAGCGCAGGCTTTTCATTTTAAAAGGTGCATCATAAATATGTTTTCTCTAAAATTCAAATGCTGTGAGATTGCATTTGGGTGAGATATCAGACAGTTGGATTAGCAAAAAGAATTAAATGTGAGACAGACCCATTTCTGGCAGCATTTCTAAGTTTGTCTGTGAATGAAGTCTAATTTCATAGCCTGAGGTCTCTTGTGAGCAGCGGAGTTCTGTACCTGTAGGAAAAAAAAAAAAGATGTTAAAGAATGCAGCAAAGTTGCTGTCTTCAGTGACATTGTGCACTCACCACTTTTATTTTACTTGAACTTCAATGTGGACAGTGTGAGAATGTGTTTGCTTTGGGGGATTGGAATAGAGTGTAAGCATTTCTGCTTTATATTTGTCTTCATCGTGCCTGCTCTGCATTTGATTTCAGTTAACTGTGTTAAATTGCATAGGCTGCGATTTCCCTTCATTGTCATTGGAAATAAAGCACAGTATGGCTTCTTCCACCAGGTTGCAATCAGAGACTATTTTTGTTCTGTAGTTAATTACAGATTCCATGCACAGCAATAAGGCTTCTGGAGAGCGATATTTTTCTGATGGTCAGGAATATTTAAAAAACACCATAGTATAACAGAGGCTTATTAGTTGCCTTTCACAAACACGGAGACGTGCGCAAACTTTTTTAAAGTACTAAAATGGAGAAACTGCTTGAGTCAGCAATAACATCCAGATTCAGCCAAACTGGGTTATGAATTCAAGCAATTAAAAATGACAAAAAGCTCAGTTTTACTACCTTGACTAAATATGCTTCCGGTGGGTTTTTTTGATACATAAAAACTTCAAAATGTTCTTTTGTGTCAGGTGTTCACAGAAAAAAGTACACCTCCAAAGCACAGAAACTGTTGAAAATCCTCTTGCTTTGCATTTGCACCTTCAGTTTTTATTTAAGTATTTTTTTCCTCAGGAGAAGCAAACACTAATAATTTTTTCAGTTTAGTATATGTGGATTTCAGCAGATACTCATTTATGTACCTGCATTTTGGTAGAGATAATTAAAACCAAACTGGTTGAATAAATAGGAATTAATAAAACAATCTCTTGAATAGTTGATATGTATTAAAAGTGAGATTTTCCTAAAGATGATTAGAAATCCAACCAAAATTTTAATGTGGAAGGCCAGAGGATCCATTTTTTTTGTGCTTTTGTGTTTATGTATTTGACTTTCAGTAATTTTAAGCAGGTTTCCTATCTAGTAATTATTGCAAATTTAACTGAGTAGAAAAGGGGAGAGAAGCAGCCAGATGTAAGTCTTGGTGCTAATGACTAATGGACCAAGCTGAGCCTGAAAAGAGCTTTAGCAAAGATTATCAATTCACTGCTTGTATCTTGGAGCGTGATGTAAAATGCGAAGAACAACCTCTCACCCTTTGCAAATGGAAATTGTTCTGTCTGCTTGTGCTCTGGTGCTTTCTGGACAGGTGCTTATGGGTTTTTATCTTAAGTGTTTTCCTTGTTAAAGTTGAACTTTCTGATTGCATGAATAATAGTAATCCAGGAATGAGATTTGATCCTTTTTTCAGGTGAGTAAATTGTAGCTTATATGAGGACTTGTTTCTGACTACTAATTAGCCTGAATCTAATGGCTCTCTAATTGTAAAAATGTATTACAGCAAAGTGAAGTGAGAGGCAAATGTGGCACATCACTGCTGCTTATTTGGAGAGTTATTTGGTGCTGAGAACTTGCACTATTACATGATGCTCTAACAGAAATAGTATCATTTCAGTGAATAATGTCATTTAGGATGAAACTCAGTATCTTTGAAGAACTGCTGCCACACCGGAACAAGTCTTTTAAGAACGTGACATTTAGATCAAGCCCTAATGGAGTATCGTGGCGCTCTCCTTTTGTACTGTTTTACATGACTTGTATGTTTTTGTGTTAGCATCAAGTGTTCACCTTTGTAAAATTACTCTTCTGACACAATGTGTCCTGTGGTATTGTAATCCTGGGGACTGCAGTTCAGCTCTAGCCTCTGATTTTTCATGACCCAGCCTTTTAATGTGTGATATCAACAAGTGGTATGTAAAAGGAAGATTAATTTTTCAGAAGAATCTATCTGCTGTCAGCTGCGTATGCAGGGAAAGTTTGATATTTGATTATGATACAGAGGAAACGCAACTATTATTTTTTTGTTAGAATGTTTTGCAAGCCTAGATTTAAAATTAATATCATCTAATATTTTCATTTAAAGACTTTTGATATTTTAAAAACATGTATTTATTAATAAGGTCTGTATGATGAGCAGTGACATAGTGTCCTGTATTTCCGTCTTGCCAGTTAAGCCAGCACCACGTGAGGCTGTAATCCAGCACTATTCTTGACGGTTACCAGGAGAAGCAGGATACCGCTACCTTGGCCAGGGAGCAAAATCACCTGAGAACCAGATCTCATTTCAAATGGCATTTCATTTCGATTTAGAGGCTTTCCCAGTGTCAGCAGAGTCAAAAATCCAGCCATGGCAGACTGACCTTTATATCAACACAGAGGCCATGGGAATCAACGTAACTCCATTTTGACCATTGTGTTTGAAAGTACGAGCCTTTTCCTTCCTGTCAGTTCTTTCACTGAGCCACAACAGGAAGTAATATTTACTAGAGGAAGACGTTAAGCATGGCATTAGATATTTTACTTCTTTTCTTTACTTCCAATTGTGTTTTCAAGATATCCCCATCTCTCCAACCAGTATGTGTAATTATGAAATCCAATTCCGCACAGTCATGTAACCGCTTAACAGAACTTCTGTTTGCCCAGATTTTAGACTGACAAGAACAGAGTGTTTTACCAACGCCGTGTGGTAGCTGTGGTTCACTGATTGCACCCCTTCTTAACACAATGACTTTAAGGGTGGTCTTTAGAGCTAGAAAACTGGGGCCAGAGAAGCGCTCAGTCTTGAGATATGTTACAGTCAGTGAATTGTCAATGAAATGAAACTTTAGAAAAAGTCTACACATGGATGCTGATCATCTTTTGGATAGGTACGGTGGACTGAGCTCCTATGCAATGCTTGCTTTTCCTGTAGGAGGAAAAGCTCCATTCACCACGTCATGCCATAACTAAAAAGAAGCAATCTTCTTAAATGAGTAACTGCAAATAATAAACATCAACCACATTATACAGCTGTTATTTTCTCACACACTCTTCCTGTAGCAGCTGTTAACTACTGAACAATGACAAATAGACCAGAGCTTAAGCCTGTTTATATGTTAGTATTTCTTCTAATTAATAGAAGAATGTTTGTGTGTTAGTGTTTCTTCTAATTAATTATCATGATTTAGACCAGGGGCAAGACATTCTGAAAATGGGAGGCAGTGCAGTAGTTCTGCTTTCATTCAGTTTCACCTGTGCATAGCTGAGCAAGCACTGAACAAAATTCCATCCTGATGTTAAATGAGGTATTTGGCAATGGTAGAAAAATAGCGATGGAGAGGACTATTCTTCCATGTCAAGTCCTGCCCTACTCTCTGAAAGGATCATCTTTACAAGTGTCATTTGTGGTAGACATCCATCTTTAAAACTGTCAGTAAGGGAAACTCCACTAGCTCCCTAGACTACCTGTTCCAAGGCTTAACTGTCTTTATTGTCTTGAACAGTTATTTTTGCTAGACAAATGAAAATTTGCCATGCTGCAGATGACCGTAGTGTTTCATGTTCTCAGTGGACCTGAAGGAAAAAAAGGTTCCTCTTCTCCCTGGGGCAGTCTTTTATGACAGAAATTCCAATTCAGACCTCAGGATTATGTCCCACACAGGTTTTGATCTCCATATTGTGGTTCAACTCTTTCTAGCTGTTATTTGGTTTGGGAATCTTTACTTTTAATCTAAGACATGCTTCTTTGAACATTTTGTGTTTAAATAACACCATCGAATTCAAATAGTTTAACTAATGATTGGGAAACAAATATTGGCCAAGATTTACAATATAATTGGGTTTATACAATGATTATTGTATGACATTATTAGACATTTGAGACTAATTCTCACAGCTGACTTGAGATCTCTTGGACTTTTTTATGAGGCAGAGGTTGTGAGGTTTATTATTTTGCTGAAGTCACTAGAAAGTTTTATTCAGAACCTATTATGCTCCTAAGTTTATAGAAGGGTGTATATGTAGATATGTGTGTGTGAGCATCTGTCTCATAAAAAGATAAAACTTAAACACTTTTACTGATATATTCAAGAGTTGATTAGCTCTGCCTGCTCTTGGTTCACATGATTTTTCAG
The DNA here is from genome assembly GCA_013400195.1 of Aramus guarauna. Lineage (NCBI taxonomy): Eukaryota > Metazoa > Chordata > Aves > Gruiformes > Aramidae > Aramus > Aramus guarauna. Next base: position 2,833,500 of record VXBL01004712.1, on the reverse strand, counting down.
AATAATTATTACTAGGTACATTTATCCTGTCAATATAACCTCACAGGGCAAATGTGGGGGGAGAAGAAATGCAAGACAAAGATTTGGAAGGCAAGTCTTTTGGAAGAAGGGCTCTTAGATGATGCTAGCATCCTACTCTACTTGCCCAGTTTAGCACCTCCACATTTAGAGGGGGTAGATCCAAGAAGATCTGAAGGAGTGTTCTTGCACAACTTCCTTCCAGCCTGTATTATCCCATGATTCCGTGTTACCAGTTGAGTGGGCCTGGCAAGCAATGGGTTATTTTAGCGACTCAGAACTGAGGGTAAAGCACAACAGTGATAAAATGGAAAATGCTTCTATAATTTTGGGAGATCTATGTACCTACGGAACATGATGCAAATCTATTCCAGAAATTGGTAGTAAACCCTGTTTAGGTAATGAACATCTAAATGACTAATATTATAAAATAATTGTGTGTGAGTCATTGGCTAGTGTATAGTTTGACTTTGGCTATGTAGTAGAACAAGAAAAGTAAAGGATGCAAATTTCAGCTACTCATATGCTGTGAATATATGACTCGTACACTATCTTACACAAGTGAGGTGGATGGGCTGTTCTTATTTTCTTCAAGCTTTAGCACTATGGAGGAGCCAAGGGCATTGTGCCTATTAAGATAACAGAAGACAAAGATGGATGAGGAAGGTGAGATTCTTATGGGGAATTATCTTTAAAAATGGCATGCAGGATGTATACGTTTATTCTCCCAAATCTTTATGTCTGTGAAGCATAAAGATTGTGAAATTCTAACTGGATCCCAGCAATTTTTTTCAGGCAGTTATTTTATTGGAGATGGGGAGGAGGGTTAGGTAACTAAAAATCCTTTCTGTTTTAACAAATTAACAATTTTTTTCAATATTTTTAAGAAAACTAGAAACATGAAAGAAAAGAAGAAAGAAGGAGCATTACAACTTTGACAGGTTTCATTCTGGCATTTTAAAAGGAAAAAATTACTTTTTTTTTTTCCCCCCCTCTACTGAGAAATTTCCTTTTTATTTTCCTGCATGATGTAGAACTGCAAAATTACTTGAGTTTTACTTGAGTTAGTAACCAATGTTTCATTTGATCTTTCAAAATTGCAGACAGTAAGACTGCATTTTTGCTTAAATGGACAAATTCTAACATGCAATTGGAGGAAACAGCATTGACATGTTCTTCTGCATGTCTGTAGTGAGTAGAATGTGAAGCTATGGGCTTAAATTACACATAGGAATATTTAGATTAGGCATTAGAAAGACTTCCTGATAGTAAGAATATTTAATATTTAATTAGATGAGTTAGGAAGATTATGGGATTTCTATCACTGGTAGCTTTTAGTAAAGGTTTGGAAAGAAAATATTAGAAAAATGCATCTGTATGCCTTTGTATGTAAAGACATACTACAGAAGTAATTTATAACTCTCAAAACTTGTTCTCATTTTTGTATATTCCTTTTACTAAAATAGAAAGTCTTTCTCAAACCCCAAACTTATTTCCCATTCAGCAGGTGGATCTCTCTTATGTCTCTACCAAGAATTTTTTTTTCAACAAAGTTCTGAATCTGCCCTCTTGCTATTTTTACACATCTGTGAGGCAAGGCAATGAATCAGTATTATAAATATTTTCCCAAGAAACAGAGGTTGGAAAATACTGGACTTCTGCAAAGTTTCTGATAAAATCTTGGATCTTTCATTAGGCTGATTTTTTTTTTTTCTTTTTGAGTGACAGTGCAGTAAGAGGTGTGTACTACTTCAATCCCTGCTCCCAACTCCCCTCTTAGGTGTTTCATCTTATAACAGTGTGATTCCTAGTGAAACTTGGATGTAGTTTACCACTTAGTTCTGAGAAAAAATCTTGGCCTATATTTACAGAAGCACTGAATAATCCTCTGAATAAGGGTCAAGGCAGGTATAATATACTTAGCTTTGGGTACATTTAAAGAATTGGTTGTATATAAACTGTTATAAAAATCTATATTGCATATGAGGGCTTCCCTTATTCCTTTAGTATTGCCTTTAGAATTTAAAATACAAATATATAATCTAAAATAAACTATTTTGAATATATTTTTGCTTTATTTATAGAAAGTAATTTTTTCTTGTGACAACTGCACAGACTTTCCCATCTTCTATTAATGATATAACATTAAGGTTTATGAATAAAAAGCTGATTACACAGAAAATATTAGAGCAGATGAGACTTATTTTTACTATTTAAGAAGTGTAACAGTGCCTTGGGGCCAGAGAGGCCCCGTTGTGCTATTTTCTGTGTAGCATTCTACACATTCTACATAGGAACCAACAGCCTCTGTCAAAAAATGAGGCAACGATAGTGTTGTGGTTTAACCCCAGCTGGCAGCTCAGCCCCACGCAGCCGCTTGCTCACTCCTCCCTTGGCGGGATGGGGGAGAGAATTGGAAGAGCGACACTGAGAAAAACTTCTGGGTTGAGATAAAGACAGTCTAATAGGTAAAGCAAAAGCTGTGCATACAAGCAAAGCAAAGCAAAACAAGGAATTCAGTCAGCACTTCCCATCGGCAGACAGATGTTCAGCCAGCTCCAGGAAAGCAAGACTCCATCATGTGTAACGTTACTTGGGAAGACAAATGCCATCACTCCAAACATCCCCCTCCTCCTTTCTTCTTCTTCCCAGGTTTATATGCTGAGCATGACATCATATGGTCTGGAATATCCCTTTGGCCAGTTGGGGTCAGCTGTCCCATCTGTGTCCCCTCCCAACTCCTTGTGCACCCCCAGCCCACTCGCGGGTGGGGTGAGAAGCAGAGAAGACCTTGACTCTGTGTAAGCACTGCTCAGCAGGAACAAAAACATCCCTGAATTATCAGCACTGTTTCCAGCACAAATCCAAACCATAGCCCCTTACTAGCTACTGTGAAGAAAATTAACTCTACCCCAGCCAAAACCAGCACAAATATGCATTAGAAGAGTACATCCCTAACCAGTCAATGCCCATGGTTGGTTCTTGTGTCAGGAATTTTAGTTTATAAACTGAAATTGAAGTTGCTTGATTGAGTGTAAGCATTGTGAGAAGGATAAACATGTTGGACACCCTCATTTGGTTTGTGTGTTGTTGGTTTTTTTTTTGTTTTTTTTTTTTTTTTTTTTTTTTTTAACTGCTACTAGAACCAACAACTAGTTTGGTATAAGACAGAAGATTGTCTTAGAGGAAACTGGAACCAAATCTGTGAAGACAGTGCTCTACCAATTGCTGTGGAAAATACATCTTCCTTAAAGACGGGGAAGGAACAGTAGGGAACAAAGTCCCAATGTGCTCCAGACTCCTCCTTGGTATCGCACAAGCCCCTGTTGTGTCTAGCCGTAATTTTTCTATTTGGCTTTTATCTTTCTCTGGACAGACAAATAGCAAAACATACTATTCAGCTTAGGAACAACATCATTTTGAATGAAGCAATGCTTCTATTAATTAAGTTCAAAGAAAACTATAGTTTAAGAATAGACTGTAGCAAATAGGAAACTGATGTGGAAACATTAAATAGCAGTCTGTAATATCTGTATTAAAGAAATAGCTGCCAAGATAGTTATTACTTGCAGGCATTTCATACTTCAACGGGTGTATAAAGAATTTAATATTTTCATATGCTTCAGTGTAAAGCCATCTGTTGCAGTGACAGAACAAAGTGTTGAGAACAAGAACAAACGTATGTTTATGGAAGTACTCCATGAAATGTTAACAAGAAAGACACAAGATACACAGCAGTATCTTGTAAGAAATGGGCAAGGGATTTGAAAAAACATGGCAATCTTCTTCAATATTTACAATTATGATTTCTTTTCTAATTTCTTTTTGTGCAGAAGTGTTAAAAAATAAAAGTCTGTCAATACAGATGGTGAGGGAGACAGGAATACTGAGTGAAATACTGTTTACATTCACCTTTTGTAGTTTTTAATTTTTCTGCTCTCTTTTCTTACAGTTTTAAGCTTATGTCTAGGTACATCAGTATATATGTTATACCTTATATAGTATTTCATACATCTGCGAGTCTTTTCAGTGCAAATTAAACAGCCTCAAACACTTGCAGGAGCTGAACTTAACTAGTACCTTCTTCCCATCCCCCGTATGGGACAGATTTTTATTCGTGACTGCACAAAAGAATGAATCACATTATGGTGTTTGAAGTTAGAAGTTGATATAGTGTGACTTTTAACCTGTCATACCCCAAATATGGGACACAGTGTGGGCTAGTAAGAGATACAAAGAGATTATAGGGGGAAAAATGGTACTGAGACATCAAAAAGAAAGCAAGTGTTCAAGAAAAGTTACTTTGAATCTTTTGTCAGTGGTATTGCAACAAGAAAAATCTAGTTCTAAAGAATCTATACAGTTGGATTTTTAGTTATAAGCTATAAAGGATACATTTTACAGTGATTCTGTTATCTTCAGGTCTCCATTCTCTCTACAGGTTTGGGTGACTGGAAGAAAGGATTGAATTAGATTGTGCCTTAGCAACACTATGAATTTTCTAGAAAGTGTATTTTATGTTTTAAAATGACGGGTCCAAAAAAGATGTGTGCTGAAGGGTCGTGGTGTGGGTTATGGTATAATTCCCTCCTCCATTCATGTACAAAATCCTGCTGTCTGAGCAGGACACAGCTTGGTGGACCAGTTAGTTTGAATTGGCAGCATTCCACACGGATGTGGGAAAGGGCAGACCTGATTATTCTTTTATGAGAGTTTCAGATTTTACTCCAGTAATCTATTTTCTTAATGAGATTTATAAACATAGCATGGATTAATTTTCATGGGCCTTCAAAAACTTAAGCCAGTGGAATGCACAGGTGAGAGTACACAAATACACCCTGAGATAGATAACAAACAATAAAAGTGTTGTAGTATTGACAGTGCTGTCATTCTGCATTAACAGCTAATGTCTATATTTCATTTTTAGTCAGGCAGTCTGGAAGTTTTGAATGTATTGCATTGTGGCATCTTTCAGCTATACTAAGTTGTTCCATGATATCCTTAAAGGAGCAAGCAAAATGTGAAGGTAACAATGTCTGAACTTTTATTTGAGTTCCGATAAATACGCAAGTTTTCAAATTTGTACTTAGCAACAGTGACATCTTGTGGCTGTTATGAAAATCCTAGCTCTGTTTCAGTCTGAGAAGTACATGGTTAAAACCCCTGCAATTTTATCAAAACAGCCAAATCACATTATGTAAATACGTGTTTCCAAGGCATTCAGTGTTGACTGAAGTTTCCAAGACCTCTAAATGAAGACAAAGAACTAGGTTGAGAGAAATGCAACTCCTTGATCATACTTAAGCTTATTTATTATCGATTTCAGCTTTGGCAGAGCAGGGCACCGGGTACCAGATATCTCAGATGAAGGTGTATGGAACTATCCGAGAAGCAAATCTGCTATTAGTCCTCATAAAGGTTTATCTTGATGTTTAATGTTGAAGGGACAAGTTTGACCCTTAGGGCAACAGGGTTTAGTCATTAGGGTATAAAGATTTAGTTCCACTTGGAACACTTCTTAAATTTCCTTGAGTATTGAGCTTTGGCCACACACTCTGACAATGAGTTTTACCATTATGTTATACCTGTTCTATTTCAAAAAATCTGAACAGGTTGGATTGCTAGGAGGGGAGATGTGCTCCTGCTTTTCTATCAGTTTTCATTGTACATTCCTTTGTCCTTTTTTCTGAGAAGTGAACTTTGTAGTTCTCTGTGCCATCTATTGGTATTTATTTTGACTCTGCTTTTTATTTCCTTTAAAACGAAGCAGCCTTAGTGTTATTTCTCTGGTTTTAATATGAGAATTTTGGGGTCTTTTAATCAGGTCAATCTTCTGCCATTACCGCCGATGTTCTCTTGGACCCTCTTACTTTTACAGTTTTCTTTTCATGCAGAATGACTACCTTCATGCAACTGAAACAGCTGTGTCTTTACTGCAAATTGTAGGAAAAGTTCCTAGTAGGATATCACATGCCAGTAATTGTTTTCCTCTGCCAAGGGGTCCTGACTTGTTGTAAATAAGGTTTACAAAGTATTTGTGATGCTGCTGAGCCTTTCTCTAGCTGCTAACAACAGAAAAAATGGTAGTGAGTATTTTTTGTGCAGATGTAGCTTCTTCATCAAAACAGTCTCTTTCCCATTGTATTGATTCCAAAATATGAATGTTAATTCATATATAGTCATGTTAATTGTCCAAATACTTATATGTTATCTACATGATGAATTTTTTTAAGTATTATTATTATTATTATTGTTATTATTACTGCTTGGTTGGCTTTTCTTGCTCAATAGACTAGCCCCTCAACTTATTTGACTTTCATTTTTATAAAAAATGGTAAATGGTGATATCGCTATATTCTAATGCTGCCTAGCATGAAATGATTGGGGAAGTTACTGTCTAATGAATTCTACTACACCGTTAGTTGACTGATATTAGCAAAACAAACTTAAAGATTTGTTACATTTACTGATAGTGGTTTCTGTAGAAGTTACAGAACTACAAGGAGAATATTGAATATAACGTTTCATCTAATAGAACTGGTTCTCAGAATGTAAAACACTCAATAAATAATGAGAAACATACACAGTCCTTATATCAATAATCTGAGTGGGGTTTGCTTCTCTTTGTTGTGGAAGTTCATAGTGGCCTTGGAGAAAGGGCTGACTCAAAGCAGATCAGCATCCTGTGGCACGTTGCTATCACATCTGCTGTGAGCAGGACCAACAGGCAAATTGGTAATTAATGTGGGGTTTCTCCTGTCCACATGTCTGTGCACTCTCTCTTCTCAAAATGTTGCAAAGACCTGCCACTTGTCTTCCAGACGGTAATGTTTGTAGTTTTACTTATTGCTATTTGTTTTCTGTGCGACATTGAACATCGTCTTTATTTGATTTTCTCCTAGTAGTATTTCCCGACTGTCAAAAACTTATTAAGTTGTTAGGGGAGAGAGATTAAATTTTCCCCCTAGAAAAGACTAGTTTTGTGGTAGCTTGTGGTATCCTACAGGTACTATGTTGCCTGTTGGTAATTAAAATTGCCAGTAGGCCCCCAACTATGCTGCAGGAGATACTACTGTGAAGTGCTCTTCCCCCATTAATAATGATTATAGCGGCTGGTCTTGTGGCACTTAACACAGTTGATGTGTACTAATTTGTGTGAGCATGCCTCTCGGGGAAGATCAGGGAGAGGATCAACTAGTTTAAGTGTACTTACTAGGCTTAGGTATGAGATAAAGTACCAGCGGTTTGGGTATGGACAGCAAGAAAAATTGAGGTACCTTAAGCTACTCTGCTGGGAAAAGGGAAGAGGGAAGAAGTAAACAAATAACTGTAGGTGCTCTGGTGGTGGCAGAGAGATTGAGAGGGATATGTGTATTCAAAACCGCGTCCTTACACATCTGCATTATGCCTGGATAATAACACAAATACTTGTATTCCTTTAAAACCGTAACTGTTCATGCTATTTTCCTTTTGTCTTAATTTCACATTGTAAGTAAGGTTATGAATCATGCCTGTTTCTCAGAGAGGTGGGTTGAGGATAAGCACCTTAAAAATTGTAAGGAACTTGTAAAGCTGGGCCTCTCTAATAGATAAATTGTGATTCATTGTCCTTCTGTTCCTTCTTTTGTCGGAGTCTTGCTGATGGCACTGAACTTCAGAGGGAAGAAGAGAAATAATTTGAAAATTTTCTCCCCTCCCTAAAGGAATAAATGCCAAGTGCAGAGCTACTGATTAAAAACGTATCTCTGAGGAGCCTAACAGGAGCTAATCCTTAGGATATATTTAACTAACTTCTAATCCCTTTTGCTGGTAGGTGCATTGAGAGGTAAAAGTTTCTTCTGTTTGCCATAGGTTACCTAGTTCTTCGCAGAGTTAGTCTTTCACTTGCTCTGAGTTGACCTTTCTTTCTTCTGTCTTGAAAGTTGACAAACAATTACGTTTTATTAAGAACATCATTGTAATACTTAAAAAGTACTTATTGCAAAGAATAAAACAAACTTTCAAAGTTTACTTACTGTGGAGGCACTAGTTAAATAGTTTCTCTATTTACTTGCACTTCTACTGCATAGCATGAGATCTCTTGACTGGTAGTGATAATAGAGGTATTATTTTCTACCCTTAAGCAAAATGATGTGTTCCTAAAGTAATTCGCTGCAGTGCAAATTATAACTGCTCTTTTTGTCGTGACAGGACTGTAATCATCTTGTGTCACTGGTCACCTCTCTAATAGCTTATTGGTTCTCAATGCTGTCAAGTGAAAGTAAAAGAAGAAAAAGAGGAGCTTTTTTTTTTCTTTAGCTGGTGCCAAGGCTTTTGACGTTTACATATTGTATTCTCTATTGTATGTAGAAAATAAGTTGGTGATTATTGGAATTATTTTTGTATCATAGAATAATTTGCTATTGAGTGAAACATGAAAGCTGCTTGGAACATTAAAAAGCATTTATTGTAGGCTGATTTATCTATTATGCAGTTTCTGTGAAATGTTTTAAAGTGTCACTTCAAGTCTACATCATGTATCTACACAATTAATGTAGATCAAGAAGAAAATAGAAAGGAGAAGTTTTAAGTGAGATAGTTAAGCAGTTAAATGTTCATTGAATTGCGGTCTGAGACCTTGTGGGGGGCGAGGGAAGGGTATTAGGTTATAACAGATACAGGTAAAAGAACTATTTTGGTGCAATTGTTTGTATTTTTCATCAGCATCTCCCACGTGGGTCATGATTCCAGTACACAGTCTTGTAATCTCCTGCAGTGGCAATGATTCAGCTTAAAAATCAATAGGGCATGAGGTGTTTCAAGTTCTCATTATTGTAATGTGTCAACATCACTTCAGTGACCCCAGAGCCCTATGTTGGCTGATTTGTTCTCTGATTTATTGTGCAATCTTGTAGGGCAAACTATAATTTCACTTGCAACCAGAAAGTCTACTTCTATGGTTTGTGCCCCAGTCTCCAGTCATTAGGATGTTCAGAGATAATCAATACCTGTGTTTGCTCCTGAAGGTTGAATGAAGTTGTCAAGCAGCTAAATTACAAAGAATACAAACAAAAGAACATTGTTATGGCTGAGCAGACCAGGAAATGTTTTTATTTAAATTTTCATTCCCTTTCAACAAAATTTTTATTGCTTAGCACTGTCATAATTTATATTGCCCTATATGTCTAGAAGTTTCAGACCTTAAATTTTATAGCTGTAATTACTTACTGTACCACTTTGTCTTTAGATTATCTGTGTTTGTTTATGATTCTGTTATCTTCTCTATATCTATCCAAATTTAATAACATCATGAATGAGAAACTAATTATTTTAATTGCTCTAACTTAATACACTTACTGTGGTTTTAATGCCTACAGGTAAAGCAGTGTTGTTAATTTTGCAGTCTTCTTCCGCCCCTCCTAATTTTGATGTTCCTCTACATGATCAAAGTGCTGCAATTGATAACAGTGTAGTCTATATCAGTGTATCTTGGGCAATATCGAACGTATGGATGTATTTAGAATGTCTCAAAACTGAGGTAGCTTAGCACAATCAAAAGCTCTGAGGACCTTCGCTGCATTGACATGTACGTCTCATGTGCTCAACTGCTAATCGGAGCTTAATGCAACAATCTCAAAGCCAAATATCTAAAAATTCAGTCATACTCATTTAGCTTTAATTCTTCATTTTTTATTGAACAGAGTTTTATCTCCATGAGGTATTGATATGTTTTGTGGGATTATTATTGTATTCTTACCTATTTAATAAACAAACCAACCAAACCAAAATAAACCAGTACATATACATTATAAACAGTAATTATTACAGAGCAAGAATGTAACATTCTGGAAAATATGCTTCTTCAACATTTTCTTTCCAGCTTGTATTAGTAGTTCCTTGACCATTATAAAGCTGCATGACACAGTACATTTGGCAATAGTTTCCTGCATTTAACTTAAAGGAATATAAAAGCCTATAAGATGAATGCATTACTGAATAAGAGAAGTGCAGGGTTTCTGGGGTAGATCTAGTATTATTGTATATTTTGAAATGGAGCTCAAGATCACCACTTTTATGACTCCTTCAAGGATGCCAGTTCTATCTTGGCTGCTTGAGCTACTCATTGCTGTATGGTTGCTCTGTTCTTACACCTTCCCTGGTGTAAGGGAAGCTGTTGGCTCTACCTAGAGAAAAGATCAGTGGGTACCTGGTCCACCCCAGAGTGTTAATTCTTGTTTGGGGGGTATTATTTAATGAATCTCACCAACAGTCAGTCTCCATCAAATTGTAATCCTTGAAGGCCTGCAGCAGAAACATGCGCGTTCCTGTGTCTGGACATGACTTTTTGGATTCAGTCTGAATGCTAAAGCCTGTTAGCAGATATCAATTCAGAGAAAAATATCCACTGTCTGGAAATGCACAAAGTAAGAGGAAGCAGACCATCGGTATTTTTTACGTTTCTTGAAAAACTGATGACTGGGCAGTATTTTTTCTAGTATTTAAGTATTTTTTCTAGTATTTAAGTATTTTTTCTAGTATTTAAGTATTTTTTCTAGTATTTAAGTATTTTTTCTAGATTTAATATTTTCCTCCTTCTGAAATACTTACTTCAGTAGAACTTTCAACTTAACAATTTAGAGCTCAGAGCTCACCTAATGAGAAAGCATCAGGCAGCATATAAATGTTTGTGAACCTTGAAGTAAGTAAATCTGAAATTAGGCAGTTTTTAAAAGTTGCATGAAACAATAACATCCATATTCACCACCAAATCTAATACAAATAAGAGAATATTCAGAATTGGAAGCAAAATAGGAAAAACTAATGTCTCAAATTCAGTCAGAAATTTTCAAAGTAATTTTCATAGTTGTGTAATAGCAATTTTGCAGTTAGATTAACCAGTGTTTGTTATTTTATTGAGGGGATTAGAAATTTAATAATTCTCAATAATCTTCATTTTTTGGTCCTCTGTTTCCTCACCCAAGCCATCAGTTTTAATTACAGTCTCTGAAACTCATTTTTTCTTAAGCTGTGTCCATGTGATCTGGGGGCACACTACAAAAATAGTTAATGCTTTTTAAAATCTCATTTGCAAAATCCTTAATTGGTAGGTGATATTATTCAGTAGATTATTATTATTCAGTCTCTCTAAGGAAAGGTTGATATTGTTAGTGAACATGGTGCATGTACAAATTCACACGTGTGCTTCTCAAATACTGAAAAATAGGCAATCTTGACTACAGTGGGAAATTGTGCACAGATTTCAGATGCTTCCTGAAAGTTGGTATTAGTAGTCCTAGTTCACTGTGGAAAGAGGGTTTTTTAATATGAAGGTGTCTCATAATCATTTACTAAGCTGATCTATTTAAAGACTTTTCCATGAAATTAAATTAATTGTCATGGGGTTGAAGTTAACATCTATGGCCTTATATATCACAAAAAGATATGGGTCTTTTCTGCCTGCGAATTTGACCTATATAACAGAATAATCTGACATAATGCAGAGAAGGGAGACGAGGGAGAAGGTGGGCTGTAGCAAACCTTTCAAGTGTTGCACAGGCCATGAAAATCTGTGGAGCTGCTGGAAGGTAGATAACCTGTGCAAATTAATTTGTCTACTGTGCATCCTGTGATGTATAATTCATTTTACATTGTTAGTGTCCCACATTCTGGAGACCAGGACTGTTTTAAAGTATCTCATCTAAGCTGCTCATATATCCCTTGAAATGCTGATTTACAAATAAAATGCCATAAATACATGGAAAACTTGCAAGAAAGTTCTCTTCACTGCTTCTATTTTTTTAAAAACTTCCTCATCCTCAGTATAGTTTTTAATGTTTAAAGAAAAGAATCCTTTGAAGTTTGGCCTTTTATTTTTTTCCCTTTTGCTGAATACACCTTGCACTGTCACCCAGAGATTTCTAGAGTATACGAAATATCAGAGTTGGTTATTTTAGCTCCCTCTGAATACTTTTGGAAAGTAGAGACAAATGTTGCATTGCTACAGAGATCCCCCTCTGCTTTTTCCCACCTGTCAGTCAAATACCAAGGAGTATACACCAAATAGAAGGAGCATCGCGTAAATTCTGTACGAGGTAACCTTGTTGACTGGCTTAAGTCACGTGAGGATAAGCTTTCGGCTTTAGTGGTCACTGAGAGCTGTCACAAGACTGGTTGAAGAACAGTGCGTTTCAACTAATAATGGGGTTTACAAAATTAATAAGGCTTAATTGAATGATGTAAAGCTTAACCCTTAATCAGGCACTGTACTTGCCTGTAATGTGCAAGTTAGGAAGTGAAACCCACAGATAACTAATGGAAATGGCAATTGCGGCAGAAAGAAAATTGACATAGTTGTGTTACCCCCGTTGCGTCTGATGCTTGGCATCTGAGAGCACAGACTGCTGATGGATTGCCAAGTGTGGTGGTAATGTAAATGCAAGTGAGATGACTGAACACAGACCTAACCGGTCACTGCTCCATTTTTTAATTTATTTTTAATTTTGTTGGGTCTGGTTTCTCTATTTCTGAATTACCGCTACTGCGTAGCAGAAAACAGAAAAAATAAATTATTTTTTATCACCATTTGCTCAGTCATTTCAGATATATGTAGACTGTCATGATACTTGGTAATATGTTAAGTGTTTTTTTCCATCACAAAGCAGACTTCATCTTAATTTGATTAGTGCAGTCAAATAAAAGGTACAGCACAGTTCAGCAAAATTCTGGACAGTTTCATTAATATATTTGCTTTTATTTGGAAGATGCACTGAGATGGAAATTTCACTGGGATGAGATACTGAGTTGTATGTATTTCCACTGATTTATGGAGGGCAGGTAGTCAGACCACCTTCTGCTAGAACTTTGTCATAATCTGCTGTAATTAGGTGAGGAAAATGGAGACTCCTGTATTGGACCCATGAGTATTAGTATTGTTGCTGGTGAGTTGTCCAAGCATAGTGTTAAGGAGCTCTGCAGGAAAAAAAAAAAAAAAGCTTTTTACTTTTTTTTAAAAAAATTTTGAGACTTACTGTAATTCCAACTGGATATATCGTTTTCACTGTGCACTATTAAATACCTGCTGGTCCTGCCACTACAGGCAGCTGCAGCAATACCAGTATCCTTCTTAGTCACCTTTTGGGGGGTTGTGAAGCTCAGTGTTTTCAAAGGACTTTGAAAAGTGCTCTCTTAAAAAGATATTATGTGTGTGTGAAATAGTGCTGTTCCTGCTGAAGCTTGGACAAACTATAAACCTCTGTGGCTGCAGAAAATTACTGAGTGCTGCATAAGCTGTTCAAGTGCTGCTTTACCAAATCAAAGATACTGTGCTCAAGCACTATAAAAGAAAAGAATTCCCACTGTGAGAGACAGGTTGCTACAATGGCATTCAATTCAAGGTCATACATAACGTCAGTCATGGTAGGGAAAAAAGCCAAATTAAGCATTTTTAGCCATGAAAATATATTGTGAAATAACATTACGAGTGTGAAGATACTGGAAAGGAAAACAGTAAAATCCATGTTGCAGAACAGTTGTGTAAGCAATGTTACAGAAATGGGCATCAATACACTAAGTCACTTACATTTTGTGTATCACTAACTGAAAACACTTTCCATACGTGATCTTACTTTTGCATGGCTTTGCAGCATCCCACCTTTGTGATTACAGCTCTTATCTAGACAGAAATCTTTTTTTATAATTTTTTGTGAAATTAATGGGGAGGTGATTAGCAGTCACAGCACTGATTTAGTGATGGGTAGGAGTTTGCTTTTTTTCTTGGGGCAAAAAACATTTGGAATTTTTGACAGACAAAGTTTACATGTATGAGGTTTCTTAAATAGGACTCACCAACCTTTATACCAAAATACTCTATGTATGTACCAATTATATTTGTTCTGTATTGATTCTTTAATACTACAGTTGATACAATTTGAAATTGTAAATGGTATCTCCTTTGCCGACTACTGAGGAAGTGTTTGCATCTGAAGAAAAAAAAAGGAATTGAGATAATTTTGTCATCGTCATTGGATATCAAAGCTTGAATTCTTATGTTATCATATTATTATATCTTTTTCTTATATGATATTAAGTAGTAAATATCATTGAATGATTTTCAGCACAAAGTAATGTTGATCAAGGGATATGCACAGTAAAATTGCTACTTTTTATTGTGTAAAATCTTGATAAATATATCAGCAAAGAATTACATGCCATTTTGACCTCCTGCCATTAAGCAGAGATTAGAAAGGTGCCTGATTATGATGTTCCTGTCAGTCAGCATAGATTTGTTGTGTAGTTTCAAGTCTGATTTCATGATAACTTTAATTTCATACTCAACAAGTACTGCTTGTTACTAGAGTAGCCTGAAGACCACCAAGCAGCACAGGAGGGTAGGAACCCTTCTCTCCAAGGAACTGAGCTCATGACTCAAGCTCATGATGTGAGTTGACACTTGTCAATATATACACTCTGTGACTTCTGTCCAGGTTCAGTTTCTTTGCCTGTAAGTATATAACATGGTGCTATTTGGAGCTACTTTCTTTCTCTTGGTTCCTTTTGGAGAGTTTTAAGTCAAACCATGTTGTCTTCTAGTGAAACAGATGGACATGCACAGATAATACCACCACGGGCCACAGGGGTGCCAGTTTTGAGGTATTTCAGAACAGTACCTAGAAGGGTATCTCCTATGGAGAAGATTGATCCTTAGGTATTGTTTGTTTGGATGTTTTTTCTGCCCACTCTTGAACTCTTAAACTCTTCTCATTTATAAGCATGTTAAAGTAAATTAATGAGGTGAAATTTAGGTGGATTTTGTGTTTTTCCTCTTTCTCTGGGTTGTGGTATTATCATAAATGATGAAATTGTGGTTTGTTTACAGTAATTGTGTTCAATAAAAGTGGAATCTGGAAGCATTACAAAGTTTAGCAGAGGGACGTATGTTTCAGGGTGGGAACTGAAATTTTCCTTTTTGACAGGTTTCCTTGAAACTAGATTCATACTGGCATCCAAATTTTCCTAGAAAAGAGAATGCCAGAATGTTGCAGTCAGGGCTTGTGCTCATTTTGAGCATTTCAGTAAATTGGCAGAGAAGGAAAGGCAGGTAGCCTGGAGGTGCGTCTCTTGCCAGACAGTGCACTGCATGGTAGTGCTGCAGGACCAGACTGAGCGTGAACAGGGCTTCTGATCTTGACAATCTCACATACTCAATGTAAGTACTAATCTAAACTTGAGATTCACCTTTGTAATATTACAGTTGATTTGCCATAATATGCTCTGTGCTGACCTGTCTTTGGTGGCCAGATATCTATAGCAAATGTAGAGCTGTCTCTGAGACGAGAAAGAAAGATTTTAGTTTCTTCTTGCTATATCCTAATTCCTGGTTGCCTGTCATTACTTATTCTTAAACTTCTTTTAGTCGCTTGTGTACCTTCCCATTGACTGAGCGCTGAATTAACTTCTCCTACTCCTGCATGTCTTAATTCTCTCTTGTGCACTTAACATCAGAAGAAACACCTCCTTCTTTCTCTTCCACCCAATGTTCCCATGACGGAGTTAATAAAATTAAATTCTAATATTAACATTCAGTTTGCAGTTTTGGAGCCCTGAAACATCACCTGCTTTGCATGAAGGAATAGTTTTGTGGTGAGGTTTGAATGTGGTATATTTTCAACAGAATTCACAGGGTTTGAAATCTATTGCACTTTAAGAGGCATTTTACATCTCCAGGAGTGAAGTGCTGCTTTCATTGAAGGTTTTCACTCTGGGGTGTCCATATGCTCTTTTTTCCATAGCACTGACAGGGTCAATTATATATCTCAAGATACAAGAAACTGGGCAACAAATTTTTTTAAAAAAACTTGGCTTGGAAAACAGGCACCAGTACAGAAAATTACATGGTTATACAGTGAAGGTATTTGTAACACTGTTGAACAAACACACTGGTCACTTGTTTGAGTCACTTGCAGGAAGTATCCTAATAGAACTGAAGTGTTACTTGGAAACAATGGTCTGGTAGGAGAGGATTCAGGGCTGCAATGTGGGAAAAACAAGAGCCAGTGCAGCTCTGTAGTTTATATCTTTTCCTCTGTAGTGCCAGGTATGTGAGTTGTCTTTTCTCTCAAAATTTCCAGACAATTATATTTCAAAAGAACATAATGTGCAGATGCTTAAATATTTCACATGGCACTTACCATTCTGCCTCAGCAGGTACTTATTGTTCTTTTGGCGCTGTTCTCATGAACATGTGATGTCTTTAAAATACTATGGTAAGCAGGAATCTTGGACATAAAATGTCACTGTTGTTGGAGTATCATTTCTGATTCACTTGTTTGGTACGCAGAAGCATATGGCCAGCTACAGGAATGGACTAAATAGATACAAATGAAAATGTGTCATTTTGGCCAGAACTCACATAACAGAAAAGATGAAGGCGAAAGCTAATATATTTTCATGATAATACTTCTATTGATAGGATTCACATATATAAATCATTGTTGAAAAAGCAGTTTATTTCAGGGGATGCATGCGTTAACAACTGTGATATTAAATGTGTGAAACACATGAATCTAACCAGCCACGTCCCATTTCAACAGTTATGTCTTCCTTTCCAAGACCTGCAAAGCTTCTTGTCTCAGTTTCTATATGACAGAAAAATTGAGCAGATTAAAACTATGAATAAATAGTTAGACACATTTACCACAGGCCTACCACATTTGGACAGCCACTAGAAATGGAATTGAGATGTCTTAGATTATTTTGTCCCTTTAAGGCTTGATTATAAGTACTGATTATCTTTCAAAAAATGTATCTTGAATTTCTGATGGAAGCTAGGGGATGAATATACAGGTTACTGGGTAAGACTGCATTATCCAAGAGATAACGTTTCTAGTGTTAGACAGAAAATGTTGAGTTCTTTCCCAATGTGGATGACTTTGCCCATGTACTTTCCACTGTTATGGCTGATTATATCAATATATAATCTCTTATAAATTGCCTCACATTAGAAGATCACCATGCCATTTTATTTTTCAGGTAATTTCTAATCTAGGTGCTCCAACTTGTCAGGATTGAACAAGCACTGACACTATAAGATACTGCTTCCACCTATTGCAAGTCCTTCCCAAATAAGTCTAGAAAAATCCTTTCCAATATGTAACACCATTCATTTATTTCAGGGACAACTAAAAGGAAAACTAGGAAAAACAATTCTGAGTAAAGAAAGAGAGTGAAGTGTCTCTAGTGTTGGGTGTTTTTTTTTCTACATAAATAAGCATTTCACATTTCATTAAGGTGAATTATATAGCAAAGAGGTCTCTGATTAACTTTACTTTTGGTTTAGCAGGTCTTTAAGAGGAAACATTATTTCATTTATATTCATATTATCTCTTTTTTTCCCTCTTCCTAAAAAAAAAAATTAGAAAATAAAGACCTATTTTTTCAGTCTTTAGAAATATGAAGACATTGTTATTGTGTTCCTCTGTTCTACCTTGTTGCTTTCAACTTCTTGCTTAATAAGATACAGGACATCCCTCATAAATTCTGTATCATCAGTGTAATGTTG
Source organism: Aramus guarauna (assembly GCA_013400195.1). Taxonomy (NCBI): domain Eukaryota; kingdom Metazoa; phylum Chordata; class Aves; order Gruiformes; family Aramidae; genus Aramus; species Aramus guarauna. The sequence continues at coordinate 2,815,946 of VXBL01004712.1, read as the reverse complement.
CTTTGATGATATATCACATGTTAAGTTGGTATTGGTATGAAAGGACAGCATGGGGCTTGGGAGAGATTTTTATTTTTTATTTATTTTTGCTTTAAGTGTTCTAAATTTAATTATATTTAGTGACTGAGAAAGTTGATAATTTAAAAACTTGCCATTTGGTCAGGATCTCTAGGATGCTTGATAAATTTTTCTGTTGATACATTGACAAGATCATATATTGTAAAATCATCTGCAAAATCAATAAATGACACCAAAAGTAGGAGTTTGCATAGTAGAGGTATGTTTTTGTTGTGGAAGATTAAAGTTATTATTAAAATGATTTAGTTGAGTTTAACTCCTTGACCTGGTTCTCACCTCCTTTCCAGACAGGGTCTCACCACTGTCCCCTAGACAATGGCTAAGAGCTTGAGGAAATAAGGCTGACTTCCCACCCAGACTGTAAATACCCAGCTGTGTTTTCCAGCGGCTTTAGGCAAGTAGTTCTGGTTGATTCATTTCAGGTTTATCAGGGTTCCTGATAAAGACACAGGCACCTGCACTAGCGATTTGCCACATCTGCACAGTGAGACACTAACAAGTCACTTGACTATTAATGGGTTTTTTTCCTGTTCTCCTGCTGCCACTTTTCCAGAGGGCAAAAAGTCCTTCTCTGATAGTGTTTGTCATCATCTCTGCATAGCTCTGAATCAAACATGGTATTTCAGTGAGTAATTACTAATGCTTTTTGTTTTGGATGATTCAGATATGTGTTAGACATAGTGAGAGAGAATCTTCCCCTGTAAATCTCAACAAAACCCACATATTTGATCAGAAGACCAATAGTGACCCAAAGGAGCCAAACATCAGCTCTCTTGTTCTCCTTGACCCATGTTGGTTTGGAACCAGAGCTGTCCTGGATACCATATTGCACAGCTCTGTATCTATTGATCTTAAAATCTATAGAGAGCTCTTGATCAAATAGTTTGAGCATGAAGTGTTCTGCCCTTTGGCTATGGGCGTTCTGCAGCTGGTGAGTTCTCTTCCTTCTTCCCCTTCTACCTAGGATTAGATCTCAATGTCCTCTCTGCAGTTGAAGAACCAATTATTTTTGACAGCACCCCTCTCTTTCCTCAGGCCTGCCCCTCTGGGGGACAAGAGTGAATCTCTGAGGCAAACAAAAGATCCATTTCTGGAACAGACTATACCTAGTGATCAGTTATCGTGCCCCTTTTCATGTGATGTTGAATAAAAGGGTAAACCGTAAGACTTTAACCATATTAACCCACTTACAGCTAATAGTGGGTATAATGACTTGGAAGCACATTTCAAACCCATGAAATTATTTTCAGTAGCTTTCACTTAATTTTCCTGCAGGTATTTTTATATACGCTGCCATTCTGGTGGCTGCCTACCTTGAGAACAATGTAGTTATGCTGTTATCCCTTTCCCTTCCATGAGGATCTCAACAGCAATACTGACCCTGGGCACAAAATGTAATTTAGACACCTCCAACCTCCTTTTTGTTGCAACAGCAACTTACGTGAATTTTTTTAATTTTTAAATGTATATAAAATCCTCTCTAAATACATACATCATTCTATATTGTATATATGAAACTGTATTGTATAATATATTTATTACCCTCTAAAAGCACTCTCATAATTGTATTGTTCATCTCTAATATAACTTCTGCTGTCTCTTCTCACCCATCTTGATATTTCTATGCTTTTCATCCCTTTTCTTGGCAGTCTTTATACTCCTTCCACACAAGCAAATTCCATCTTTTTTTTCTTCTTTTCTTATATGCTAGTTCTTTCTTCAAGTTGCTCTCTTTTTGCAGTGTAGTACAGAACAATCAAACCACCAAACTTCGTACTTTTTGAAGTAGAGGTGTTTGAACATTTGAAAACCCACTAAAGAAAGGCTGATCAGTAGTTCTGGCATTCTTCAAAATTGCCCTTTCATTTGAAAGGAATAGAGAAACTATGGGTGGGCAAACTGAAAGTTGTAGTGTCTATTTAAGAATAATGAGGCTGTGAACGGAAGCAAGAAGCGTATCGTAATGGCTAGATGTGGTGAAGGCAAATGCGTCCACTTAAAGGAAAAAGAATGTGCTTTAAGTATAGTCTTATATTTGATAATCAGGCTGCAATTCATATGCATCCGTGGGATTCTCAGGAAACCCGGAGGTCTGAGCGTTTGCTCTTTGGATGTGAAGTTCCAGTAGGCACCAACGTTGGCTGAGTGAGTTGCACTAAACCTGAATATGCCAACTGAAGTTTGGAATTCATGCTTTTGTCCTGCAATCCACTTGCTGCTTCCCGTTCAGTGCTTGTGATCAGCATGTTAAGTGCTTCTATTATTTTTCCACTAGAAGCAAGTGATGTTAATAGAGTGCCAGTAGCCTGATGGCATCCCTGAAAGAGTTTTCAGTAGATGGTAAACTGAAATCCATGCATGGAGTACTGGCTATACAGAGCATTAAAATGGGCTGTATTGGAAGCTCACAAAAGATTTTAAGTGAATATATTAATCAGCTATGCGTTGCAGGTTTTGCTTAAGTCTCAAGACACTATAGTATGTATAATGTGATTGTTTTTCCTAGAGTCTTAGGAAAGCTATCACGTATACTTAATACTAAAATGTAATGTGCTGCATTCCTCATTCTAATTGGTGAAGCATGTGCATTCTTAACCAGTAATTGTTTCCGGCACAATGCATCCCTAACTCGAAAAGCCACTTCTGCCCAGCCACGGTGCCTTTCTTCTTCAAGAATCATTAGTAGTAGTAGTCTGGGGGATTTATAACAGCAATAGCACCTCCCAGACCAAACCTTATGGCTGTTAATAGCTGTTATTACTTTTCCTTAGGAAGTGTTTCTCTCCCCAGGCACCCTTTTGCCCCAGGGCAATTAGTTACCAAAGTAGTCGTTAACTATTGATAATGATCAGTTTGTCAGGGATTATTGTGCGATGATGCCATACTCTCTAGTAATTAGATAAACCCACGCTAATTGTAGATAGTGTCAAAGGCCCTTTCTTGGAGGAGCAAGCAGGCTCACCATAAGCCAAACAGCGGCACATTTGCAAAAGCAAAGGAAATGATGGAAAGAAATCAGAAATATTTATTATAGTGATATTTTCAGAAATATTCAAGATTTGACAGGTTTATAATTTTCAGATAGCTGTCCATAAGGAAAAGAAATTAATCCAGTCACAGTTTTTCAAGAAAGCAGGGGTTGTTACTGGTCCTTTCTGATAGCCTTTCCTAGAATAACAAGAAAGAACAAACATGCCCTCATATGGAGACATACAAATGTATACACCTCAAAACTGCCCATATTTGGGACAAAAAGATGTCATTGTATGTGCTCATGAAAAATCTTGGATTTTTTTTTTTGCCACTTTATGATGCATCACTGAAGAGATGCATAACCTCTTCAGAGAGATGTGTATAGCTGTTGATGCTTAAGAACTGAAATTGGTATATCCCTATCAATTTTTACTGTCATGGACAGAAAGCTACTTCACAGTGAATTAGTAAATTACATCAGGCCAAGTACTGCATTCTTGTAACAATCTGGGCAATTTGAATCCACAAAGAGGTTCAGGTCTGCTTGCACCTGCTTTTGAAACATGCTTTTTCTGTGGAACTGTCACTTTAAAGCAAAAAAGGTCAAGTATCTCACTATGGCACGTGTTACATCATTTAAGGGAAACTGCAATTGAGGACAGGGCTGGGGAAAATGCAGAGATTGCTAGGAATCTGATAAAGACTTCAGTACCGTTTTGTGGTTTATGTGAATGTTCTTCAAGTATAAGGATAATGCCTATTAATTAAAAAAAAAAAAAAAAAAAAGAGAAAATCAAACATAGGTAAACAAAAGTCAGAAAGAAGTATGAATTCCAAGAGAATCCCTCATTTAATTGCTCAGTATTTGTTCTTACCAGAAGGTTGTTAAGGACTTAAAATCATCACATATCAAGCCATGACAATTATTTTTACCAGTGTTCTGTGATTTAGATCTGTGTGTACAGCCAACTGTCACAAACATTTACTTTACGGGCGTACAAAATTCATATATATTAACATGCAGGAGTCATTGTCTGTCATACAGGATTTATTCCTTTGAATCTTGTGTGTCTTCTGCAGAGAGTTTACAATACCTCTCTGGCTTGTTGTTTTCCCTCTAAATTATCATGGGTAGTTTGAACATTTTTAAAAACTTTTTCTAAATATCTATCATGGGAGCCAAAGTAAAATCAAACAGGTTTCAAGCTGATTAGGTAATACAAGCAAGCAATATTTCTTTTTCCTACTCTTCTTTATGTTGTGTTTTGCTGTGTTTTAAAGTTGACTCGTAATGATGAACTGTTGTCTTAGTTAATTTTTATATTAAATCTTTTCTTCCAATTAATAATAAAAATGTTAATATATATATATATTTTTTACTTGTTTCTTCCAAAGCAGCAGCTGTTACAATGCTACTTGTGAGAAGAATGCTTGCAAACCAATAAGCTGCATCTCCATTTCCCAGAAAGTTAGCTCTAGCTTTGTATGCAGAATTTGGAGATGGGACCAAACATGGTTTTAAAAAGAAACAGAATATGAAGAATATGACGTCTGATTCTGGAAGACTTGGTTTTCTAAAGTTATTAAAAAACCCTAAACTAAACCAAACAAATGTGCAGAAACAGAAAACTCTCTATAAGGCAGTACGAACCGAAGACCTAGCTTCCTTATTTTCAAATGAAATATAAATCAGGAATAACAGGAAACATGATGAAGTAGGGTAGAACTCAGCCCAGGCACCGCAGGAGCTAGATAGCCATATTTCAATAATGATTTTTGAGTGTTTTGAGACATCTTTCGTGTATCTTTAATTTTAAGGCAGTGTCTCTCCTATTCCTTACCTATTATGATGAATTGGGGCTTTCAAAGCTTCATACTGGCAGAAAAATTGAGTAAGTACGGAACATGTTGGTCCAATGCTTTTCATTCATTCCACCAAACCCTGTGTTGTATTTTGAGTATTTACTTAGTGATAATAGAAGTTTCTGAGCTTTCTATCATGTAATGAATTTTATATTATTTGTAAGTATTTAAGTGGAGTGTCTGAAATTAATTTATTTAAACATCTGAGCTGCATGCATGTAAAAAAACCCCAAACCCTACAACAGATGGAAACCAAATGTATATTCTACAAAGTCTCATAGTTAATAATTAAGTGACATATTTCTGAGAATTAAAACATCTTGTTATGGAAATTATCACTTAAATCTGTAATTTTACTGAATTCAGAGCACTTACATTATTATATTTAACACAGGACTAGCAATGAATGCTACCTTTCTTTAATAATTTATGGTAGTTATTTCCTTTGTCCATAGTACTGCACTATTTTTTATCATCATTTCTTCAGGTAGTTATCACAGTTTCTGTATGCATACAAAAATGAAAAAATTATCTTTCAAAGTAAAAATCTATTAAATAATGTCTATTTGTTGTTGAAGTGACAGTATCTTTTCAGAAGGAGCAGGTGTTGTTTGAACTGTGTGGTCTGCCTTGTTCTGTGATAATGATGGTAAAAGGTGAAAAGTGCTAATAAAAATCACAAAGTTCTCAATCAATTTAAATGAATGTGAGAAAATAAAAACACATCGCAACAGAGCTCTAATTTTTTAAAAGAAATTCAATGAAATGTTAAAGGAACTTGTACTGTGAAAGGGAAATATTCCTGTCATTCACTGCAAGTTACATTTTGAGAGTGATTCATCGTTTAACAGGTTCTCTTTTAGATTAATCTACAGAGAGAGAGCAGGTTAACATGCATTTTAAATACTTATAGTATGTTGTAGAATTTAGTAATTACTGCAATCATGTATTTTATTGAAAAAGAAAAATACTAGAGGATTAATTTTTCTTAAATATAGTATTCTAAAATTATGTTAGTTTCTATTTCTCATATATTACTGGTTCCAAGTACACTGTACAAGTTTCTTCTGACAAAGTGATTCTGCAGTAACTCAGCATGTGGCAGTCTCTTCACATCTCATTGAAATATGTTCATAGAAACCATGTCCGTAGAAAAATAGAAAATGAATAAACAAACAGGAAAACGTCTGCACCCTGCTTAGGTGGGGAGGGCTGTGATTTAATGTGCTTACATGAAATTCTTCTCCGCTCCATTCAGTTTTAATGATAATCTGTCATAAAATCTAAAGAGTTTTAGACTGTTTTCAGCAGGAAGAGTGTAACTGTAGAGAAAACATTAAGGCATGATAACTTTTTAGGTATAACCTATAAATTCTTTATAGATCCCTGTCTTTGTCAGAAGGTTTTCCATTGTAGAGCATTGTGCTTGGGTCTGTCAATGCCTGTGGTATTGATTTCTGTCAGTGTGAACTGGATGCCCAGCAAGCCTCTTCGTCCTTGTCTTTGGCACCCTTTGGTACAGTCCCTCTGGATTATTTGTTTCGTTTTCTTTTAAAAGCCACGTAATATCATTTTACATGTTGACTTCCTCATTCCCTCTTTTTTCACTCTGATATGAACTATAAAAAGTGGTAATTTTAGGAAAAAAGTATATGTAACCACAAGTTGAACAAAAAGAGTCCCCGTCCCTGAAGGTATTTAAAAGAAGGATAGATGAGGTGCTTAAGGACATGGTTTAGTGGTGGGATGGCAAGGTTAGGTTAGCAGTTGGACTTGATGATCTTAAAGGTCTTTTCCAACCTAGATGATTCTATGATTCTATGATATACCAGATTATTTTAAAGGTGAGTTTGCTCTGGTGCTTTGTTCCATGATGTTGGCTTGTGAACTTATTTCAAGGCACAGATAGGAAAAAGGAATGTAGTGCTCACCTGCTACAAAATTAAAAGTGATTTCCCTGTATGCCTGACCAGTATCAGTTTACGTTTAGAAGGGGTCCAGAAAACACAGATTATATATTTTTTTTAAATATTATATTATAGTTGTTTTCTTACAAGTTTGATTTAAATAATTATTGTTTCATTACATTTAAAGAATGCGGAAAGCTTAGATGGTAACTCTTCCTCATTTGACTTGAAATACCTGCGTCACGTTTGAGGAGATGTTTTAAGTAGCACTTTCCTCTTGCTTGTTAAATGGTTGTGGAAACTTGCCCATGTTTGCAGATCATTATTGGTCAGTTTTACGTAATGAGGAGCATTACGTCATGATCTAATAGAGGTTTTTTGTGTTTATTCTTGTTCTGTATTTTTGCATATGTAATACACAATAGTCTTTTGCCTGCGGTTTCTGGAGGCAGGCCCCTGTAATCTGTATTGCCATACATTGTCAGGTATGACATCTATGACACTTGGCTGTATGTAAATCTGGTATTATAACCTCTGGCCAAAATTTCCAGCCTGACTATCAAGTGTAGTCCTCAGTAGTGATTCATCATCGCTTAACTCTGCTTTCGTAAAGACAACAGGCACTTTAAAAGCTGTGCATGCGTACGGCACTGTCTTTTGTTCTTTTGCTAGGTGATGCCCATGATCTTTACTCAACAGTTACGTGTGTCATGTAATCTGGTCACAGAACATGTGCCTGGTGCAAGATGTGGCCATATAGCAGCTGAGCTCTTCTTCCTTAGAAGCTCTCCTGACCCTTTTGCCCTCTGTGGTACAGAACAGCTGACGGTAATCATTATAAACATTAATTATGAACTGACTGGCAAGGACATAATCAAAATAGAGATGAATTAGAACAGTGATCCACCATCTAGATTTTCAAAAACAACTGGTAAAACTGTACCTTTAATTAATATGAGGGAAACGTAATAGGAAGAATTCAGTGTCATAGCTCTAACCGTTAAATTCTGTACACACAGTAAGCGTTAAAATGCAATAGCTGAAAGACATGCGAACAAAAAGAAATCAGTAATCACGATGAGATAAACAAAAGTCTGCACTGAATTAATGTTTCAATAAAATGCCTGAGTAACATATGTCTCAACCTGGCTAGAGTCCTAAAGTGGAAGTAAAAGACTTTAATTACGTGATTGATGGGTACTTCAGGAGAGAGCTCAGAATCCACAGTGACTGCAAGGTCATAAGTGCTGTCTGGTAAAGGGGAAAGGGAACTACAGGAGGAGTGAAATAAGAACGGACCAGAGGTGACAGAGAAAGCCATCTGCACTGGAGAAGCAGTCAACAGCACGCAGGAGCTCTGCTCTAACTGGTGTTATTACCTCGTAAGAAAATTTAAGAGCTTTGTGGTTGGCTGTCACACAAAAAATTATGCAAAATACCCAGCTGCTTCTTGCAGTGTTCAGGGACTATAAAAGTTTGGGGTCTTTTTGCTAGTAAACCACATTGGGAAACCACAGAAAACTTGTTCTAAAATAAGTAAAAACCCTACGCTGTTGACTGGTGACTGTTGCTGACACTAAACTTTCCAAAACAGTTTACAATAATTAGAAATATATATAATGTTAAGCATTTTTGTTGAACCATTCTTGCCATAGTTGCCAGTTGTTACGTAACAATGGTAGCTTATATCTACATAACTACGTATTTCTGTTTAGGTATTCCTGTCACGTATTCTGAGGTTCTGGTCCTACATGTGAAACCATATGACAAAATTAATACAGCCAAATCCTGGTCATCTTCTCCTTGAGTGCATGTGAACTAGAATTTCATCTGTGATTCTCTGTAGGAATTGAGTTAGAATATCATCATCATCATCATCATCATCTTTTTTTTTTAGCTGTGGTGCTGTAGCCTGTGCTCTCACATAGGCAAAGGATTTTTTTTTCTGTAAACTCTTTAGCTGATTGCAAGGTTATTTTTAATATTGCTTTCCAGTAAGGTATTGATAGCAAATCCTTTCTTTTTGTGCTTCATTTCTAATAACTCAGTCTTTCTGTGGCTGTTAACTATGTAAGCTCTTTCTAGATATTGCTGTCCCATTCAGTTTTCTTGCACTACTTGATGTGGAATGAAGAAAATACTGTACTTTTCAAAATATTTTTATTCTGTATCTTGTGGCAGGTCATTGAATATTTGCTGTTAGGAAAAAATTAAATGTCTGAGGCAAATTTACAGAATCTAGGTTAAATAATGATTACTTGTCCCAGTTTAAATTGTGTCCCAGATTTGAACGTTATCTTATATAGTCAGATCATATAAATTAGTGGTGAGTCTGTTTCATAGCTGATTTTTTGTTTCCCCCGAGATAATACCCTATTAAATTATTTTGATCTTCTACAGTTTCATGTTTTTCTGTTTTTGTTTTTAGAGTTCTCTTTTGTTTCCAATGGCTATGGGCAAAAAGCAGGTAGAAATGTTACTTTGCTTAGGTTTTCTGAATAATTTTGAGTAATTTGAAATATTTAAATGTTCATGGCAGCATAATATAGCTTGTTAAGTAGGATTGGGAAATTGGAAATGTTGCTTTCTGGGTCACCACTTCAAAAAACTCCTACATGCAAAAGTAACTTATATTTTCCACAGTTGTTATCACTGTTATTCTCAAATAAAGGCTGAGATAAAAATGGGCCAAGGAGCCAAGCTGCCTTCTCGCCATTCAGTGTAATTCATCTAACTCGGCTGTGGGAAGTATTGTCAGTGCAGTGTGTTCCTAGTCTACAATATCAATTTGCACAACTCTCATAAGCTTACATAAATAATGTATTGCCTAATAAAAGCACCCCTGCTCTGGAAAACATGACATCAATTTTAGTCATTTTCTCTATGTCAAGTATAATGCATTTTGTTAGGTTAACCTTAACTAATATTTTTTTTATAATGAAACTGGTTGATAGAAATTTCCCAGAAAGATCTTTAAGATTAAGGCCATAAAGGTACTCAGTATCACTGTGTTGTTGAACCAGTTTGTAACGTCCTACATCACATTTAGATACACTTAAAGCAATAATATTCTAAGTAACTGGGGATGCAGCGAAAGGGAAGAAATAAGGTGGTGAAAGGGAGAGGTGAAAAGAAGCAAGGGGAGTCGTGTGAGACTGTAAAGTCATCTTGTTTGTGTTCTGAACCAGCAGCACGGGAAAGGGAGCTGAAAGTTTCTCTGAACTTTAAAAGCAGCTGAGAGTGCAAGTGGCCTTTGAAGAGCTGAGCTGCTGCCTTTGGGTTCCATGTGGTTCCCCAAGCAAGTCCAATGACAATACTCCCTTGGCACCCGGGCTTGGATCAGTCACGTTACACTCCATCACCAGAATTCAGATGACATACATCTTCCCATTTTCCAGAAGGCTCTGTAACTGAGTGTTTAGTAAGCATAGAGTCTCATGCTGTTTAGTAGAGAGATATTTCAATGATGCACGAGTGACAGTAATAGAACAATTATATTGTAATCGATGGTCTGATGTCATAATGAAATTAATTGCAATTACATTTATACACTTGTGCATTTTGAGCAACAGTCAAATAATCCCTTTAAATAAGCTCTGTTTGTAGAAGTGGTACACCACTCATTGCGGTGTTTTGGAAAGAACTAATGTGTTTGGAATACTGTAACTATAATAGAAAAATAGTTTGAGTGCAATGAATAAAAAAATGGCTTTTCCAACACCTTTATGTTGATCTTTATATATTTGCTGTAGTAAATACAATTTATATGGTCTTGTAGGTGATTCTTTTGTTATTAGGAAAAAAAATATAAAGATGAAATTTCATCCAAAATATAACTGACATGCAAACCTGATATGAAGATGAATCACAAAAACCTCAGTATGTTTGCTGAGGAGGGGGACACGACTTGTAAAAGAGGGATTTCTGTTATCTTGGTTCCTACTGAAAGTACTAATTCAGATTCATTTTATTGCAGACAGTCTAGTATGAGTTAATCTGCACAGAAAGCACTGACAATCATGCCACTGTATAGTCATTAAATAAAAGACAAGATGGTGGAATCAAAGGCAGGCACTGAGGTGACAGTGACCTACTTTGCTAAATCAGAGGAATGGATGTGAAAAACCGCTCTAAGATCCAACATTGCAGGAACTAACCTTGAAAGTGCTGAAAATAACAGAGCTTGTAGGACTCTCAATCTCAAGTTTGTGACATTAGTGGAGTAGGAACTAAAAAGCTATGAATCACTATTAGAACAAGTTTATACATCATTTATTGTAATGTATTTTAAAAGTGGAATGTCTTCAGCAATCTGCATGTGAAAACCAATGACCCTGTGCACTGCTAAGCTGATTTAATAAACAGCAACCACTTCAACAAATTTGAATACTCCTTGCAAAAAACCTGGAGTATACTTGAGTAGAAAGATAATATGGGGTCAAAATGCGTTGTGCTGGGACTTCTGGTTTTTTTTGTTATTTTTTCCCATTGGTCTTGGGGAAGACTTGTTCAGATGCATTCACTGATAACTGATGCATTCGTTACAGTGTCATTTTCCCTTTTATTGATTCTTGTTATCTAAAGAATATTCTAAATTGTCAGTTAATACATGATTTTATATGTATCTATTTATTCAGAACAATATTGTGCCTAAACTAAGCTGCAGGTTGTAAGCTGCTGCAGTGTCATTGATATGAAGGGAACATGGTCAATGAACACAAAGTGGATCTTTCATCTCATGTCTGTAATCTGCTTCTGAAACTATTGCAAATGTGGATCTTTTTGGTTTTAAGTTTTCACATAGATCAGTTGCTATTTTTACGGTGGTTCAAGGTATGGTGGAGGAACAAGGGAAGCAGAGGCAAGAAGACATTGCTTTTGGCTTAATAAGTAACTCACTGCATGTCCTGCCTTTTAGCTCTTTGTGGTAAATAACAGTGAAATCTAAATACAAAAAAAAAAAAAAAAAATTAGAACTAGTGGCAGAGTTGAGCTCTCTGTGGTGAAGGTGCCTTATTGGTTGTACCTTAAAGATGCATTTTCTTCAGAGTGTTTATTAGAGCAGTGGAGGAAGAAATACATCGCAGCCGCCTCATTGTCTTCCTCCCAGCCAAACAGCTCTATCATAAGGAATGAGCTGTCACGCTGAAGAGGCATTTGAATTTTTGAAGCACTGGTAGACACAGACATGAGAAATTAACAGGAGCTGGTACACATGGATGATCCTGTCTAGTGCTGCAGCTGATGGTACTGTACTGCTTAGCAATAATTAATATTAATACTGAACTTGTAGAGGTTGCATACATGACTGAAATATTAGTGTTAGCTATGGAGATGGGAGTTGACTGCAGGTGGCTGAAAGTGGTCTTAATTTTTTTAGTTCCCAAATGGATGAATAGAGCTCATTTTTTCGTATTTAGAACACAGTGATGCTGTTGTCTGTAAGGAATACTTTTGGAGTTTCATCCGGCACAGCAAAGTTTCATAGGTGACAGTAGTAATAGCCATTGGTCTAATGGGTAGTCATTCTGAGTAGGAATTAAATAGTTCTCTGTGCAGTAAAAATTATCCAAGGGAAAATTCCAATAACAAAGCTGTTGCTTAGAGTTATTTGCCTTTCCACTGATTCAATTTCATTACACTCTTCCAGTGATGCTGAACTTAAAATGTCTCTAGTCACTAGTTTTCACTAACAGCAATCTTTGGTGCTGATGTTTACATTATGTTGTTCTGGGGACATGATCCTCAACTCTTTTGCAAGTTTCTTTGCCACATTTTTCTGTATTTTTTTTTCCTTTCTTCTAAACCATCTTGTATATATTTTAGTAAAATAGTACATCCTACTCTGGCACTTTCATATAAGCCTTGTTTTAGCACTCTGCATTCTGTGTAAAGCCTGTGGAGCACTGGGCAGTGTTGGCATTTGGTACATTTCAGTTGCCAACTGTTACATCAGTTGTAATCTTCTCTCTGCTTTCTTTTCCTCCCTGAATCTGTCCTCCCTTTATTTATGTTTCATCTATTTGTTCCTTTTCATTGTGTATTTCAATTTAAAATTCTTTGCAACAAAATTATCATTTTATCAGAAAGCTTTACAATGCTGTTTGCAACACGTGCATTGTAGAGATTCTTTAGAATCAGTTTGATTCTTCATTTTCATTTTATCTTTTAGGCAGACAATAAGAATCACAAATCAATCTGGGAATCTCAGGAATAAACTCATGATATATCTGATTCTTAGTGGGTACCTGCAAAGTACATCTGTGGTTCATCACAACTGGTCTATGGCCATCTTCCTGGATGCTAAAATAATAATTTAAAAAAAAAAAAAAAAGGCAAATATATTAGTTATTATGCCTTTTCTTTGAGGAAGTGAATGTTCAGGCTGATTTTGGAAACTGTACTTCTTAGAAGACAAAAGTCAACACAGTTTCCTTTAAAGCACTCTTCCAGGGAAGTATCCCGCACAGGGGATATTACAGCAGTTATTTTGGGTGTTCTCAGGCCAAAAGTGCTAGCTGATGCATTTGGACTGTATTAGGGGTGTGAGGGAGTCTGTCATAATGACACCAGCATGGCACTCTTTACATTAGGCTATACGTGTTTACCATTTTGATACTCTCTTCACAAATGCAAGCTGATAAGGAGAACGATTTTTCCTAAGAGGAAGCTAGGTGTGATCTTACTTGGGCTGTAGATGAGTCAATATCCTGAAGAGGCTCTCGGTGCTCCTGACCTTGTGGTGCATTTGGACATAATACTCAGAGCAAGGACTAGGAAATGAATTGTGCTGTGAAATTCAAGAAGAGATAATGTGAAAGGAAGCTTAGCATGGAGACTGGATTGAAAGCTTAGTTTTCCTTATTCAGATTTTATGTTTGGCGGGATGATTACTAGTTGCTTTGAGCCCTGTAGTGATTCCATAATATTTTAGACCAATTGGTGGAACAATCAAATATTGAACTCTGTTAAGTCATGGATAAAACTTTGTTAGTTCATGTATTTACTTTTATCCACATAGCATTTATTTTAATTGCAAGGACTATTTAGGATGAGCAGTGTATTCAGCTACCAAAAGGGGAGGGGAAAGGTTACAATCCCAGAGGTGCACAGCAAAAAAGCAGGAGGGACAAGCTGCAACGGAGGGAATCCCAGCTGGGCTGGTGAGCTCAGGAACAGCTTGGAGAGGCTAGGGACTCTCCTTGGGGATCAACAGAAGTTCACTGAACACAGTGTGGAGCAACCTGTTTCAACTTGGAAGTGAACCCTACTTTGAGCAGGAAGGTGGACGAGAGGCCTCAAGATGTTCCCTCCCACCTCAGTTACTGTGTGATTCCAACATTAGTTCCTGGGAGCAGTTGTATAATTGAGGGTGCTGTGGCATTCCAGTATGGCTAATTGGGCAGACCTGATCACATCTGGGAAGGAATGCTGTCCTCCCAGTTAATCCAGTCCTGAAGGGCAGTTCTTTTTCTTTTTTAATGTAGCTTGTTTACCAGGTTTTCTATTGCTTCCAGCTGTTCCAATGTATTTAGGAAAATCAAATCTCTTCAGTCAATTTTAATTCCATAATATGTTTAGAAAAAGTACTATAAAATTCAATTGTCTTCAATAACAATATTTGTTTTGTTAGATCTTCAAGTAATTTGGCCTTTTTTTTTTTTTTTTTTTTTTTTTTTTTTTTTTTCATTTTTGTAGAAGGTGGCTTTAGGAAACATTTGTTTCATTGTATTATTTAGAGAATGACCTTCAGTACTGATCGCATTTTGTTGTAGTGCACTTTTTTTGTTCACTGCTTAAATAATGAATTGTAAATTAACCTAGTTAAATGGGGTATAACTGCACAAATTTCTGTGCAAATTGTGAAACGTCGCCATGTGTTCTACAAGGACAACCTTTACCAACTGATATTTTTTTGTTTCAAAAAACCTTTCCAGAGGTATTCCAAATCTCTTACTTCCCAGGGCATTAAGCTATACAAACAAATAGTCCTTGTACTGCAGAGTGGTGGAAGAGTGAGGAATGTTTTTCTAATCCACTGCTTTTAAAAGGTTTAAGGGAATAAAATACATGAGAAATTCTGGGCAGAACAATTTGTGTTTCAAAGTACACAGAAAACAGTAAAAAAAGGGTACTGTGTTTTCCCTTTCTTTTTTGTGTTTATAACACAATAATTTTCATGGAATTCAGCCAGTATTAATACTAAATTACATTTCAGATATTTGGTAGGTTTGCAAAGCAGTTTAATATTTTTTTTTTCCTTCAGAAGTATCAGAACATGTTTTTATTTAGATTTGGCTAAAGTTATCTGTCATATGCAGATGATTATGCAATAGCTGCCAACATTCTACCCAAAGACAGTTATAGCAGATGGTCGAATGTGTTTCATGTGGCATTTGTTTAAATGCAACTATATCTAATTTTTCCTGTAATTATTAACACCATTTTACTGGTAAGGACTCGATCTGCATTGAATTAACTATTTCCAGACTATTCCTGCCAAAATTTGTATTGAAAAGATAGTATTTCAACCTTTAATTCTTGCAGGACAAATATTTTGCTTTAACAGTCTGAGTTATATATCAGCACATATATTTACACTAAGAATGACAAATACTCTATTCAGTGCTGACCATACTGCTGTATAAAGAAAATAAGGCTTGTTATTTAATTTGTGTGTGTCTCTCCAAGTGACGGCACTGAGACTCACTAAACTGACTCTTTAATTATTGTATCAGCATATGAGGTACATATGAAAAATATAAACAAAGTCAGTTAAAGATATTAATTTGCTTGAATAACCCCCCAAAATGGGGATATAGCCAGGCTTACCTTCCCATCAGTGATGGAAGACACTGATACAATGAGATCTCCCTGGAGGTTGGATAATTTCACTGATTTATAATATGATTATTATGGTACATTACTCGTTAATTAAGCTTCACAAGATGTCTATATAAGTACACATACAAATTTACACACACACGTGTGTGTGTATATGCATACATGCACACACAAATATATGCATGTAGCTAAATATTTTAGTAATTTGCTGGACCAATAAATCCTCTTGAGTTCCAGTTCATGCACATCAGTTTTCTCAAGTGTATTACTCTTACACATTTTTACATAAGGCTGTATTTTTAGTGATGTAACATAGTCACAAAACCCCAAACAAACACCAAAAGGTGTTAAGCTTCTGTTTATCAGTGATGATCTTCCCTAATTGTTTCAGCATCTCACCTTCTGTTTCTCTTTCTCCAAAACTAACCTAAACTGTCCTCCTTCACTCTGTTGCCTACACCAGCAGCTCTTTCCCCCTCCCCTGCTCTGGTGCCCAAGGAGCGATCCACCTTCCCAGCTGGCTTGGTCAATTTTTCCCTGATCGCCTTATGCAAGACCAGTCCCGTTTTTCTTGTGATTTGGCAATGGGGTTCTACATGTACAGTGGAGTATTATATTATTCTCCCTAGTCCCTGGCTCTTTACATTTTTTTTGTTTGATACAATTTCTCTGGTATGCTTCATTGAGAATATTTTGGGGTTCGGGCTGCTTTTTCTGCTGTGCCCTTCTGTAGACATATTGGTAAAACATTGGATGATGTACACTGTATTCAAACCTAATTTGTAACATTAGTGAACATGATTTGTGTAAAACTCAGTATCATGGATAGTAAAGTCAGTCATGGGGTGCTTAACGTGCATAGCACTTTTGGCGTTTAAGGTTTATTTCTGAGAACCATACTGTGGTTTTGCCTTGGCTATCATAGTGTGTAGTTTCTTATTTTTTATTTGACATAAAAAGTAATAATATGGTACTGTTCATAACTACAGAATAAAGCACTTTTAGCACTCACTTTTTATTTTAAATCGGAATACTGTATTGATTTTGCAATAGGAAGACATGCAGGTCAGAAATGCAGTAAGCGATCAACAAAGAAGCATTGGTGCAGGATACGATAGAGAATGACAGAGTTCCAGTCAGAAATGATAGAAGGAAGGAGATCAAAGATGACAGTAAAAAGAGAAAGCAAGAATAAATACAAGTAAAATATTATTGAAAGAACATTGAGAAACTGAGATTTCTGCTGCATTCCCTGTTTTCTGTGGGGCATCATCCTATGTATTTCAATGCCAGTGTGTTTGAGAGCGAGAACTGGAAAGCTTGGCTCATATGTTAGCTTGCCTCTGACAGAAGTAATACATCGCTATGTTTGCTTGCACCTCTTGTTAATGCACATAAGAAGACAGCAGTTTTAGTTTAACATCCACACTCTGTACAAATTGAACTAACCCTTTAACCACTAATGCCAAACTAATAGTCTAGTCGTAAGTCTCATGTAGCAGCAAAGGGAGAAAAGTGTTTAAATTGTCAGTGCCGTGAAGTGCAAACCAGCCTGATATGTAACGCTGCGTCATCCAGTATGAAATGAAACATCACTTGCAATGAACTGTGCCTTGGCATCCACCTGTTTAAAAGTACTAAATTATATTAAAAATACTCTGACACAAAAATAACATTTTCAGCATTTTTCTCCTGGTCAAAAGGACTTTTGAAAGATATTTTAGCTCTGGAATTTGAGAGACTGTAGACAAGTCCTCCATACCCCCATAACAAGCATCCAGTACCCCTCATACAGTGACTCTTTATAAGAGGTGTATATGAACTAGAACAGCACATGCTTACATGAGTACTTATAGAAAGTAATATATTGAAGTAGGTGTATTCACTCTCATTTAAATACTGATGGAGTTTTACCCCAACGGTATGTTGTACTGGTGGTAATTCTTGCGTGCAAACCTACCACTTTGTTCAAAGTGAACATGCAGTAACATCCACTGCCTCACAGCAGAATATTTTACAATACATGTCTATCAAAGTCTTCCCTGAGTAAAGAGTACAACAAAATATATCAGAAATACATTTGGTTTTTTCTCCTATGTACTCATTTGGTAAGTTACTCTCTACTCAGCTTGCTTTTGTAGTAATACATCCTGTCTTGGAGATACACATTGTGTGGCAGTAAAACACTTTTTATCAAATGTATTTATTTCAGGCTAAGAGATAAGTTTTTTCTTTCCACTCAGGCAATGACTTGGTTCCTGTGTACTTGCCATCTGGTTTTTCAGCTTAGAATTTTTATTTCCACAATATGTTGCAGTATATAATTTGTGCAGCATGATGCACGTTTATTTAAACCCCTTTACTTTAGGGGGTTTGGGCTTCCCAGTATTCCGTATAAGTTTGGAGGGTTTTTTCATGACTGTAACATTCGGCACTTTTAAAAAATAGAAAGAGTTATTAGATAGGATGGAACAACAGCAAATACTGATATAACTGTAATTTAATGTAACAGGATTGATATAGTAGTAATTTGCATCCACTCGAGAATGAGTGAGGATGTTGTGTGAGCAGTCGTAATCTGAGGAATGGGTGCAAACTGCACCTCTCTTGGCAAGGGGTGGATGTCAGTTTGTGAATGTCACTCCCCAGTGGCTCACAGCTGCTCTTATTTTTTAATAAATCCACACATCAAATTTCTGCTTTTAGATTGGAGGTATTTAAAGACACTGTACTGTGCTACATACAGATGTTGGTCATAATCCAAAATACTATTGTAAAGTGATAATAATGATGGAATCTTCCGTCAACTGATTTTTATTTTTTTAAGGATTTTAGAACTGATTTGTGATTACAGCTTTGAACCATTGTATCTCCAGCATTAGGAGTTTGTGGTAAACTGATAGGAGTGGTTGGGATGGGGGTAAAGAAGGAATAACCAGTGCTCTTAAGGATGATACAAACAAATATTAAGTATGCTTTTTTTCATGAAATATCCTTGCTGGTGGTCATGACTGACTGTAATAAAAGACTTGCAAGTCCTTCTGATTACACCAGTCATTGAACAGGGACGTTCTAGCACTGCTGAACAGGAGAGGGTCACCACTGTGCTTTTGAACCATGTTGTTCCTGGCCTGTAGAAATGACTTTACCTCTCCCAGGGGCTATCCTGAAGCATGCAGAGTCAAAAGGTCGAAAATGTGTAAGGTGTTAGAAGAGCCTGAAGCAAAGGCTGACTGCAATGTTTGAGTAGGTTGCCAGACAGTTTTCCTGTGCAGTAGAGATGTTCATTAATGTCAGGTAGTCATTATTGTGATAATATATTCCAAGAGAAAATAAGAGCTGGTTTTCAATGATGGGCTCAAATATCTCTTTCCTAACCATTGCTGCTCTTCCACCTTTCCTGTACACAGCTTTTCCCTCTTCTCTAGCCCATCTGATCTTTTTATTTGGAAGAGCTGTAATAAATGTAGGTGTTAGCCCTTTCTGCTAACAGGTAGTAACAAAGTCTAGTGTGTAACTTGAAGCTCTGCATTAGTTTTAAGGAATTAGTACCATTTGTTGTGGACACACTCTTTTTAGTGTGTCATGAATCAATCAAAACTGGCACAAGCCAGTCCTACCTCTAGGCACTTCTCTGTCAATTTGTTACCTCTTTGGCTTTTTGTAGGATCAGTTGCTGGGTTGGTTTTTCATTTGTTTGGGTTTTTTGTTTGTTTGGTTGGGGGTTTTTTTGGGTGTTTTTTTGTTTGGTTGTTTTTTTGTTTTTTTAATTTAAGCCTAAAACATTCATGGTGATGTTGCAGACTCTCTGAGTCTTGGTAAAACTGGAGCTTTATTTCAGTTTATTCAAGAACTCTCACAAGTTTCATACCACTCAATATCTTTATAATGCTACGTGTTTGCAGCTTTCCAATAGCTGTGCCTTCAGAAACACTTAAGGAGCTCTGTTCAAAGTAAATACTTGTAGGGAGCCAGCAGTTGTCTAGTGAGTGGATCTGCATAGTATTGTTCTTCTGTCCCTCTGGATGAGAGAGATAATATTGTGTTGCGTTCTGCTTCTCTACCTTGTCCTGCCTGTGCACTTAAGGGTAGGGCACAGTTCAGTCTTGCTTAATTGATGCACTCTCTGTGGTCTGCCTATGATGATGCTGTTACTACTTGTTGTAACGGTTGCTGATTTGACTTCTTGTCCTGCTGGGTACTCTGACTGTGCTTCAAGGCTTGTTACTGACTGAAGTAAACCTTCCTCAGTCCATGGAAGGCTTTTTTTCTTCCCTTTTTTTCCCCTCTTTTTTTTTTTTTTTAATTTTTTCCCTTCTCTTTTTTACTTTGTAGCTTCACTTATGTTAGAACATGGTGTTGTGGATACCTGTTATACTCATGTCAGTGTTTCGGCCCTCATTCTGTGTGTGCGTACGCACAAAAAAACCCCACCCAAATTCTCTGATGCTGTTATGAAGACCTCAGACATGTTTTTGTTCTGGGAGCAGGAGGAGAAGTAGGAAAGGAATGGGGGGGTGCTGTTAGAAGAGAGTCTCTTACTTCTTTTCCTCCAGCTTAAAACTGATCTTTTAGTCTGTACTGCCACTGCCACCTAGCTTCTGGGCTTTTTTTAGCTAGCTGTACTTGTTTTTCTCAGCACTTTTCTGTCTACCTGCACAGTTTTTCCTAGTCTGTCAGGAAACAGAGTTCAATGGTTTATGCCTTAAAGAAACAGTGACTACACTGTAATTATATTCTTTCCCCTTGCATTTTGCTTCTATTGCACCTTTTATAGAATTGTTTCATCCTTCAGTGGTGGTTTATGTCAGATGAAGGAGAGTCATTTTTCTGAAAAATGAAGGCTCCCCTTAGTCATCAAAAAGTCTTAGTCTCATTACTCCGTGTAAGGAAAGACCAACAAAAGCTTGGATGAGAAAGAGCTGTTCAATGACAGAGGCAAAACATAACTTCCAGTGTATTTGTCTTGGAGTAAAAGTAATGTATGCCCTCTATTGAACAAGTAACCTATTGATTACAGTGTAACCAATGTACTCTCAAATCTCTACCATGGCTTTTTCGTTTAATGGATATAAATGTCTACAGCTTTTTTCATGTTGGTTTTGAGAAATACTAAGGGTTACAGCCAGTGTAGCAAAGAACTGCTTAACAGTTTTGGTATCTTCTGACCTTAAGAGCCACTTTGTCAACTTTACAGTTGTCTAAGGATACTGATTAATTTGCATTTACATTATGTAATTTCAAGATAAAATGATTCATGTTTCATGTGTTTAAAAAAACTTTTGCATTGGCTTTCTTCTACTGTCAGAAGAGAGATTACATAAAGAAATGTGCTACTGAATGCATTTATCAACTAGAGAAAAGCTTCTCCTTTATTTGAGTAGCTTTTCTAAATGTTTCTGTTTCCTTTTCCTACTTTGTTTTATATAAATTTGTGAACATCAGGAATATCAATTCTGACCTATCGCTGGGGAGAGTTCTTGAGAGATTAACACTGTTACCCGTGCACATTAGTGAAAAGGCTGGGGATGTTGAATCTTTAACAAGGCAGCTGTTCCCCAAACATTCAATCGTTCTTATTACATAAGCTAACAAAAAGAAATTGCTCAAAACAGTCAGAGCAGGTATCTCAGCTAGTCTCTGCATTGTTCGGTTTGACTTTTCTCTTGTATATCTACTTTCCTATTAGTTTTTCAGTTACTGCAGAATCATACTTATTAACAAGTGTATTTCCTACATGTATATATACATATAAGTGTGCATATATACACACAAAAGAGAATGAATCAAAATAAAAAAGAAGGTTGTTGCAAGTACATTTCAGATCCTTATATTACCAAAGAGAAGTGAAAAAGGTTAAACCTCCTTTGCAGGTGACCATCTGTTACAAATAAAAAGGATTTAATTACTAAGACTTTTATATTAATGGTGACTAGACAACCTTTCATCTAAAATATTAATTTTGCACTCAGAACAGAACTGTATCACAGTTTGCATTGCTCGTGCTGGTAGATTTAGTCCATTAAGAACATTCTGGTAATCTTTTTTGAATAAAAACCTGTTTTCCTCCCAAATAGTGATTTATTCTGGTCCAGTCTTTTTTTATCCTCTGAAGTTTCAGCAGCCTCTCTGTGTCCTCTCTTACCTGTTTTCTGCCTACTTGCATCCCCCAAGAAAACTCTTTGCCAGATCTTAGGGTACTAGTGTATCTGTTGAGGGTCAGGGGCAGTTTTGTTTTCTAGCTTCTGGACAATGATCAAAACAGATAAGTCAGTTTTATGTCATCCATGTGTCTTCCTGGTTTTCATGATTCTTTTCTCTTTGTTTTAATTACCAGCAGCTCCAAAAGTGGGATTCACTTTACAAATATGCATAAAATTTGTTTTTTTGCTGTAATGTTCCAGAAAGAACCATTCTCCATCCATGGTTAAAGTCCTCTGAAAGTTTAGAAGTCAGTGAGAGTTTATAGTTGTTCTATCCACTGGCTTATCCTCACGGAGGCTGAAGGGTCCTCCATCTCTCTCCATTAAAGTGATGTTTGTGGCTGCGTGAAGAGGAGTTCTTTCTGCCATTCTTGACATTGGCTGCTAGTAAATGATTTCCTCCACTCTTTCAAGTAGTGCCTCCACATAACCACAGAGTGAGGGTATTCTTCAAGTCTGGAGTTTCTGTGTTTCCTCATTATCTCTGTCTAGGTTGTAAAGTTCTGCTTTTTAATCTTGTTTAGTTATCTGGATATTTTAAAACCAGTTTAATGTCATTCTCACCACCGCAGAAAAATAAGTCCAATTTTGATACAGTTTGATTAGATTATTTTTGGCTGCTTTCTGAACTCTAATGAAATGGAGGTTTAATTGGGTTGATACAGTGCCAAAATTAATGTTCTCTTTCTGCAACTTGCTTTTATTTACAAAATAAGAAGTTGGAACTTCCAGAAATTTGATTTTATAATATTGAAAGCTAATCAGCTCAGTTATGTGCTTGAGTGTATGTGGAAAGAGGAGTTGCATTATTAGATGTTTTGTCTATAACTGTAAAGCTAGAGTCCAAATATTCAGAAGAAATGCTTTATAAAAGCAGGTTACTTTATTAACTCACAGCTAGTAGACAGGGATTTGAGATGGGTTAAATAATTTGGAAATTCTAGTTAGTTAGTGAGATTTATGATAGAGCCACACATGTGTACACGAGACACCATGCATGACAGAAAAAGCAAATTGAGGCTTGGTCTGTATATAAACAGAAGGGTAAGGGCATGTGAAGGCTAGTGCCCTTGACCATGATGCCTTGATTCAGGATGAATGTACCCTATATTCAGTAACACACTCTATGTGCTATACCTGTCTATAAAAATTCATATACCATTCACATTAATGACATTGTCCATTGTCACTACAGGGTGCCTAGAGCTCTCTCAGATGGTACATTGAGGTTTTGGGGAGAGACACTGCTTTGTTGCAGAATATTACTCCAATCTTCTTTCTCACTGAATGAAATCCAGAAGACTCAGGTGTCAGTCTGGTGAAGAAACATGCCTGAGCAGCAACATTTGTCTCCTTGACATTTAAAAAAGGCAGTTGTGATAGTAGCTCTGGGTTCAGTTCTCACTTTTATCCTGCACTTAAACTTCTGATTAAGGTCATGTAGGACACCTTGTCATCTTTGCACCACTTAGTGTGACTTCTGTCTGATGCTGAAAATTTGCTAAGTTGTCTTGTAAGAATAATGTTCTGAGCAAAATAGATCTAAATGGATATATTGGGTAAAATAAATTCACCTGCGGTCTTGCAAAAAAAGAACTGTAAATCTTCCCATGACCCTGTTCACTAAGGAGGTTTGTTTATAGCATTATATTAAAACAGGAACAGCAGAGAAAGCTATATAGATATTCAATAGTAATTTAAGAGGGAGAATTGCATGGCTTGTGGGATTACAGAATATGGAATTTTGTACTTCCAGGTCATTACTTTGAATTCAAATACACTCCTGGTAGTAATAAAAATTTGTTACGAGATGACAGCTCTTCAGTTGCATGTATGAAATGAGTCGAGGTTTTCTATCCAGCTGGTAATGGGCAGATGCCTGCTACACAAACCAGTGCCACAGCTGACGCTCTTAGATACGTTTATTGACAGTCTCAACGGGGTGGTCAGCAGTTAAATACATGATAGCAGAGTCACCTTTTTGACCTTAGATTAGATTCTTCTAAGGTGTTCAGCAGTAGGCTTTGTGCAGAGAAAAGTTTAGCAGTTAATGTATTTTCCTCCTTTATTTAGTATTGTTGAATGTTGCTTCAGTGAACAGTAAGTAAAAATTAAGGGCAACTTGCAAATTGTTGCTCAGTGGCATAAATACCTTATTAGAGACTATGTGTTATTCCTTATTTTGTATGGCACCAAACAGCCTTTCAACAAGGGAAGCATCTGTAAGGAAGTGTATTTAATAAGTATTTTGGCAGAGGCTAGCATTAATTTTTCTCACTTTTTCTCTGGGGCTTACCATTGTTGACACTACTGAATAAGAAAGCTAATTTATTCTGGATGTGTAGGTGTTACAGAACATAACTGCTTTTGAAGAGATGATGTAGTGCATTTAACATGTCTGATTTAAAGACAATTGTCCTTTGGTGTTTGTAGAAGTAAATTCTATGACAAGTCCCTGTGACTGCTGTGTGACTTATTAAGTGGGAAGTTCTTCAGGAGCTCCCACAAAGTAGCTTTTCACTCATGAAACTAAATCATCTCTCTTGTGCTTTCTCTGAGGTTTGTTTTGCTCGCAGTGTGAGGGAGTTTTATGTGAAGCTTTTGCTATCACACTAATAAATGCAACAGGAAAATCAATTGCCTCATGATTCCTGAAATACAGAGGCTGCCATGAAAATCTTAATACATCTGGCTTCAAATGAGTAGTATTACTGAGATAATACAACTGTCATGGAAAATAAAGATGTGGCTTTACAAAAGAACATATGCATACCTGTATGCATATATGCACACCCAATGCCGTAAGCCAAGGATGTGGAAGAGGAGCAGTTCATGGTGATGAGAGAAGGACTCTGTATACACACATCCTGGTGCCGACCTGCAAAGCAACGTTCTGTCCTGCAGCTCTCGAGTGAACTCTTGACTTTCTTGAAGGTGGCCACCAGCCATTTCCCTGTGGCTCACCATCGAGCAAGGAGAGGGCAGATGTGAATTTCAAGCCAAAGAGTTTTATCTTGGTGACTGGAAATAATTCAGGTTACTGTTTATAAAATGGCCTGACTGACTGAACTGGATAGAACTGCTACCTTTGGCTGGGGGCATTATCAGTACAGGATATTTGCACATGCAGAGAAAAGAAGCCTATATAAAAGAACCCCTGCAATTATTTAGGAATTTAAAAGAGAAACAAGATTTTTTTTTTTTTTTGCTGTCATGATCTTGATGTTCATCTTGAAGTGTATTACACTTTTTTCTGTCTCAAATTTTAAATACACTTCAGAGAAGCCAGTCTGTACTTCTGTCACTCTTCTAGTATTACCTAGATTATATGCAGCATTTTTAACAAATGTAATAATTTGTAAATAATTATGAAAATCAGTTTACAAACACAACATAGGATATTAATTGCCCTGAAGGCAGTAAGGTTAGTCACAAATTCCAGCACTATGGTTTTTTGTTGTTTTTATTTGGAGTTTTTGGTATTGTTGTGAGAAGTTTTAAATACAAATGCTGATAGATTTTTAGCATTGGAACTAGTGGGAGCTAATAAGACTTGGCATAGAGTAGCAATCTTAATGCTGATGAACATGGCAAACATGCACTCCTTCCACTTGGGACAGTTGACACAGATGGCAGAACTGATCTTACCATGTGCTATATGTCTTATTAATTGCCATGCCAATTAATATAAACTCCAAAGCCTGCTTCTTTGTTCCACTATTACAGTTTGTCTTGTGTATGTTTGCTGTAAAGCATCAGACTTCTGTGTTTATTTTATGAGAATTGTGGCTTCTCTCCTTCTCTCCTTTTCTCCCCTTATCTTTCACTCTCCCCCCCTACCATCCCACCCCCATATTGATACTATGCTAGATGTGATGAAGAGCAAGTGTACATGAACCAAGAAGTTATTTAAACATACTCAAAAGAAATGCATTCTGTTTGTGGAGCAGGCTTCCTCCCAGCAAAACTAGAATTTTAAATCTAGACTTTCACATGTGTCTTATTATTTTTAAAGATCAAAGCCTATCCATTTGTGGGGTGACTTAGCCTCCAAGCAGAGAAGAATTGAAGTGACATTCTAGAAACAAGAAAAGTGTAGTAAAAGTGAATTGTAATCCAAATCCTCTGTCTGGTGGGAGAGAGCTTAAGAAAGGTTATGGTTGGGGACTTGAAATTTGAGCGGGCTGCCTCTCAGGGCTACTAAGGAGTCAGAAAAGCCCTGGAACTGTGACAATTAAATTAATGTTTTTCTAAAAGATTTCACGTCCTAAAACCTTTGCAAGTCATGTGTGTGATGAAAAACCCACTGGGAGTAAGGAAGGCTGTAACAGCCCCTAGCATCAGTTCAGAGTAGGGTATATGTATAGATTTCACCTTCTAACTTCCACATTTCATCTGTGTAAATGTCTGGTGTTTTTGGATTCTATGTTTCAGTGGTAAATTCACTATTAGTAAAAGTTATGTTTTTAACGATTACAAGCATATCTATTAAATCTATGATGCAGCTGGAATTGCAGCATGAAAAATTACCCTCTCACAAGGAAATGATTGTAAAATGTTATTCCTTCCCTGCAAGCACAATATAAACACACTAACGACTACAAGTGGTTTTGCCATTTGTGTTAAATGGCTGTTCTTCAAGTATTTAAGGGTTTTAGCAAAAATATTAGGGAAAAGCCCCAAACTTTACCAAAATAGTCTCATCTCACACCTTTGTTCCCAACACTTTGTATTTCACTTTTTCATGCCAGCTTTGACATCATCAGACTGGTGAATTGTGAATTATAAAAAAACACATAATGATTCTTTGATCCAATTTTTCATCATTCTTTTCTATTACAGGAGTTGACAGGTATAAATCTCAATATCTTTGAATTACAAAATTTGTACAAGCTAATCAATAGCCTGTTTCTTTTTACCTGCTTTTGATATTTTTGTGAATGTATCCTTGTTTTACCGCATTCAGCTGTCTAGCACTTGCATTAGGTATACTTTTGCCTCCTAGGTGCATGTGTAGGGGTAATATGTGCAGATGACTACCACCTTGTGAAGGTCTGTCCATAACAGAAGTATATGTAGAATTTTGAATAACCCACCAGTATGATCATAACTAATTACTGGTAAAAGATAAAGCATTGTTGATTACTGGGACAGTAGCATTTTGACCCCTGATGTTTGTGAGAGAAAATGAAAACCTCAACCTGCCCATCTTTCTGACATCCCTTGTTGTTGCCTACATATATCATCAGACAGCTTATTGCCACAGGGCGTAGGGTTCAGTCTGCAGAAAAATGAATTGTGGGAGAATCTCTAGCATAAGGCAAAGGAGAGAATTACCATCAAAATATTTTTGCAATATTTTGTGATAGGAAGCAGAGAAAAGGTCTTTGAGGGAACAATAAAACTCATAATGTGGGCAAAAAGGTTTTTTTTTCTTTTGTTTCACAGACAGAAATTTATCACAGTATTTTGCAATGTGTTGGGTTGTTCCTATGCAAATAAAAGGTTTGTTGTTTTTTTTTTTTTTAAAGAATCCTTGACATTGAAGTAGTTGTAAATGAGAGGTAGAAGTATTCTTTTACTCATATAATAAATGGCTAGAAGGTATACAGTGGCTAGCTGACTTTTTCTCTTGAGTTCCACTTTAGAAAGGTTTTTATTGCAACAGCAATAAAAGTACTACACATTTGGTTGTTTAATCCCAAGACAATTTGTAGGTGTTGTTCCAGGTAATTAGGTTTAAATCCAGTTTCACAGGATTTATGATGAATTATTAAGGTAATAAATTATGGACAACCAGGATATTCATAAATTGAGGGGGGAAAGGGGTTAATTTTAGAAATCACGGAGTTTTGCAAAACCAAACTTTTTGTTAATGAAGTAGGCTCCATGAGTGTCTGCTATAGAGACTAGCCTGGCTGTGGTTAAATTAGGTTTTGAGGATGCTCCTGATGAGATTAGAAGTAAAAAAATCCATATCTGTTCTGTTCCTGCATATGCTTTTCTTTTTGAGACATTTCAGAGAAAACATTAATTTCTTAGAAAACATTGTTCCAAAGTTGCAGAAAGACTGACTTGCTCTCTCAAACACAGAGAGCAGATCTGAATTCCTGACCTTAACAGGTACTTAAGAAGATTCCCATATCTCAAATATATTTTACAATACATTTAGTATGTACATCTACCATCACTCTCTATAGAGAAGAATCCCCTTCACGTGCTGACAGGAACTTGGTCTGTTTCCAGTGAAAGAGAATAGAATTACATTTCTAATATATTATAGAAATACAATACATGAGAGATGTTACAAGATGTCATCGATCCACCTGTGCTTATTTAAGGATAATTTCATGAAACAAAACAAACCTTTACATTACTTGTTTTCATCTTTTTTTATAATTTGTTTATCCTTAAAGCTTTTAAAAATGCATATTTGCATTCATTTTAGTTTTAAAAATAAAATAGTAGCATTAGATAAGTTCAGGCTGTGAGTATCATGTTTAAAAACATACAACGGCTTCATTTTAACACCTTAACATGCATGACCTTTATATGCACATCCAGGCACTAGAAAATCAAACCCAATGCATATAAGAGGAAAAACCCTCCAGTTCAGCCTCCTTCCTATCATTACCACTGTGAACAACCTGCAATTTCTTTTATCTGGAGAGCTCTGGAAGGTCACTGACAGGACGGCAACTGTGTCTGCAGGAAGGGAGGCTCACTTGTCCATTAATTTATGGAAAACAACAGCAATATGATAGTTTTTTGGAGGAAAGGAGTGATAACAGGGTCAGCATCAGTCAGCAGCAGTTCCAACCTTGACAGAAGATGACACCTAACAAGATCCAGTAACGGATTTCAGTACAGAACCCACAGGTGGCCCCAGCAGTGGTGACACATAGCTTGTCACAATCTTCTTTAGCTTCCTGCATCTACTGGGGATGAGGGCTCCACATCCAAACACTCCATCTCTCTTCAGATCTAGGCTGCTTGTTGTGATGTATCACAAAGCTTTAAGGCTGTATCAGCAAGCGTGTTGAAGGCATGAGTGTAAGAAGTTTTAAAATCCCATTCAGATAAGGACTTGCTTTTTCCCAGAAATAGCAGCT
Organism: Aramus guarauna; assembly: GCA_013400195.1. NCBI lineage: Eukaryota > Metazoa > Chordata > Aves > Gruiformes > Aramidae > Aramus > Aramus guarauna. The sequence continues at coordinate 2,786,966 of VXBL01004712.1, read as the reverse complement.
GATAGTTTTTATTTTTCCTGTTTTCCATAGTGCTTTGTGAGGGTTCTAGAATTTTTCACTGGTCTCTCAAAGACTACTTATGTTACCTTCTCTCAAAACCCTTCGTTGTCTAAATGTGATAGGCGCTAGATTTGATAGAAAAGTTAATTTCTATCATTTGAGAGTTGATGGGTATGATAGATGTTAAGAAATAAGTAGCAACTACGCAGTGTAATTTAATGTGAAGGACGGTTAATATTGCTTACAAATATGTCATCAATTCTTGAAAAATCAGTATCAGTGGGACTAATAGGAGAAATCTGAATGTCTTAACCAGACCTCCTTCTACAATCCAATACAATTACAAAGTTTAAATTCACCATTTTGTCAATGGGTCATATGTGGATGATTACATATTGTATAAAAGAAAGTCAAACTAATGAAACAGCAATCTCCATCAGAAGAAAGTTATTTTTTGTTCATGGAGAGATACGATTTGTTTGATTAATAATAATTCAGGAACACAACTGAGGTGCTGCATACACAGAAGACCTCACAATGAAGTAATAAGAAAAATGCATTTTACAAAGGAGCTATTTTGGATACAGATAAGTTTGTGACAATAATTGCCTGCTTATGAATACTGAATAAATACTTCAAAAACTTCTGCCATGATTGACTATGATTTACATGCTTCATGTGTCCTACTAAGCTTCTGATTGCTAGCATTTTTATTGCTTGTCAAAATGTAAATGCTATTTTTTTAAAAGATGGAACTCAAAGCCCTAAATCAATTTTGTGGGATTTAGGGGGTTTTTGTGGTTGGTTTTTTTTTTTTTTGGTGTGTGTGTGTGTGTGTGTTTGTTTTTGTTTTTTGGTTTGTTTTTTTTTTTTTTTAAATAAGATATACATTAGATGGCAAAAGAAAAAGAAAGATATAAACTAACAGGTTTGATTCAAATTGAAGTTGCACATAAATAAACCAGTCACAGATTGGGGCCCCTTTTTAACCTAAGGAGAGAATTTAAATATTTAACTAGACACATTATGTAGCTTGCATTCTTAAATGTATTGGTATCCAAAAGTCTTACATAAATATTTAAGGTCAGTATACCCATTGTCTTAGTGCGATTACAATATATTTCTTCATTTGTCTTTCAGAACTTACCTCTTTTCCATAACAGTGTGCAGAAATACTATACAGAGTGGAAGAGTTTAATTTAGGTAGGTTTTGTTTTTCTTCCAAGATGAGAGAAGAGAGAGAACCTCACTGCTCACTGGCAATTTGAGATTAACTGATAACATGCCTAGAACAAAAAAATTATAGATGATATTCCCCTGGTCAGTAAGTGCAATGCTGAGTACTTAAGCAAGCTACTATTACTTTTTTGTTATTATTTTTATTTATTTTTATTTTTTTCCCCAAATGTATTGGGGATCTAAAACCGTTCCTAAGCTACCACAGTGCTGGTTGATGAATGGCTGTTCCTTCTAAGAACACGCTTCGTTGAAATTTGGTTCCTGTGTTCTCATTCTTAAACTAAGATGCATCAATGCAAATAAACTTAAGTCTTCACAATAGTTAGAAGTATTTATAGTAGGCATAGGAGAAGAAATAAAAAGGGAACCGTTCCTAATTTGCTCATTTTGAAGGTGGAGTGTTATGAAATTGCTGAGCCAATTTAAGTGCAGTTAGTATAAAGGACCTCTTCACTGAACTTTCCCTCAGTACTTGGGAGTGATAGATTTGAGATTATGGGCCCAAACATGTTTCTAATAAGGAGTGACATACCCTTTCTTCCTTTTGTGATTGAATAAAACAAATTTAAAAAGTAGTATATGTTTCATAAGACTGAAGTTTTGAATTAACACAGCAGTTTGTTGCCTTCAGTGGCTTAAAGGAGTATTCTCTATCCTTAGGAAAAAGCATCATCTGATTTTGAAAATCACTTGGGAAATACAGTTATAGTATGTTAATATTTTCCTAAATTCACTTTCAAACTTAGCAATTGGGATTTAATTTGACAAGAATGTATTTGCATGCATGCCTTCACACACACTGAGTGAAATCATCTCCATAAATTAGAGTTCCAGTAAATCCCATGTTAACTTGGCAGAAGACAGGCATAAGAGACATTTACAAAAACAGCTCTCTTAAAAAGAGAGCTTTTTAAACTACTATTTTATTTATAATAGATCTTGATATTTACATTAACTGAATTTTTGTATGTTGAAGAAATGATGGCAAAAAATTATTGACAGTGTTGCTGTCATCAGCCTAGTCTTTTATGAGCGTGATACCATCCTGTGATAAATACTGAGCACAAATAATCTTGCAGCTGCAATTCCTTATTAAAACTCCTAATTGTGTAGGGTTTATGATATGTAAGCATTAGATTTATCGTAGGATATGTTCATAAGTTTTTCACTCCAGCTTCTTCACATCTCTCCTGAGGCTTCTTTTTTCTGTGTATCATGTTCTTGGCTGTCAGGTTTGAGGAAAGATTTGTAGTACTGAAAAAAGATGTAATAAGGCAACATTTTGTGAAAGTTGAAAACGAACTTCATCTTGGAGGCCTGGCTGAGGCTTCATAAGGCACATGGTAGGTAAACTATACTGGATAGTGCATGCAATAAAACAACCAAAACATTGTAATGATGTTCCTCTTTGACAGATTATATTAAAATAAGGATCTTATTTATTCTTTAAGATTTTACTAGTTAAAAAACAGAAATTGAACTTCAGTATTAGTGTTCTGGGAACTGTGGCTAATTCTAAATACTCTGAAAGATCCTTCGCAAGTATTTTGTTCTGGGATTTTGTGGGTTTGTATTTTGGACGTGTGTGGCTGTATATTAAAGGCCATGTAGGCTTCTCTTACTTCTACTTTTTATGAGTACAGCTTGAGGCAGGTTCTTGGGTTCTGTCAACTGCGTGGGTGTCCGTGCCCAGGCGCTGGCAGCAGGGCCGCTGTGAGGAGAGCGCGGGGCTGCCCCTGATGGACACAGCCGGTTCCTGCCATTTCCCGCCATTTCCCGCCAGTTCCCGCTGCCCCACCTCAGGGCACAGCTCAGCCCCTCAGCGAGGCTGCTGGCGCCTTGTTGACAAAGGTGCCTGGTTGAGAAAGGGCAAAACCCTGCCCAGGCAGTGAGGAGTGAGGAAAAAAGTGGGAGAACCAGCCCTGTGAGCACCCAGGTGAGAGCAGAGGAGGGGCAGGAGGTGCTGCAGGTTCCGGAGCAGAGATTCCCCCGCAGCCCCTGGGGAGACCATGGTGGGACAGATATGTGCATGGGAGCCCATGCAGGACTCCCACTGGACCAGTGCCCTCACGGAACTGTGGCTTGTGGAGAGCCCACGATGGAGCAGTTCTTGAAAGACTGCCGGCCCTGGGAAGGACCCGTGCTGGAGCAGTGTGGTTCCACTGCCACTGGGTAGCTACATTGACTTCCCTGAGTCTGAAGGGAAGCTGAAGTTCTTTTCTGTAGTTTCGACACTATTCACACCAAAAGATGCGTATCATTTCAAGATATAGAAAAGGAAAGTTTATCAGTAATTCATGAGGTGTAAGTTTTAATTATTGCAGTGAGTACTTAACTGACCTTTTCAATTGCCTTTGTCTTTTTGCTTATCCATTGAGTTGTAAGTTAGACTCTGACTTGAAAGTAAAGTGGTTCTCAGACTTAGGAGACCAGAGATCCCAAAACAGTTTTTAGCAATTGCTACTTTGGTCCATTCCTGAGGGCAATACTGAATATATTCTCTCAATCTTAGCAAAACTCAGAATGTGAAGATGATTACCTCAAAAGAGAGCACTTCTGCTTTTTAGTTTCCTATGAAAGGCTTTTTGAATTTATCATTTCAATTCCCAAAGAACTCTTCACATTGATTCAAATGAGCATAGGGTCTTGGTTGCATTAATGTGTTTGTCATTTCCAGTGCTTCTTCCCCTGCCTCCGTTTGCTTGCCCATAGGAGTAGCTATGGAAGAGTAGAACAGGTTACATATAGTGAAATTTCCCCAGAATTCTGTCTCAACTGCCAGAGATTCATAGTTAGAGATTCTCTGAAAATTTTTGTATTTAAAAGCTCTTGATGGATTGCTTTGTGAATATACTTATCATATATGCCTATGCTTTTTATACAACAACCTAGTTTCCACTTGCTGTATGCTTCCCTGTTGCAATACATCCAGGCTGGTTTCTTATCATTCCTCACTCTTCTCTGAATCAGTAATTTGAGTTGTCAATGTAATTTTGTGAAGTACCAGCTGTCTTAGGCTCCTTTTTCTGTCCATTATGTTCTCAGCTATTGCATTTTTCCCTTTCTCTGTACTTTTTCTTTTCATATTCTATGGTCATTTCCTTGTCATCTGGATAGCTATATCTTTACATGTGTGCACACACACATACACAAATATGCATGTACCCACACTTATGAACTCAAAAAAGAAAGGACAATAGTATACTGAGTTATACAGTTCATAAAAAAGACAGCAAAACAATCCTTTTGTCCCAGCCCTTCAAAATACCTGCCACTTTGCTCATTTATTTTTTTTTTTAATTATACCAAGATACCAATAAGTTCTGCAATGAAATTGGTAAAGAAAAGAAAAAATAAACTTTTCCAATAGTTATGTTTTCCCTCGCCACCTTGTCTTCTCTTTATAGAGTGTATTTTTCAGTTTAATGTTTGTTTTCTTAATTTAATCAGTCTCTTTGTGCCATTACAGGTGGAGTGAAACCCCCCATTCCTGTTTCCAGATATATATTGTCTAAAGTCATCTGTACAATTGCATCTGAAGGTGATTTTTTGGGCAATAATATGAGGACATATATACTGTGGTGTTCATCTCTCTACTTGTTTTACTTCTTGGTTGTAAGTCAGTTGATTTGGTGAAGGAAGATGGATGTGTCAAAAGAATACCTTCATTAGTGCCGTTATTTTTATTTTGTTGCTTCACAAATTCAGCAGATCTATATAAATTCAGTAGATTGAAAAAGTGAAAGTCAGAGGAGCAATTAGACAGCCAATATTACTGTCTGATCTTGAAAATAATTAAATGTTGCCCAATAGCTATATATCAAGTTCAATAATTTGTATTTTGATAAATCTTATCTTTCTATAAGACATCTGTTAAGAGCTTAAAGTTATCATCTTATACAGAAATTTCACTAGTTGGCTATCTCATTACTTGTTTGAAAATCATGCTTTACAGATGTGCACATACATGTGTGTACGTATTTATTGCAGATACAAGCTGGTGAGTAGCAGTAGTTTTTCAAGCACACTACAGGTTATGTTTTCTTCAGGAAGACACAAAATTCCTACAGTCCATGTTTCTATTTATACCCATATTTCAGGCATAAGCATATTGGTGTCTTCAAGTTGTAATTAAAAAAACCCAACAAACCACAAATGTGAGGAGCATGTTATTTGGCTGCAAATTAATTGTTCTTATTTGAAACTATCTTGGTGTAACTTGCATTGTTTCTATTGTCATCCCTTCTCCATTTGTTTTGATCTGTTTAGGGATCAGCTGCAGGCTTGCTCCCATGTCACATTAAGATCCTTCTGTCTTCCTGCATAGAAACAAGAGCTTTGGTAGAGGAGGTATTTTAGCACTTACTAAAAGCAAGTATGCATAACTTACTTTTTTCTGCTACTTTATTAAATTCCTGTCTTGCATTTTCAGCTCTGGTTTATTAAAAATATGTCATGTGCAAAATGTCCCTTTATCAGATGTCTGAGAAAAGAGCTGCCAGTGATTAGATTGGCTGTTCATTCTTTCTCCATTGGTCCAGCATAACCAACATTTGCTTTCTAAACGCTAGCCAAAAATTATCTTCTCTCCAGCTGGATAGGGATATTTCATCATCTTTAAAAACTGAGGTGACCATTATGTTGTTATTGTTAGGCAATTATTTCCTGTTCTCACACAAATTTACCCTCTGACCAGATCTGGCCATGATGTATCTGGCAGGGAAGCCAGTGAAGACTAATTAAAGCTTGTGAGAGCCTCTGTTGCTGTAATGCAATTTATTGCCTTCTATCCCTGCTGCCTTTGCCACTGCTCACTTGTTTCTGAAACACATCTGTCATCTTTCTTAAAGCTTCCTATTTGTAATTGATTACCTTTCCTGCTTAATGAAAACATACTCAAATTTCAGAATCGGACCCAGTGGCTGTCCCAGAGTGAGGGGCATCACCTGGTTTTATATTCTCCTTGTAAAATGCTTGAACTTGCCAGGGAGTTGACTGGGGGCTTAATAATGTATCTCTTTGTACACTTGTTCATGACCAAGAAATTACTCCAGGCATAAAATCCCTTGCTGTTGTTTACTCCCTGTGTCTTTTTTTTCCCTAGTGTCCCACAGAGGTATACATTTCATTGACCCCATTCAAATTTCTGCTTTCTTGTACAGATCTTTAAATTCCAGCTGTAGCCCCATCCCCTAAGCCCAGCAGATTATCTTGTAAAAGACCACTCCATCTGGCAAAATGCAGCAATTGCTGCTGCTGTTAGCATGCAGGAAGGCAGCAGTTCCAGCTCAGGAGATAACCCTTTCCTAAGAGTGGAACCTTAAGCAACCTGAATTTTGGCCGGCACAGATTGGTGGGTTGACCTTGGCTGGCCACCAGGTGCTCTCTCATTCCTCCTCCTCAGCAGGACAGGGAGACAAAATAAGATGAAAAACTTGTGGACTGAGAAGAAGGCAGTTTGATGGAAAAGAAAAACCAAAGTCCATGTGTGGAAGCAAAGCGAAAAAAAAAAAAAAAAAAAAGATTTATTCTCTACTTCCCATCAGCAGGTGATGTCCAGACACTTCCTGGGAAGCAGGGCCTCGGTAGACAAATGCCTTAATAACAAATGCTGCCCCCCCCCCCCGCTTTGTCTTAGCTTTTATTGCTGAGCACAACATTATATGATCTGGAATATCCCTTTGGCCAGTTTGGGTCACCTGCCCCAGCTGTGTCCTCTCCCAGCCTCTTGCCATCCCCCAGCCCAATGGCCTTTGGAGGGGCAGTTGGAGGGACAGCCTTGCTGCTGTGCGAGCACTGCTCCGTAATACCCAAAACACTGGTGTGTTAGCAACACCGTTCTAGCTACTAATGCAGTGCACAGCAATAAAAGGGCTGCTATGAGGAAAGTTAACTCCATCCAAGCAGACCCAGTATACCATTCTCAACCCTGTTTTTGCACTCTGTAAATTAAAAAAGCAGTACCTTATTGTTTCAGAGAATAATAATCACTATTTAACATATAATGGAATTGCTAAATATGAAAACCTTTTTTAAAATGGATCACTATGATCAGGTTAGAACTAAACAGCGCTACCGCATTTGTTCATAAACTTTTCTGTGTACTAAAAACAGTGTCTCAGATGATTTCCCTTTCCTTTTTTCGGGAATTTCTAAATAAAAATGTATGGGAGGACATATGTATGTTATATAAAATATCAGATTTAATTAAATTTGGTAGAAGAATGATATTGATGTACTGAAGAAGGTGAGGACCAACAAGATGATGAGAAGGTTGGAGCACATGATGGATGGATGGAAGGAGGCAGGTAGAACTGAGTTTGTTCAGTTAGAAGACTAAGGTGGTGTTTTCTTAGCTATCTAATAGTATACAAAAGATGGAGCCAGACTCCATGGAGGTGCACAGTCAAAGAATGAGAGGTAATGGACACAGGCTGCTACACAGGAAATTATTCTCAGATATTTGGAAAAAAATCTTGACAAAGAAGTTACACACACAGGAGCAGGGGCCTAGAGAGGCTGTGGAATCATTGTTCTTAGATATATTGGTAGAGTTGGGAATGTGTTAAAAAAATGACATACTTTGCTTCTACTTAGAAACATTCTGATTGTTTCCTGTAAACATTTGTATAGATATTTAAGTACATGTAAATAAATATTTTGTCTCAGTAGTAGGTTATTCACAACTGATTTGGAGAAACAGAGGCTATTTGTTTCTATTTTGCTTTGAAGCATCTGGTATGACCACAGGGAGAGACGAGATCCTGAACTGGATGGGACACTAACCTGAGCCAACATTTTAAAGCATACACTTTGTTCAGACAACTAACTAGCTCAACGTGAAACTATTTTGTGTTTAGTATTTAATTTCAATGCTTTGTATTAGGCTTCCTGTTTCTCATACAAGTTTCCAAATTTTATTTTCATCTTGAATAAGATTAGAAAGCATATAATTTTTTTCTGGATTCAGTATCTTATGCTATAAATGGTACAATTAATATATGAAAGTGTGTGGGGAAATCATTACCCTTTGAGAATTCAGTTTTGTGTGTCCTCTTACGTGACATTTAAAATTTATTTTTAATCCTAAAAACCATAATATTCATCTCACGCAGAGTTAGGAGTTTTGAAATGCCTACTTATGCTGATAAGCTTAGAGGGGAAGAAAAGGAAGCAGCTGATTTTTCTTTTTCTTTTTTAAAATTTCATCTATATTCATTGTTTTTTACTTTTTCCCTACCCCACTGTTTCCCTCCTCTTCCATTTTCTAATAATGTTATGCAGATAAAGATTTATAACGTGTAAGCTTAATAGCACTAAACACTTGTTGTTTAATTGGTAGAGATTTGGGAGAAAGCCCAGACTAATTAACACCAATTCCTACTCTATTGCCAGCTTTTAATGGATCTTAGGGCCAGATCCTTTTGGAACTAAAGTTATATTGAAGGCATGTTGAAAATAGAAAATAAAGTTGTATATGACCACCTTGAGAAACCATCTGCTACCAGTATAATGCTTGCTTTTTGTAAGTAACAAGATGTATACAATATAAACAGTCAGTTTCCCTTTTAAAGCATTATTCATAATTATATAAACTCTCCTGGAATTCTCTCCAATTATATCCATTCACTTTTCATTTGACAATTACCTTTGTCTTCCTTAAGAATGGAGTATTTAGTGAATAATGACCAATTTTATTATAGGAAGTCCTGCAAGTGATATTTATTAAATTTCATAACTAATTTGGTGTTTATAAAAATACAGAAACTAGAAAAATGAGATAGAACTCTCTACAAATATTTAATAAAATATCTAAAGGACACCAAAAAGGAAGGGATAATTACAGTACAAACAGAATGAGATTTAAGTTCGAGCATATTAAGCCTTTGGTCTTCACTAGCTACTCAAGCTCCTTTCTTCATGGTTATTGACAAAGAGTATTTCTCAGTGGCGATCTGTCTCTCTTAACGATAGAAGACGACTAGCTTAGATGACGTAGCTAATTTATAGACAGTTAAAGACAGGTGAGATGAATCCAGCCTGTAAGAACAATGACTCAACATCATTTGGATAATTTTCTACAAAGGCCTTTGAAAGAACCAGAACAGGAAAGAAGTTTAGCGTCGTCAGAATTTTCTGACTTTTGAGCCTCTTAATTGTTTGGCTTCCATTTCATCAACTAAACTGATACTAGTGGAATTCTCTCCTCCTTCAAAGTGTCTACTTGAATCTTTGTTGGTTTAGGAGCAGAATGCCCTGGATGTTAAAAGATTATGCCCTGTGATTTAATACCCTGTTTCTCTAAATTTCTCTCCCTTCTTCTTCACTCTCTAGCTCAGAGACTGTCTTAGCTAGCTATGATTTTGTATTACTCTTGTCACTGCAGCATATTGCTGGTCAGAAATCACAAGTTAAAGTTATCATTGTCTGCTTTTTGGTGTTAAAACAAGAAACCCTTTTTAAAGCCCTCTATTTGCCCTTTGGAATACAGTGCTGTCAGAAGCGTCAGGGGAATGTAAGCTTAAGCAGCCCGTCATTCTATGCTAATGCAAATCCTTTGTTGTTAATCTTAGTATAAGGAAATATAAAATTGGAATTACTTGATATAATTCTACTAAAATGCTTGACATTGCGTGTCTTGTAGCTCCCACTAGTGTTTGAAATTTTAGTTTACTGGCACTTACTAGACAGTGTTTCCTTTCAAATAAATTATCTAAAATGTCTACTGTATTTTTGGACAATGGTTTCCTTATTTCTTAAATTAAAGCATCAAATACAGTAAAGTATTTGGACAGGGTATCTAGAGAGATGGTGGAATTCCTGTCACTTCAGGTTTTTTTAAGAAAAAGATTCAATAAAAATCTTTCAAGATGGTTACTATATGTTTGATTTTGCTTCAGAGATGTTGCATGGTCTAGAAGACTTCCAGGCAGAACTAAGAGTTGGTTATTTTATATTCAAAATTAATGCTTTATTCCTCTTTGCAGACATTTAAATTCTGGTTTCTTAGGGGAAAACCTGTAATTTTTCAGCATGAGGCTGCAGGGTATAAATGCATTTAGTACATCTTAATCATAAATTTTATAATATGAAGTTGCATGGAAATGATTGGAGTAGAAATCATTTTGGTGGTTGGCCAGATTTTAATTTATTACTGCCCAAGCATTTTTCACGTGTTTGTTTACCTGAAGATGAGAGAACACTAACCAATTAGCATACGGTTATATGAAACACAGCGGATATTCCAGTTGGTAAAAAAAAAAAAAAATTAAAATGCATTATTTGTCATCAAGGTGCATGATATGTGACAAGCCTTTTAATGGCTTTTAGAAATGTGCTTCACATAATTTGAAACAAGCTTTCTTATCAGTATGTCTTACAATTAATTTAATCTTGTTTCTGTTATTTCCACAGTATTTTTCAATTCAGTGAACCTCATTACATTTGCAAGTGCATTAAATTAGAGTCTGGATAGAAGAAGAGAGATGATTATCAGTTAATTTAATTATGTTTCTACATTTGCCCATTTAATGATATGTCTGCCATTGTTGTTGCATCCTTTACTGCAGTGGCACTATGCAGAAATTAGTTCCGATTCCATGTAAAGTTTGTGTTATCTGATAACTCCTGACAACTAGTGGAGGCACATGTTCAGTAATTTATGAGTCTAATCAGAAATCATTTACTTTAAGTCAAAGGGCTACAGTATAGAATACCTTCACGATATTCACTACATCATTATTATATTTTTTGACTTTGCATATGTGATAATGCTTTTACACAGCTTTACATCATTAATTTAGTTAAGAAACAAAACTTTACATTGTTGTTTTTAAAGAGAAGGAAAAGAGCAAAGTAAGCAAACCCCAAACAAAATTCACCAGTATGCAGTCCTTCATATAAAATGGTCTTTACTTTTATTAATAAAATTATATGCTTCTTTAGGGAAATGCTAAAACCTTAATTCTTCTAGTACTCTTCTTCCAATATGATGCCTGTCAATGCTGCTTTTGGCAGTAACTGCTGTTTTTATAGTATTTTTAGTTTTTTCCTTAAGGTTTTTGCAATATGTTTCAAATTTCAAGATGTGTGGCATTTGCTCTAGCACCTGGAAATCCTAAGGATATAGCTCCTGAGATTCTCCGCAGTGTTTCTATATTACATGTGCAGATATGTACTGAAGCATATGTATGAATTGCATTGCTAATTAAAGGCAGATCGATAAGGCAACACTTTTGATTTTTGAACATTTATAGATATCCCGTACTAAGGTGAGAGAAAAAGAGATTCAGTTGTGAAGTGCAAAATATTTGAAGTTTTAAGGTGCCTGTGTCCTGGATTTTTAGTGTTTTAAGATCTGAAAGTGAATGGAAAAAGTATTAAAAAAATGATAGCAGAAATAGCCTGTAAATGAGAAAGCAAAATAAAAATGAAATCCAAATTTTACTGAACTCTGAGAACTATTTTTCTATTATTTTGAGTTGCAATATTTTGTACTATTTGACACTTTTAAACCATTATTATTTTTCTAAATAAGTACAATCTTTACTGTTCAGCTCCACTGGAAATAAGTGGTTGGAATATCTGCCATTACCCAGTGTCTCTGACCGAGTCCCTTGAGCAGGCTCCCTGGAAAAATTCGCATGGGCCAAAATGTCATGTTATGGTCCTTTATATTGGCAAAATCATCCTTTAGGGACTGCAGGGCAGGGACAAATCTGTGTTTGTCCAAACACAGAAACAAAGCAAGGATTCATTAACTAGTTCTGACTCAAATAAATAATGTCTGGTTACAAGAGCCCACAACTAATACTAAAGGCAGAAAAACAGAGATGCTATGTGGATAGCAACCTGGGGAATGAAATAGACTTAGTTAATAGAGCAGTGAAATTTTTGGTTATCCACTTGGTATATTAGAGAATAAAATCTCTCCTTAAATGAGAATAAATCTATTTGGTTAATCATCATCCTACATAACAGTAGTTTTGCATTCTCTACTTAACTTTTCTAGAAAGTGTTTTGTTTGGGTTTTGGGGTTTGTGGGGTTTTTTGGTTTGTTTTTTTGGTTTTTTTTGGTTTTTGCTTTGCTTTGAACCAATGCTAACTTGGTAATTGACAATGACTTATTTAATGATGCTTGCTGTACAGTGAAGGATTTCTACTCTCCTTGTTCTTCTCAGTACAGTTTTGCCATTTTTCACCCCAACTGATATTTTTGGAGGGACTGAAATGGAAAGATTAAATCCCTTAATATTCTGTGTCTGAAAAATACTGTGTTTTCCTTTCTGTCAGGAAGAATGCTTTCAAATCCCTCCTTGGTCTAAGCTGCTGTGCTTGACATCTCATTATTTGACTCAGCTGTTTCAGTTTCACCTTCACCCGGCTAATTAAGTAACTCATTGAATGTATTATTCAGTATTTGATTCCCCTATCTGAGTCAGTGAGAGATGGAATTTAAAAAAAAAAAATCCCCTTGATGGGATTAGTGAAAGGATTGTTGCTCTGACATGGTGGACTAAAATGAGAATGAGCTAATGAAGTTGGCGATATATGAATCACATTCTGTCACTTCAGCGAGTGTTTGGCCGCTGGTGAAAGCATGGGGATTGGGGTTGCTTTAAAGGGATCATTCCTTAACTAACCAGATAGTGACCTGTTAATTGTTTCAGGACATCTGTAGTGTGAAAGAGGTTCTTCAGTTTTATTTACATTTTTGTTTCCCTCTTCAGCTGTTGTCCTGCGGGGTATTATATCATCATGTGTCTAGTGTAGATATGGGCTTTAGCTATTTGTGGAACTTGGCTTTGTTCATCATTTTGGCTCTGTTACCAACATGTATTGCTTTCCAGTGCTTTTGGCAATTTTGGAGTAATTTATTTCTTTTTCTTGGATTATAAATGTAAACAGGAGTGCTCTGCAAATGAGCAAAATCCAGTGTTCAACTATAGGCTGTCCAATTGCATTCCTGTTCCTCTGACTTTGACTGTATTTGTGACTGGTCTTTTGTATTAAAAGGGAAGTGTTACTACAACTAAATTAATTTCCTTTTTGCTTCAGAATATTTTTTCTTTAATATTTACATTAGGCCTCCTGAATTAAATGTGAAAATATCCTCATACACTTAGAACCTATATATTTTTACCATATTGGTTAAAGCAAACTTTTTAAAGTAATGTTTTTGTAAATGCAAATTAACACAAAAATATAATGTCATCACAGAAATCTAGCCTAAGAGTGTGATATTGATTTTTGATACAGAAGACTGATGTGCTCCAGTGTGTGAATCAGGTGTGGTGAGGATTTGAGTCCCTTGCTCTGGAATCCCAGAAAAGCTTTCTAGTCAATGTGCTGCTTATTGTTCTGATGCAAGTGTCTCCTCCTCCTCCTTCTCCCAGGGCTGGGTGGTCCTTTCAGCTTTAGTGAGAAGTACCTTTCTGGCTCTGAGTAGGCGATCTTGGCAGCAAAACCCAGCAAAAACTGATAACCTCCAGTGAGGTGTTTTGATAGTGAAACTGGTATCTTCCACCAAAAAGTCATTGGAAAAGGCCTAATCAGGTCTTACACAGAACATCCGATACTTTGTCACTAGAATAGTTCTTACAATATATGTATTCAAATGAAACAGTTTGAGTAAATCACAGTGCAAAAACAATCACCAGAAAATTCTTCTCTCTGATTTTAAATTATCAGAATTTTTTCTACAGAAAAATAAAGCTGATACTGTTTTTTAATGGTTAAGAAATGTGAACTACATTCTGAACAGTTTCATGGCAAAACAAAAAGCAAACCATAGCAGCTTCTCTTTTTGTCTGATGAATGTTGCTTGTGCATTTCATTTTAACAAATGGGATAGTTCCTAAAGCAAGATTCTAGCGCTTTCAGAATATACATACACTCTAAATTTAGGCTAAAAAAAAAAGCAAAGCCCAATCACTTTTCTTAGTATATATTTGAATTTTTATTCTGGAATAAGAGTACATCTGTTTTGGCTCTGAGCAGATACCCTCTTTTGCATCTTGGTATGCTGAGGAACAGGCTAACTTTTGGTTGGAAGTGATAGCTTTGGAATTGAATTTGACCTTGCCTTGCTTTTGCAGATAGAGTTTTGTTTGTCCAGAAGGTTATAGTTCTCTGCAAGGAAAAATAACTAATTGGAATGGGATATCTTTAGTATTTGGACAGGTTTCTTCTTACACTCTCTTTAACCAAGTATCTTTCAAGACAGTTTTTTCCCCACACAAATGTGTCTATAGCTAGAAAATATGTCTGAGATAAATCTGCTAAACTAAATCTTCAAGCAGCAAGATGCACTCATGCCAGTATCACATTACATCATTTACGGCTATACAGAGGAAGAGATCAATGAGGTAAAATGAACACAACGTTTTACTGTGTGTTTGGGGGCGTGATGATTCACAGTAATTATGAATAGAAGAGTAGGTAAATATCCAGTTTTTGCTAGTGCTTCCTCTGTATTTTCATTGCTCTTACAAATCTAACTTTATTAATTTTTTTTTAAGTTCATGACGCTTCAATTTTTAGTTCAATTTTATGTTCTTATCTTGGAATTCTGTGCTCACACTTTAAATATTAATGACTTCAAGCACAAGTTATGTTAATGAAGCAGTTATGTCTTTTGAGTTTAAGTATCATTAATTTTAGGAAACTACTTCTCATGTGAGTAATCAGGAGCAGCTGTTGGCTTGCTGCAAAAATGCATAAATGAAAAGAAATAGTGAATATTTGCATCAGTAACTTTAAAAAACAGAGACAGTTTGCTGTAAGCATACCTTTGCTATGCGTTGCTGTGGTCATATATTCCCAAATTCAAAGGCTGTGTCCTGAATGTATTGAATTTTTAGCTTTCACTGTGTCTTTTTAATACACCATATTGAGGGTTGTTGAAACTGTGCATGCTAAAATTGTCTTCTTGAAATAAAAGATCTTAAAGGTGTTATTCTAATAATATTTCAAATTACAACTAATTTAATGTTCTACTGTTCAGCTGTTTTCAATATATAAAGGGTAATTTTAGTGACAAAGCTGCTCTAAGTTATTTTCTCACTGACTCATTTGTCCTCTAGAAAATTTACAACGTATGTCTCTGGCTTAAGTAATCCCAGTTGCAGCAAGGCACCATATGCTGAATTATATTAGATGCTAGAGTACATACAGCTTTTACTGACTGGGGAGACTTTCTTGCCTGGGCAATGTATTTTAGCAAAGGAGGAAATGAATGCCTTCAGTTCCGATGAATAGCCCACAAAGAAGCTGGTTAAGGGAGAACGTTGCCCCTTCCAGACAGAACAGACCAGCCAATCGTGCTGAGACCAATGGAGATAAGTTTTTGCTGATGTGCTTACCTAAGCATTCAGAAGCAACTCTGTATTTCTCAGAGATCTTGGAAATAGCTGGGTTTCCAGTTGGACTAAGTTATGCTACACGAGTGCTATAGTACTAGAAAGGTGATCTTTTTGGTTCTATGGTGTGGTAGAGCTGTAGCGCGTACCACTGCTGCAGTATGCTGTAGTGTATAAAGTTACACTAACAGCTCCTTCGATGTGTTTGTCACCATTTTTTAGCTGCTCTGAACCAGAGCCTGTCTTAATATAAGTTTTCCTTCACAGTGGTTATGCTGAAATATTTGCAATAGTGTGTGTGTGGGGTGTCTCTAGAATTTCAGAAGAGGGTTGTTCAAATCTGTTTACTTGCTCTACTCTCAGCTGACTAAAGTAGCAGCCTGTGAGCATTATCTAACAAATAGACTTCTGGCACGTACTTCGCTTATCTGAGGGATTGCTAGAATTAATGATGCCACATCAGATATTTAAGCATGTGAGATTTTTTGATCGCAGGTTCTCCGCATACTTTCTGAATGTTTGGGATATGCCGTAAGGTGTGTAATTGAAAGGATTCTGTCTGCCTTGCGTTTGCGTAAAGATAGCTGCCACCCTGATCCAACTCAGAGTTGTGCAGCTGGGAGTATGTGCTGCAGAAGTGTGTGCTAATTTTATTCTCAACCAGAAAATGCTTGTCTTTTTTGTCTCCCCTTTTGTAAGCTTTTCCCCTCACTATGTTGCCAGGGAGGGTTAAATGAGAACTCACAGGCTAAGCCAAGGACTGTGGAGAAGCTGCACCTAACCCAATAAAGGGAACTTTTTTTTTCCATGATGATAAATTTGGTGAGTTGTTTTCTTTCCTTTTGTTGATCTTTTTAGTTGTTCAGGGCAATATTTGAAATGTAAGCCTGTGGTGAATGGACTTGGAATGACTCTTATTTTATGTTCATGATGGTTAGTGCAACCATGGCAGCAGGTAAAGCTGAAAGTAATAGCATTACTGTAATTTCTTTCTTATTAACAAATGTGTCATAGTACTTTTTTTGAAGAATATGTAAACATCTGATCTATATTTTTAGTTTATTATAGTCTAGATTACTCTTGAGCCAGAAGGCCTGTTCTCCCATCTCTGCTATCCTATCTTCAGCATTTAGGGATTGGTATCCCAGTTTATACAGTTTTCAACAGGTCGTTTTGTTATCTCCTTTCCTCACTGACAATTTTCCAATCTGAATATAAATCATACTATCTTGCTTTTCTCTCCTTTTACTCCATTGCATTAAAACATAGCTTTGAAACCCCCCTGTTACTACTATAATGTTCACTGCATATGCTTTTGTCTACCTACATCATGTCCAGACCAAGGTATATCTGCGTGCATGTAGAACTCTTCTCATTGACGAACGTGCCCCATTCTTCTGCATCTCAGCTCATGACATTTGTGGTGGCGTTATCAACAGTTTGTAATGTCCTTAATTACCAGGTACTGATTTTATCAATCAGCTAAAATACCATTTCCTGAATAACTTCTATTGAAGTCTACTTGATTTCTCCAGGCTTGAACCTATATGGTATTGCTAGATACGGAGTTGAAAATATTTTTCCTAGTTTCAAATAAACAAATCATATCTCTTTCCAAGTGTATAGTTATAGAAATATAACAGCAGTTAACTAAGGCATCATCACAGTCTCATGATTGCTAACATTTCAATGGAGGATATAAACATATGGCATATTCTAAAGTAGATACAACAAATATTCCTTTTGACTGTTGTATAGTGTCATTTTCCCAATTTCTTCTTTGTTGAAACATTTATATTTAAGTGTTACAGCTTCTTATTCGGTATATTTTCTGTGGCCATTAATAAGCCTAAAACTGACTTGTGAATCAAATAAAACAACCTACTTAGTACCAAAATTGAACTCAAACAGTAAATTATGACTATACAATGTAAATCATTGTTCATCATTGTAG
Source organism: Aramus guarauna (assembly GCA_013400195.1). NCBI lineage: Eukaryota > Metazoa > Chordata > Aves > Gruiformes > Aramidae > Aramus > Aramus guarauna. The sequence goes on along the minus strand of VXBL01004712.1, from coordinate 2,769,413 downwards.
CATGCAATATCTACAAACAGGGACTGCAAACTCTTTTTAGGTATCCAAATCAGAAATGAGAATAAAGGAAAGATAAAGATACTTAAGCTTCTTTTCTTTGATAAAAGTTTTAAACATCCATAGTGAGATAGCATTAGCAAAGATACTGTATGACTGCTGTTGTAAAGAAAGATAGTAGGGTTTCTGCATCTGTTGAAATACAGCTATTATCACTCTTACTATCATTACTGCCTCCTCCTACCCTGTGCTGTTATTTAAATATTGCTTTTAGTTATATGTATTAGAGTAAGTTTTTCTGTAGTTACAGAATTGTACATGAATTATCCACGATAATTTTCTCGTCAAGTTTAGACTCTGAAAAATGTTTCATGATCTTCAGTAGTTTCACATATGAAGAAATCAACCTGCTGATCAGAAGCTCCTTCTATACTTTTCTTTTTCTATGGAGTTCCCTTTGCACTTTGAAATTCTTTAAAAGTAGCAGACAGTTGCTGATAAAGTAGTTGCCATGAGTGACAACTGAGAATGCTGTTATTTTTGCTTTTGAGGATACCAGATGGGAATTATGTAAAGTGTAGTTAACTGAGGCCTTCAAAAGACATGCACATTTGGGTAGTTAATTTTGCAAGTGCTTTTTTGTTGTTATTTCATTTTTTTCAGCATTGCAGGAGGTCTGAGGACAAAAGGAGGAGATCACGTATGCTTCATCTGTTGTTTGATTATAGTCCTTTAGAGGCTTTGATAATTTTGATATGGGCTGACTTGATCTTTTGAACCTTTATTCATTCATTAAATTTTAAAAGTTAGCATTCTGAATTGGACAGTACAGACAATATTTTGTGGAGTAGCTCCTCTGATACTGAATCACAGCATTCATCTGGTATTCAGTAGAAAACCTTGTACTGAATCTGCTTTTCTGAAGCTTATTTTGATCTCTTGAACATCAACTTGCTGTTGGCTTTGGCTGTATCACTATACCATGTTAAGAAATGGATTTTTCCAGCCTGATATAGTGAAAAAAATGTTAGTACTTGTCAAATTTCTGGTATAATTTACTAAATATTATAATTTGATTAGCATCACATAATTTTATAGAATGTATTTCTCTGGCTGCATCATTGATAATCTTTAGGATCAGTAAGAGCATTTACAGTGTAAATGATGATGATAATTTTCAGTATTTGTATTATAAATATAGCTGCAGTTTTAGATGTTATTTTGAACATATTAAAAACAATGATGAAATTGCATATTTAATCAGTTTAAGCAGTCAAAAATACAGAAGCAGCAAAAATACTTTATAGTTGATGGGAATTTAAACTACAGAAACAAGGAAACAAAACTGGTATCAGATCTTAGATTATTTTACTTGAAAATTCTTCATTGTTGATCAGTTTTACTAAGTGTCTTTTAAAACATATACCAGTTATGACGGCAGTTCCACAGCATTCTGGGAATTCCAAAGGGAAATAACTGTCTTTATCAGGATTCCTTTAGTTAACATTGGTCAACCTAACAACTTTCTGCTTTGCTTTAGTAATTACGTTATTTTTACTTCAGGATTTATAACACTTCTTTCATGAGACAATAGATCATGCAAGAGAGGGTTTGTGTGACTCAAATGGATTTAAGGATAACCTTTATATACAAAATGGTCATATGTTTAAACAAAAAACTGAAAGACTGTATAAAAGCAGTGACCAAAAAAAGGTGTGTCTTCCTAATTTTATAGTAATTCTTCTAAAAATCAGAATTTCCAACAAATTATCTTATAATTGCATTTAATAATCTCTATTTTGATAAAAAAATATTTTGTTCTAACTACTTAAAGCCAATTTAGGATCCTTTCAGTCTTTAGCAAGTGTTGAAAAGCAGTTAATTATGTTTGTGTTTAAGTATGCATGTTTTAAAGAACATCAGCTCTATTTTAGTGGAAGATACTACTATAATTCTTTTGTTTGTGTTCAGCTATGACAAGACATAATAACATTTTTCTTTTGTTTTAGAAGATTATAGATAATATTTTTCTTTCAGAGGGTATATTGGTATTGTAGTCCTGTTTTTACTCGGTAAAAGCCTACCTATAGCAAATGAGACCTAGGGGGCTTAGTGCTGATGTTACTGAATTTATTGTTGAAATATCACTCTCTGTTTTATAATACTGGGTTAAAATATACTTCAAAAATACTGTTCTTTACATTTGATGAGAGAGTTTAAGCATTTGGTCTTTTTCTAACAAAGAATCTCAACCTTAATCTGCTAAGTGTATGAAAAGCATTCATGTTAATTCCTTGTGGTTTGGGTCAGCCTGTTAAAGTACATCAGGCCATTACAGCGATCACTTCGATAAAGTTAAAACTACTCAGCAGTACTGTGGTGTCCTGTTTTGGGCAGGGATAGAGTTAATTTTCTTTCTGACAGCTGGTGTAGTGCTGTGTTTTGGATTTAGGATGAGAACACTGTTGATAACACATTGATGTTTTTAGTTGTTGCCAAGCAGTCAAGGACTTCTCAGCTTCTCATACGGCCCTGCTAGGGAGAAGGCTGGGGGCACCCAAGAAGCTGGGAGGGGACACAGCCAGGACAGCTGACTCCAACTGGCCAAAGAGATATTCCCTACCATACAACGTCAGGTCCTGTTTATAACTGGGGGGTGGGCTGAGAGGTGTGTAACTGGGGGCCTGGCGTGGCAGCTGGTGGCCTGGCGCAGCAGCATTCGAAGTGATGGTGTTTGTCTTCCCAAGTAACTGTTCCGTGTGATGGAGCCCTGTTTTCCTGGAGATGGCTGAATGCCTGCCTGCCGATGGGAAGTGGTGAATGAATTCCTCGTCTCGTTTTGCTTGTGTGCGTGGGCTGAGAGGCTGGGCAGCTGGGGGTCTTGTGTAGCATTGACTTCAGGTGATAAGAAATTGTGCTGTTCATCACTTGGTTTGTATTTTTATTATTAATATTATTATTATTATCATCATCATCATCCTTTTTGTGTTTGTCCTATTAAAGTGTTTTTATCTCAACCCAAGAGTTCTCTTACTTTCAGTTTTCCGATTCTCTCCCCCATCCCCTTGGGGGAGAGGGAGTGAGCGAGCGGCTGCGTGGTGCTTAGTTGCCAGCTGGGGCTAAACCACAGCACGTGGGATCTCTCTTGTTTGAATGTAGTGATGATGCAATCTGATTTGGAACTTTGATTATCATTTAAGTTACAGTTAAGATTTCAGCCCTGAAATTTGCCTTGTAAGCAAAGAGAAATGCTTTATGAGTGTGCAGCTGTTACGAGAGTTTGTTGGTAACTTGATAGCCTTGTATAAATAAAATCAGAAGCTGGTTAATTGGCAGGAAACCAACAAAAGGAACACTTTCTCTGATTCAGGTTGTAAATATTTTTTTTCCATTTATTTACAGAGCACTCTTTATTAGATAGAAAAGCTTCAACCTATTTACATTAAAACTGGTTCTTTTCCTTCATTTTAATAAATAATTGTAATTAGAGCTAGCCTTGTAAAATCCTTGCATTGATAAAGAAAAAAGAAACACCTTATGGAGACATAGTTTTCCAAGTTGACTTACTATATATAGTACTATTAGTTGAGGCACAAATTTTTTAATAGATTCCCCCACCCCTCACTACCCCTTGACTTGATAAGAGTATTGGATTTTACAGTTCAATGAGTATCTGGTCTTTATCATTCATGTGCTGTATTGTAGTTATTGTTAATGGTTATATGAACAGCAAAATAGGAAGCATATATTATCTGTCAGACTATGTTCTGTATACCCATCTTGGGTTAAATTATAATAGGATTGATTAGCAGAAGCCACTAAAATGAAAGTTTCATAGAGAAGTTGTGGATTTTTTTGTCTAAGGTTCAGAATCTGTGTTCAGTGTTTAAAGGTTCATTATATTAGCATCATAAATTTTAAATTGGTCTTGCCAAAAAGTAATTTAAAAAATTTACCAGATCAAATAAAAGTGCATAAACCAGGTTTATACAAAAAGAGGGAGAAATATATTTTTCTGCTAGAATGTAATTCTAACAACTCTTTAGTTTAAGGGAAATGTGTGCAGTTATACTTACCATGGGATGAAAATAATTGTTCAAGGAAATGTTCTGAGCTCAGGAGCAGTGCCATTTGTGCTCCATCAAAAATTGATTTTGATGGAATCAGTTTTTTAGCTCTTGCAACTGATATGCTGTCTCTGTTTTACTTTTAAGCACTGATGTAATTATTCAGTTTTTCACTGGTGAAAAGAACCATTGACATCCAACCAAAATTTGATTAGCAAATTAAAACCAAACAAAAGAGTGTGTTTTTCTGGATAATATGTAATTAAACTGTGGAATTGCAATGGGATATTTCAGAGGCCAAAAGTATGAGGAGTTTCAAAAACAGAATGGATGAGTTTATAAGATAAAAGTCTCATGGTTATTAAATGGCCTGAAAACAGCTTCTAGGTTGGAGTGTACATCAACTGCTGGTTTTTAGAACCTAGTTACCGTACATCAGGCCTCATACGTGGGGTTCTGAGGTGGAACAGTACTGATGTATACACATGCGTCATATATACAAAGCATGGATTACGCACAAGACGTTATACACCTTCCCTAAGCTATTGCTACAGACTGCTCTCTGACTGCATCACTGCGTTATTACTCCATTCCTAGAGCTCTGATTCAGTTCTTCAGAAGTCAAAGCATGGTGTTAGCCATCAGTGCCCCAGAGACAGTATAGGCGCTTCTATGCGAGACGAGGTTTTAACAGAGCTGAACTTATCTTATCCACTATGGTAGAGAGCCCGCAGGCTCAAACTGAAGGCCTAGCTCATGGTTGGTGTATTTAAGTAGAAAAGCTTTGTGTTTAGACGTGAGAGAAAATGTGAGTTACCGATATTCATTTGAGGTTTAATTCGTAAAATTTATAGTATGATGCTTGATGCTTCATTCCTACTGGATTTTCTCTGTTGAATAGATGACTTAACCTGTCTAGTGAGTAAGAAATTGCAAATTATGAGGCTAATAAAGATAATAACCTCAGAAAAATTGCATTAAGATGGCTAGGTTGTTCCTTTCATTTCTCTACTAGTTTAAGAAAAGGAGGAAGAAACTGATTTTCTTAAATTTGATGGATCCAAATCCATTTATAAATTAACTTCTTGTCACACTGACCTCTTGCCTTGGGATTATTTTGGCACCTCTCTTCCAAATGCCCTAGATCATTTTATGCATTCATCTTTCATACGTGTCTCGAGGGGAAATTGCCAGTCTGTATGTACAGTGCAATCAGTTGTGAAACAAATACAGTAGCTATTCTATTTCAGTTGTATACTGTATATATTCACATACTATACAGTATTAGAGAGATTATCTGCATTCCAATTAAAACAAACATTGAATTATTAGACATTAAAAAGTATTTATTACAACCAAGTAATCAATAATCCTTGTTTACAAAGAAGGTGCACATTATTCCAAAACCCACAAAATCTGTGGTGACAATTGAAGAGAGGGCTTTTGGAGGGTGAAGGGGCCTTGCGGATTTGTTGGTTGGTTGGTTTTCGTTTCTTTTCTTTTGCTACTGTGTGGTGTGTCTCTTGGCCAGTACTGAGACAGAGTCATCCTTCAGCAAAAAAGATGCCAGGGACATTTGTTCTCAGTGAACTTGTTCTTAGCACTTTAGTGCTGATATAGCCTGAAGCATCTGTTTGGGGAAAAAATAGCCAACAAAAAGTAGGAGGGACAATACATCGTCTGTATACTTACTTGAAAAGTACATGTATGTTAGTACTAAGACACTTACATGAAAAGTAAACATTCTAAATTCCAGCACACTCACTCAGAAGAAGAGCACGACCTGGGGATATTGGGTGCTGATCACTTCTGAGCAGTAACACATCCATGCCACTGACATTTCTCTCTGCTTGTTTTCCTTTGCAGGCTTCACTTACAGGCTGTCTTGGCTTCTTTGTATGTGCAGTGTGAATGGCTGTTACTCAGCAGCCCTTCAGAGCTCTTATTTGACCAATATCTTTTTAACTATGAGATTCCTAAAAAGATTTGCAAAAGAAATGGGTTCTGTCATCTTCATTACAGTATAGCTTGGCAGATATTTCAGAGGAAACTGGTCTTGTATACCCTACACTGGGAATAGAAGGAGGAAAATAGATCACATCTCAGTTACTTTCTTCTTGCCAACAATAACAAAAAAGTCTGACTATTGGTTGATAAGAAATTAGCTTCTTTTTAATTTGCTCATGGTAAAAATAGTCCTTTGCATATAGTTTTCACTCATGCGTTTGTGACCATATTCTTATTAGCGTAATGATGCAGAGGTCTGCCAGAAAGTTGAAATAAAGTTTCCATCTATGAAGCACCAAATAATTTGTGACATGACTACTTATCACACTTGTGAATATGTAGAAGCTGAAAAATAATAAAGTTCCGATTGTTGTGGGTTAACCCCAGTAGGCAGCTGTGCACCACCCAGCCGCCCACTCACTCCTCTGCAGTGGGACTGGGGAGTCAGAAGGGTAGAAGTGGGAATACACGTGCATTGACGTAAAGACCATTTAATAGGTTGTCCTGTTTTGGGCAGGAATAGAGTTAATTTTCTTTCTGACAGCTGGTGTAGTGCTGTGTTTTGGATTTAGGATGAGAACACTGTTGATAACACATTGATGTTTTTAGTTGTTGCCAAGCAGTCAAGGACTTCTCAGCTTCTCATACGGCCCTGCTAAGGAGAAGGCTGGGGGCACCCAAGAAGCTGGGAGGGGACACAGCCAGGACAGCTGACTCCAACTGGCCAAAGAGGTATTCCCTACTACACGATGTCATGTCCAATTTTCTAACTGGTCAGCTGGGAGACTGGCACAGCAGCATTCAAAGTGATGGTGTTTGTTCTCCCGAGTAACTGTTCCGTGTGATGGAGCCCTGTTTTCCTGGAGATGGCTGAACGCCTGCCTGCTGATGGGAAGTGGTGAATGAATTCCTTGTCTTGTTTTGCTTGTGTGCGTGGGCTGGGAGGCTGGGCAGCTGGGGGTCTTGTGTAGCATTGACTTCAGGTGATAAGAAATTGTGCTGTTCATCACTTGTTTTGTTGGTTTTTTTTGTTTGTTTGTGGTTTTTTGTTTTTGTTTGAGTTTTTTTTTTTCCTTTTTGTGTTTGTCCTATTAAAGTGTTTTTATCTCAACCCACGAGTTCTCTCACTCTTCCAGTTCTCTCCCCTGTCCCACTGTGGGAGAGTGAGCGAGCGGCTGCGTGGCATTTAGTTGCCCTCCAGGGCTATACCACAACATAGGTAAAGCAAAAGCTGCACAAGCAAGCAAAGCAACGTAAGGAATTCATTCACCACTTCCCATGGGCAGGCGGGTGTTTCACCGTTTCCCAGAAAGCAGGGCTTCGTTGCATGTAGGGGCTATTTGGGAAGACAAACACCATAACTCTGAACATCCTCCTTCCTCTCTCTTTCCCCCAGCTTTTATTGCCGAGCACGACACCAAATGGTCTGGAATGTCCCTTTGGTCAGTGGGGGTCAGCTGTCCCGGCTCTGCCCCCTCCCAGCTTCTTGTGCCCCCCCAGCCCACTGGCTGCTGGGGCAGCCCGAGAAACAGAAACGGCCTTGAGGCTGTGTAAGCACTGCTCGGCAGGGAATAAACCATGCCTGTTTTGGTCACAAATCCAAATCACAGCATCATAGCAATGAAGAAAACTAACTTCATCCCAGCCAAACCCAGTACAATGTTTTAAGAAGAGGAGAAACTTTTTTTTTTTTTTTAAAATGCTCAGATACAAGGCAATTATTTATGCAGTGAAGTCTTGATTCCAATATGAAGTCTTGTTTTGCTTTTTTTGCTCAAACAAGCATAGTGAATACATAACAAGTTTTTTATGAGTGTAACTGTTTTTACTACTTGGAAATAGACATATTTCATTAATATATATTAAAAGCATAAAACTAATTCTTTTGTTACTGAATCAAAACTTTAGTGTAATATCAGACTAAAACCCACAATCTTTTCCACAGAGCCTTAGTTTTCATGGGCACCTACTTTCTTAGTACTGCCATCATAATACACCTTCTTTCATTATGAAATTTCTTTCCTGTCACTCTGTAAGCTTGAAAATTTGCTCAGTTAAAAATTATGTTTACTTCTATCAATACATAGCTCTAAAAGGATGAATTCTGTTCAAAACTTCAACAAAAATCCTCTTCACTCTTGTAAGTTATTTTTGTGAATGGTGGACTTAACTGGAATAGTTTTATTACAGATTTGTATCCTTTTGTCCTCACAGTCCCCACTCAAAAAACACGAGCTTCTTCCCAGCAGCGACTTAGTATCTTTACTTCCCATAATGAGTCCTCCCCATCTCAGCATCCTCAGCTCACTTTGAGGTCTTTTAACAGCTGATGTAGTGGCTGGTTTTGCAAGTAATGTTTGGTCTTCTCCTTTTACTCAGCCACTAATTTATGAAAAATACAGGAACACAGTAACTCTTGAGGCTTCTGTTTCCCTGTCAAATGTGGCCGAACTTACTAAATGTAAGGTGTTGAGGTACTTGAGGTACAAGGTAATTTTATATGCTTGTTTCCTTTAGGAAATGAGGCTAAAAAAGATTAATTTCTCCAGGAATCCACTTGTCCCCTTATGCTGATGTTAATTTGAAAACATAAACTGTCAAATTAGATTGCTTTCTATAAAAGTTGCATCTGCGCATTGGCTATTTATTGCCAGTTGTCCTCATACCCTGCTTACCTAGAGTGTAGTCTGTGTTCAAACCACACTGGCAGTTGTATTGACAACTCCTATTTTGGATTTGTCAGGAATATGTATTGATCACCTAGATTTCAGTGACTTAAAATACACTGACATTGATGTGGCTGTTGATCTACTTGATGCCTAAGGGGATATTGTTAGGTAAATAACATTTACAGTTAAAAAATTCAGTTTTAACGGTTTAAAACTGTTAAAATTCAGAGTTTTGAAAAATCTTGTGATGGCTGTTAACCTGACTTTGCTCCTGAAGTGACTTTTTTTTTTCCAAATTAGTTAAAAATTAGGTATAATTATATTTTCAAGGGATTCATTAGAAGATTGCACACAAACGAGAAAATGGAAATTGTGTATGTTTTCCCACTTTGAATCTGAAACTGAAGATGGATTCAGATGCAACTGTATTTCTCTTTCTACTGAGAATGGCAACTTTCAGCCTTGAAAAATGAGGGTCATTAAAAAGAGGCGTTTCATATTTGACCTGTAGATTAAAATGATGTTATATATAGGAAACAAATATTTTCATGCTATTCAGACTGGTAACTTTATCTAATGTAAATTTGTATTTCCATCTTTGAAAATTAAATATTTACTAGCCCCCAAATTAAGTCTTAATCTGTTACATTTCTAGGCTTCAACAGCAAATTCCTATAGATATAAGTAGATACTTCTACATGATAGATTCATGTCTTAAAATTATGTGCAACTTTTCTGAAAATGCTACGTGTTTTTCATGTAGTTTTATGCACTTGTGATGATCTAAGGACATAGGCAGAAGATTTATACAGGTAGCTTTGCATCATTGGACTAAGGAAAACATATGCTTGCAGAAATTAGATGAGTTATGAGGCACATAGAGGCTTGCTTTCTGTTCTGTCTTTGCATCTCTAAGTATTTAGAGTGTATTTAAGAAAAGGATAAGTAACTCATAAAGGTGAGAGAATGAAGAGGAAAAGAAGTGGGGAGGTTTCATATACTCCAGTCCATAAAGCTTTATCAGTAAGCAGTACCTGTTCCCTCAAACACTTCTTTATTAATGAAAAAAGTGAAGCTTTCTTTATGAAAATAAGTTTTCAGCTCTTGATAGCCTTGAAAATTGTAAATGAACATAAGCAAAACACTAGAATCAGAAGAAAGAAGAGATTGGGTATCCACTTACACAGCCGGATGGTGGGTGGATGTGTGGGAGGCCACACACAAGAGTCCCTTCAAATCTACATTAAAAATACAGCAGTATTTTTACAAGCAGTAATTTTTTATTATAAAATTTTTCAGTTCAGTTTCTAAGAGTCTTGTAAACTTTTCTCTTAAAGTCTGTCTACTTTTAGCTAGAAAAAAGATGAGTAAGCTCCCCTAAGTCTTGAGAAACTTGATTTTAAATCCCTGATCAGATGGATTTCTGTTTTGACTCTAGACAAACAGCCCTGGCACAACAGAAAAAGATGCAGATGACCCAGTCTTCACCTGGTTTGTGCTTGTAGACACAAACCTCTGTTGGTCCAGAAATGTTAATAAATAGAGATTTACTAACTAACTAACTAGAGATTAAGCTATTGCTGTGATAAATAAAGCTCTTTTCTTACATTTTTGACATTGTAACTGTTGAAGCCATTAAAATCCTGGAATTGGTTCCTTAACTTAATGTGACGAGGCTCCTGCATGGGTCCTTCAGTTGCTGGGGCCAAACTTAGTAAAGACTTGAATGTCATATTCTAAGGTTTCATTTTTCATTTATTTTCTTCTTCAGTAAGTATTACTGTGTGGTTAATTTGTTCTCTGGGATGGATAAAATAGAACTAATATGAAATTCAAATGAATTCTTCTGCTGGCAGCCTGTTTGTCAGCAGTAATAATGAAATATAATGGCTAATGGATAGTGAAAAAAGATTAAATATTTTCCTCAATAATGCAGGTCTTTGATACATTTAAGCACTTAAAAAAAAATCCAGAAAAATAGCATTTGACTGTGTACTTTTAAATTTTAAATATATGTATTCTTGTTTTGGTTAACATCAGGTTACCTTTATATATGCTTTAGTCATTAAAATGAATCTATTTAACTTTTAAAAATTTTAAACCTGAAACACTCCCCACCCCACCCTTTTATTTCTAAACCTACAGCCTTTTTATGTAATAGGAAACCATTGTTTGTGAAGAAAAGACACAATTTGTGTTAGCACTTGTTGAGATGCCATGGATACACGTAAAATACCTGCCCAACCTGGTCGGTGCAATAGATTAATGTTTCGTAGGAAAGTTGAACGAGATTTTACAAGGTTATTTGCTTCCACCTACTGACCATTCTTGATATTACAGACAAAAGCAATTGTAATCAGAGTCTCATCTTTCCTCCTTCTGATACAGGCCATGAGAGGAGTGTATGTACATATGAATTCTGTTTGCCTTTTGTATTTCATTACTTTCACATGAAGAAAAAAAAATGGTGTTAGAAATGCAAATAACTTTTCTAACATTTCTTGGTTTTTTGTTTGTTTTGTTTCTGGTATTCTGTATTACAGTGGTAGGGAAGTAGAAGAAATAGGTTTTGGATGGAAGGGAGATAACAAACAGAAAAATGTATGATGAAGTACACAGCCATGTACAGGTGTTAGTTATGTTGGCATGACTAATGGCTGCCTGAGGATATTGTTTTCACTATTTCTATTTGCAATTCAAGAACTAAAATTAAATGTAGTGCTATAGAAGCTAATGTAAAATAAAGTGTGTGAAGGTTTCTACTGCATTCTAAAGCCAAGATGTCATGCAGCGTCATGCTACCACCAATGATTACTTTTACTTTCTAGAGCTTTTCTTTTACTTCTTTTTAGTAACGTCTGTACAATGCTAATATTGGATGAAGGTGGTAGGTATGTTTCTCAAGGGCCTAGTGTATTAAACATTGAAATCCCTGAAACTTGTGAATTGTCAAACAGAGCACAATTGGGATAAGGAAAGGAGTAAAATGGGGATTGTATCTGATGTATTCTGTACTATGCAATTGCAGTAGATCTTGGTGTCGAGTTATCTAAATCATTAGTTGTCTTCAAGCTAGCACTGAAAGAATTGTACCTCGTGGTCTCACTTTTCTATCTGGTAAGCTGTAGTACTCAATACAACCATAAATTTAATACCAGTTGGTCATTAAGCTGGTGAAATTTCAGTAGGAACATTTAAAGGCAACCTTTCAGAACTGTGTGCCTGCAAACACAGAGGTGAGCATAGTTTCACCATCTCAATGCAATGCTACTGTTAAATATATGTGGCAGGGTCCCTTACGGCACTTTGTTCAACTCTCAAAAATTGTGTTTGTCCTGTGTTGCTCCTGGTGTTCTCCATAAAGCCTTGCTTTGTTTCCTTGTTGCTACTACCCAACATAACAGACAAAAAAGACAATTTTCTTTTGTGCTGTCACATAACAAATAGAGCTCTTACTATGTTTATAATAATACAATTTCATTGGCTGTTTTGCAGTGACACCTAGAGAAAAAAGGGAGTTACATTGCTTTTAAACTGAAATGGATGAGAGGGTTTTGAACCTTAGTGGCAGAGTATGTCTATAATTTGTTCTTGCAATCTTTGCCATGAAACATCCTACGTAGTGTTCTATCATTAGATAATTTGTCTAAAAAAATAATTCTTCAGGAGGAACAGATTTTACTTGGTTTAAACTTCTTTTTTGTGATGTAACAGTGTTTAAGTGCCTGCCTGATGTAATGTTCAAGTCGATAGGATTTTACATGTGCTTTACAGCAATAGTACTTCTTAAGCTGGAACAATTCATACAGTTGAGAAATTTGGAATACAAATATTAAAATGGCAGTGCTTTGTCATTTTGTACTTACAAGAAGTAGCACAGATGTCTCCCAGAGAAGAACATTCTGATTTCTTCCCTTCTTGCTCTGAGCTTGACAGATGAATTATTTCGATAAGCTTTTAAAGCTTAGTTTCTGTGTACCATTTTTTCTTTAAAAGAGGTATATCTAGGTTGTAGATGATGTATACTCCAATATTTATATTTAAACATATATTTGATTAATCCAGTAATTTCACTGGTTTAAAGAATTACAACACTAATTGTTTCAGAAAAATTGGTTTGTTTTGCTTGGGCAGCTAAGGTTAAGATATGCATGCACGTCCCTAGCGTGAAATACTCTTATCTATGGTGTTAGATATTAAATTATTGTTATCTGATAATGTATATAAAGCAAGTTTGTCAAAAATTCTTATGCAATTTTTTAAAATTACTATTTGGAATATCAGAAACAATGCAATAATAGTGGACCCCAAATTTTTTTTTTTTTCTTCCTTGTGCAGAAGTCTGCATTCAGCTCTCTACTCTTGAAGACATACAGCTATTTCTTTACACAAATCTGACTTTACATAATTTCAAAAATAAGGCAATACCATTATTTCTTGCTGGGTTCAATATCCAGTAATATTGAAAACATACGTATATAGTTTTCATTGCTCATGGTGCAATGGTTACTTTGGAAGATTCACTTCCCATACCTTTAGCTAGAAAACCAAACACTATGAGATTGAAGTGATAGTCTAACGTTCAGGGATAAAACACAGAGTAGAAATTATGTAATGTGATTTTCAGCCTGGATCTTTTCCTAATGGCTGGTATCAGGAAACTTCCAGGCACATTATCTCTTTAATTCCTGATTGCAGCCCTGCGAGTCTCAGCTGAGTTGGCCTCAACTGTTTCCAGCTGGGCTGCATGCTTAATTTGTACCTTTTGCCTTACTGGTCATAGACAACCATGGAAGTTAAACTGTGCCAGGAGGAAGAGGGGGTTTGTTTTACCCAGGTAAAACTGCATTTTTAATTTACATTGAGTAATGAATGCTTATGAGTTTAGGTTTTTTAAACTTTGCTTTTAATGGGAAATGACAGTGGCGAAATAGTAAACTAAAATCTAGATGGTGGGGAGGGATCAGAGTACTGTTAGGTCTTGAACGAGGTATATTCATCATGCTGAGAGTTTGTAATAGCTATGGCTAGAATCTGGTAGTAGCTACTTTATTCTGCAGTCAGTTAATTTAGGTCAGTGTGTGAGACAGAGCTGCCCTTGTCTTTGGTAATATGAAAAGATATGATTCATTTTTGATTAACCAAGAACTATGTTAAAGAACATGCCATTATTTCCAAAAGGTGGCTTAGGGCATAGCTAGCAGGTAAAGAACACTGGTGTTAGTGGAGTTTGAATTCATTTCTCTGATGCAGAAAGCTTTTTAAAAGCTGAACTTTTTTCCTCACTCACTCACCAAAACCCCCTGAATGTAAATATACAAACAAGCTGTAGGCAGAGATAGTATTTCCTCATCCACCAAATGAGAGGAGAGACATGGTGAGTGAGAGACTGTCTGGCTGCCAGTAAGTCACAGTTGAAAGAAAATTTTTGAGTGTTACATTCCACAAAGTACAGTCTGACTCCCCATGAAAAGTATTTTGACTATAAAGAGTGTTTGAAGTACTGATTCATATATGAAACTAGAATAACAAAGATTGTTGTTGTTGGAAATAGGCTGCTTAAGAAGTGTCAGAGTGCTTGATATGCTGAATGAAAACATCTTTAGTATATCTTGCTGTGAATGAAAGTTTTTGTTTTTGTTTTTTTTTCAGGAAACCTCAATTCAAGTTACTTGATTGAATGATTTCATTTTTTTAATCTTTTATGGGTATATGGCTTAGGCAAGAAGTCTTTGGCATAAAAGAAATGTGTGTTGGGTATCATTTGATTTAAGGTTATTTGTTAGCCTCATGAAGAAAACATAAGTTCAAAATATATGTGTATCTGTGTACACACACGCATCTACACATATTTATATTAAATAGATGCTTGGTTGTTCTTGCACGTTCCAATGAGATTCAGACACAAATATCTTCAACATAGAAAGTTCTAGTTAGCACTCCTGACAACAGGCAGAAGTTTGAGCAGTTGTTTCCTCTTTGGCTTACCTTTATATTTTTTTTTTTTAAGCTACCATCATTAATTAAACAAAACAAACAAACAAACAAAAAAAGTGAGCAAGCAATTATATTTTCCTCAAGATGCCAGCAGAGAAAGCAAACAGAAAGCAGAGATCCTATTGTTGTCTCATGAGATGGCTAGACTGTATTGAAATAGGTTTGGGTTTTTAAGATGTTTCAATCCTATCTTTGTTAATGCTTGTAATAAAGCTTAATAAATCTAACTTAAGGTCATAACATTATACATTTAAATATAACACCTATACCAAAATACCAGTTAAATAAAGTGTATCAGGTTGAGAAACACACTTCTCAGGGTTTGATGGCCTTTGTCCATCCTGAGTTATTCTGACAGTCTTCTTTTTGTCTTTGCAGGATACTAAAGCAGAGTGCAGTTCCTGTGTAGAAACTGAGGACAGAAAAGTAAGTGGCTTATTTGAATGTAATTTGTCAAGCAACTCTAAGTGGGGGGTTTTTGGGTTGGTTGATTTTATTTTATTCTTTTTTATTAAACCATGTGAAATTGTTTTGTGTGTCTATGTTTTATAAAGTTTTCTAACAATAACTTTTCAATGTATTTTAACTTCAATGGGGACAAAATAGTCTTACTCAATTGAATAAACTTCTGTTAGAAATTTGAATAATAGCTTGTTCAGAAGGGAGTTTTAATCTTCCTTAAACTACGAACAGTTTAAAAGACAGTTGCCCCTCCTGTTCTTAATTTCCATTATTAAAAAAAGTTGTGTCATGTCTTTCATAGTAATGTTGGCATACCATGTTAAATATTTGTAAAATAGCAAGATAAGAACTGCTTTTTCTTTCTTTATAAGCACTATCTTTGATACAAATTTGTTTTTTCCTTCTAAATGGTTGATATTTTTAAAAGTTTATCTTATGTTATTTCCAGTTTTATTTTCTGTGAAGGAGTATAAAATATATTTTCAGTTGTGTTCTTCACCTTGTTAGCTTTTTTCTTTTTTTCTTTTTTTTTTTTTTTAAACAGTATGTTGTGGCAAGTATATTTGAATATACTTGAATAAAGTTACATTTTTAGAAGAAATTCTTAAATTGACATACTATCAATTTTCACTCTAAAATGAGTAATGCAGAAAGCTCCTGCCTTTAGCCCTAACAGTATCAGACTCTCAATTTATGTTTTGAAACAGTATGTCTTTATGTTTAATTTAGCATTAGTTCAACTGTGCTATAATGTGTAATGCCAATGTTCTATTACTCCACTTCCAAAAAGTTTTGATGTTGGTTTTTTTTTTTAAACTTCTTATGGCTACTGCATCTTCCTATAAGAGTTCAGCAGCTCCTTCTTTTTTTCAGAAATAGTTGTCAAGCTCTTTTTGCTGTAAAAATGAGGTTTTATTAAACAGCATTATCCCAAAAGCACTTTAGTTGTTCATGATACCTCAAATTTTATAAAACAGTGTCGTACAATTCTGATATAAAATGCTGTTGAAGTTAGTGCAGGAAAGCACGATTCATTTGCTTTGTTGAAATATGTGATAAAAGTTCACTGAATTTCAGTGACTTTCAACATTTTCAGGAATGAAGTGAGGGAATTATTTTGAGCTATACAGAAATATATTAAGAATTCAATTAAGATACTAAACAGTGAATATAACTAAAAGAGAAAGTATGCTACATCTTAGATATCAGGCAGCTGTTGCTACTCTCTGATGGTTGAAGTCCTCTATACTAAGACAGGTTGAATTTCTTGCATTACATGAAGTCAACACTGAATGTTTTGCTCTGATGTGTATCAGTACAATAGAACTAGCTCATTTTAGCATGATTACAAAGGACAGTATGCAGATATAGCAGATTTTTTTTTTTTAATTTAGAAACTTATCACCTTTATTACGGGGCTTAAAATACTGTAATGATATGTTTAACAATTTATGTTAGTAAAGGACTATAAAATTGATGTCAATAGGGACAGTAACTTTGCTGTGTTGTTTTGAGAGTTGCACCATAACCATATATGTTCCAGTGCATTAAGTTTAAGGAATTATCCTTCTTATTTACACTCTTAATGCTTTTTCAGTTCTCAGGGAGGTTTAGGAGGTTTTGTTGTTGTTTTTAAAAGCATTTAAACAAACTGAAGCATTCTTGCTTTGCTGCTTTTTTTACTGTTACTGACTTTATACTTTCCATAAATCCTATTCTTCTGTGTTAATATTTTCTGGTTTAATTTTTTGTATATTTTCCAAATTCTCCTGCTTTCTATTTATGCTTCCTTTTCTAGGCTGCATTAAGCACGAACTAGTGACAAATTAGGCCTCCTCATTTCTTGTACAAGTCCATCCTTTTTTTTTCTTCTCAAGCATTTTGCAGACACATTTTGACCTGAATCAAAAGAATTGGTGTGTTTGTGGTCAAAACTAATGAAGAAACAAAGGCTTCACATAGTCAACTTAAAAATTTTAAATTGTTAAAAATAAATATCCAATTTTGAAGTATTTTCTCACTAAAGAGACTGAGCTAGTTTTTTAAAATATATTTCTACTGACATTTTAAAAGTTGGAGCTAGAATCCAGTTCTGAATTACTGAATCAGTGTAGTGTATCTCTATGTGTCAAGTACTAACTGAGTTTGTGAGAGTGTCGAGCACATGACATATCATTTAAAATGTCTAACATCAGGTGGTACTCATTCCTGTGAAATGCAGGTGATTTAGTCTTCAGGTTCTGAGCATTATCTTTTATGGAACGATCTAGGTGTTTAAATTTAAGTACATGTTGTTTAACAGTACGCTAAAGTGCGATTTGGGACCTTATTTCTAAACACCAAGACCTGACTTTTGGTGTGGGTAGCAGCTACTAAAACTGCACAACCAAAAGATTGTTTTTATTGCTAGAATAATGGGAAAATTTGTCAAGAGCCTGATGAGCTTTGGACTGCAGGCTAATTAATGTGTGTATTTCTTTTCCCTTTTATCACAGCTGTACCAGCCTGTTGCTGGTAAACTGGTTTGGGTTTTTTTCATTGTTTTAAGATAGGATGATTTCTACCTCAGTATAAATAACAGAAGTTGTATATCTGATACTTTTTCTTGGTCTCAGTGGTTGCTCTGAGTTTGAGTGGTTTCCTAAGGAGCTATCTTTCTTCAGTGACTCAGACAATCAAGACTAACCCAGCTGTCTACTGAGTGGTCCATCCGTCAAATCCATGCCTCTCCAATTTAGAGAAGGATGTCACGCGGGACAGCATCAAACACTTTGCACAAGTCCAGGTAGATGACATCAGTTGCTCTTACCTTACCCACCAACACTGTAACCCCATCATAGGTGGCCGCCAGATTTGTCAGGCACAATTTGTCCTTAAGTGAAGCCATGTTGGCTGTCACCAATCACCTCCTTATTTGGATAGTGGCTTAGCAACTTCATCTGCCAGTGCCATCAGGACCTGCAGAGGCGTCTCATCAGGTCCCATGGACTTGTGCACCTTCAGGTTCCTTAAATGGTCTCGAACCTGAACTTTTCCTACAGTGAGTGGTTCTTCATTCTCCCAGTCTCTGCCTTTGCCTTCTGTGACTTGGGCAGTGCTCTAGCTTTCAAATGCAGAAACTGCAATTAACGTAAAGTATTGTGGAGCAAAACCCTAAATTTATCTTCTTCATTTTGTTAATTGGTTGAAGCATTTTGAAAGAACAGAATTGTAGTAAATACTTATTGTTGTTACAAGATACGTTTCATCTTTTCCTCTGTGTTTGGTCCCAAAACTGAAGCCTCTGCTAATCTTATGTGGCAGATTTACTTCACAGTTCAGGGATATAGATTACCAATCATCTATGCAGTGATCATCAGATAAAGATACATCAGTCTTGGTTAATAATAATGCATAGTTTCATGTTTATTGAAAGCATAAATTAGGAACTTAATGTAATTCATAGAACCTGAAACATAGTAAAAAAATACTTTCTTCCATCTCTTTGAAATCAAGACAAACTACTGCAGTTAAGACATGCATCATTAGTATCTAATACTTTGCACTTCCATAATGAAATATACTACTAATGAACTATATCATTAGTAATTAATGGAAAATTTTCCCAGTTAACAGCAAAATAGAAAACTGCAAGGTGCCTTTTCTTGCAATCTTTTTTCCTGAAGTTTCTTAATCTCTAACTTCTGAAATAGAAATTTATGAAATCATGGCTAAAGCATTGCCTGAAGGCAAACTCAAATTTAATAATGTAATTATTATTTTGAAATCTATTATTCTATAAATGACAAAATAGCATTTAATTATCCTAATCACTTTATCACTATAATCTGTCTCTCCTTCTATTGTTACTTTAACTGACCTTTTCATGTAAGATTCTACTTACATTTTCTGCAAGGGTAAAATCCTTCAGGTGTGAGAATAATAGGCAACAAGTAATCAACAGTCTGCCGTAACCGGCCAGTGTTGTCATGCATTACTAAATTGCATTTACCATTGCCAGCAGTGGACCCATAAGTGTTTGTACGACTCATTCCCTACCTAATCAGTATTCTTCTCTGTTTGTCACACCCAAACCTTTTTTATATTGATCTTATGCCTTCATTCTGAACATCACAATATTTGATGTTTAGTGGATAGGTGATCATGGAAATGTCTCAGCTTTGTTTTTCAAAGAAACATATGTAGAAATTTTCACAGAAAGAAACCTTTCAAAAACATACAAAGTGTGATTTTTTTTTTTTTTTTTTTAAATACATTGATTTCTGTAGGTAGTTGCATGATGTTTTGGCATTTGAGTCATAATTTCAAAGCCTGTGATGTTTTTCAGCATGAGGTTTTGTTCTTGCAAGGATAATGACAGTTTAGGTTTTTTTCCTTCTACCCATATTTTCTGATATAACTGTGTGTGTTGGAGGCAAACTAAATGGTTGTGGTTGAAGGGAATTAATAAGGGTATTGGCCATTTTGCCAAGAGGAAGGCCATGTGGATTCCTTTACAATCTTTTCTTCCATTTGATAAACTCCAGTCTTGATTTTCATTCTATAAAGACTGCTAGTATGTAAAGCTGTGTTGTTGTGGCTCTTACACCAGCTTCATCACCTCCCGTTACCTGAAAAAAAACTGCCCTTAATAAATCTTCCTCATCTTTTATTTAATCTCAGTTCACATCTTTATCTTAAGAATTCTGGGGTTTTTAATATATGTTTATATGGGACTTGCATAGAACAGGAATCTTCAAAAATACAGAAAAACCCTGAAACTGGAAACAAGATTTCTCCTTGTCCTGCTCTGTCATTGAGGTCGGAACAGAGCACAAAGGGAATACTTTGTTTCACTCTGCAATTGTGTTTGTCATATCATCAAATTAATTCATGGCAATGCTGTGAAACCAAAACTCTGATAGGAAGTTATCTTCCCCTTACTCCTCCACCTCCTTTTGTCATATTTCCATCTGAAATGGAAAACTGAGACAATGAAAACTGAATGGAAAGTTAACTTACAATGACCTTTCTCTGCTGGGTAACTCTGTTTCAGCTGTTTTTTACTATGCTAGGAATGTTTTATTCTTCAGCTTTGGCTTCTTCATTTTTGTTTTATTTCAGCTTACTCTTTTTAGTAATAGATTCACTTTTGCTGTAATGTGCAATGACATTCTCTTCGGTATTCCTTGCAGGCAACATAATGCTCACCATTAACTAGCAGCTAAGTGTTATTAGCTTGGTGGCTCAAGGTCATTCAGGATATCTTGCTTCATTTTCTGGTCTTGAGAAGGAAAGTAGCTTATGGAGAGGACATTTTTGAGATGCATCTTGACTTTAAAATTTACCACTTTCGAGCTCAGAGTGCAGAGGCTTTATGAGAGCAATAGACTTTATGGTATGCATTAGGCCAATAACATGATAGGTCAGTAAGTTAGAAAATTTCCCTGTAGTGACATAATGTTTCATAACTCCCTATTACCTTCTGTGGGATATGGTATAGGCAGTAATGCCTTTCCTTTTCTATGCCTGCTGTGGAAAATATTTTATAATTTTATTTTTTCTGTACCTTCTGTCAGATGATATCAAAGTACTTTACAAACAAATTAAAAACACCTATGAGGAAAGTACTTACATTTATATTGCTCAAGTTACATACGGGGAAATAGAAGTGTGAAGGGGAGACATAGGCAAGGTTACAAAGTTAGTCTGAGACAAAAACAAATAGCATTACGAATATATTTGGCTTTGCCAATTATATAGCTTCTTGCATATTTTTAAATTTATGATGATCACATGAAAATGTTTTCTATGAAAGTTGAAATGAAAAATTTGTCTAATTAGTAGGAAGAAAATTTATCCAATTTCTTTAACAGTCTTCTTCAGGTTGCCATGAGAGGAAATTAATAAGGGTATCAAACAGTGAAGAGCTGATAAGAGCCATCGTGGAGGGACTGACTCAACTACTGGCATCTAAGATGTGGATATATTTATATACTGTTTCCTTTCATTGTAATCCTTTTTTTCTGCTGTTTAGGAGCTTCCTAACAATGAAGTGTCACTTTTGTTCCCTTGTGAAGGCATCGTGCAATCTGCATCATTTTGTAGAGTTTTGAGATAGGTTTTCCCTCCCATGAAAAGAAATTAATTTTTTTGATGAGAGAAGATCACTGACTCCAATGGATTGGTAAGGAATTGTCTAAGTTGTGTTTGGATATAGGTTCAGAGGGATCTAAGGAAGTTTTGAACATTACTGAGCCTTCTGGTGCCTACTAGAGTGAAGGAATGATTCCTATTTCTTCTGCCTCTTTAACTGTTGTATAAATAGTAAGGAGTATTATTTAGCCATCGTATGACAGGACCACATAGAATATAGAGGACTGACCATAGAATTCAGAAACAAGGGGGAGTAACCCAGAAACGAGAATAACGAGCTGTTCCAGGAATAGTATCCACCTGTCACAATATGCCAGAGGTTTCTGCTGACAGCTCATGTAAGTCAGATTTACATGACGCTTCTTGAGTCTTCCTCAGTACAGAGCTGGAAGTTTTCGAAACTTCCACAAAAGGGTAAAAATATCTAAGATGGGGGTGTGGGAGTGGTTGTTTGCTTATTACCAGAATACTTGCTTGAAATCCATGTCTGCCTCCCCCACAACTTTAATTTGAGACCTGTTGCACTCCAAATACCCTAAAACTCAGAAACTAAGTTGAATCAAACCCATAGTCTAAGTTGTTTAGGTATAACTTATTATTATTCATATTACTTTGTGACGTTTTTAAAATCAAAGGATTTTTCTTTTCCTTTTCTTAGTTTATGTTTTCCAAGTAAAAGCACTACTTATGGAAAAACAAGTAGCTGAAACTTGCCCTAGCACTTAACACACAGTATTAGTCAGCTTAATAAATATTGGCAATTCTAATGTGAGGAAATACTCAGAAATCCAGTCCATTTCCTGGCATGTGGATTGACACAGTGCAAAGTCTTGTTGGAAAGTTTCATAGTATTTGAATGATCATAATGTCAGTCCTATTACTGCTCTCTTGTTCTTTCTGTCACTGACATGCAATTATGGAATTTCACAAGTAAAGTGATGACAATTGCTCCTCTGTGTGTGTGTGTGTGTCTATCTTTCCCCTTAATCCAACTCTATCTAGCAATCTGTAATTTGATAAAGTGGAATTGAAATGACAGGCATGACAGAAGTGCCAAAACAATAATTTGACCTCCCACTGAAGTGTCAACGTGTTCAACTGCATGACTTTTGCACATGCTGAATACGCATAAGGGACACAGATAGTATATTTATTAAGCTAGAATACCTGTTAAAGCAGATTACTAAAAAAAGGAATTGCTACAGTGTGTCTTTTTGCTGATGTGTTCCATTTTTAACCATTACACTTTCTATACCTGTAGTTCTATGTTATAACATGATTACTATTACACATAAATTACCTTTATTTTATTAGGAGGAGATTTTCTTCAAATCTTCATTTTGAAGATATTTGAGTAAATCTTGAAATTATAATTCTGTGGCTGTGTAGGAAATTAGTTCTCGAAGACACTATTTATTCTTTACTTTTAAGGACAACTTTTTCATATTAAACCTCTTGGGGGAAGGTATCAAAGAATGAAGAAGGAACCATATAAAAGCTACACCATTTAATTTCCAAAGTCCTTTAATACTGATGAAATACCAAGTTCCCATTCATACAGATTATAAATTTAATCTCTGTTACAGATTAACCTGTGTTGTAAACAAATTTTATTGAAGGCACCGATCAGCAAACTGGCAAATTCTAGTTACAGTGTATGCAAAATACAGAATAGAAAAATGTATTTTCTGTGGGTAGCTGTGTACTGATAATTTTGATTTCATTTGAGAAAAACCTTCTGGAATAAGTGACTTGCCAGTGAGCAGTTTGAGTAGTTGGTACCTTTGAAATGTCAGCTTTTCATTGAGGTAGACTGGAGTTTAAGAAAACCTCAATTTATTACTTTTTAAAAAAATCTAATTCCAGTCTAAATCCAATTTAGAAGTTTCTAAAAAGGATCCATGAGAACTGTGAGCTATATTATTCTCTATATAAACATTTTTATGTTACTATTAGATGTCACAAAGGAAAAAATGCTCTTTTTGATGAATAGTGCTAATTTTTTTCCTTTCCTGTGACTAGTAGTCCTGCCTTTAGCTGATATTCTTTCTAGCCTTTTTATTTAATGCTTTGCCATTAAAATATGCCTTTATCTACTGTTACATTCAGCATTGATGTTTATAATATATGAATTTAAAAACTGGAAAGCAGTCACAATTCTTTTTGAACTTACTCTGTTTTGAATGAAATTGCATTAGGTAGATGACAACTTCCTGCTAATAACTCCTAAAAAGTTCACTGAGCTAGAAATAGAATTCTGAAATATCTATCTAATACTTATATATAAATTAATAATAGTTTTTATTTTCACTGAAGTAAATATATGCGCAAGTTACTTTGCAATATATTCATGTGTATTGTACCTGCATTGCATACAATGAACTATATTTCACCTGGGGACAAGGAAAGGGACCGAAGAAAGAAACTTTTTGGCTCTAATATTCAGCTAAATGTAAAATTCAAATATTCAGAGGGGAAAAAATAAAAATGAAGTGGAGAGGGAGAACTTAAGTCTGATTTGATGGTAAATATCTGTCAAAATTACCTGAAAAATAATTCCTGAGAGACTAAAGCCTTGTTGAACTTTTGACTACATCTGGCCATTAAGTTTTCCAGAGGTATAAAAACACAGAGGGGAATTGGCTTTGGAATTTATACAAAAAAGGGAAAAAACCCACAGTTCTATTAATATTACCATGCTGTGAATGGGAACATGTCTTGGATCCTTTCTGTATTTGTGAATGAATAAGACTTGGCAGCAGTGGGGCAGTGCAACTTTTTCTACTATGTAGCAAAACATTTCCTTTTAAGTGGTGTCTGTCTGCTTTTCATAACCCATACTGGACTGCGTCAGTAAGGTATAGCTGACCTTAACAGTTTTGTTACCTACATAATTTTCAGTTTTTAATCTAACCTACCAGATTCTTTGCAACATGCCAGATACTTAGGCGCAATTATGCAAGGGCAAATGACATGGATTTAAATATATTAACTATATCTCGGTGTGTAATTTTATGCTATATGCATATGCTAAAGTGTTTAATGGTCATTGTTGCTTTAGAGAAAAGTTTCAAGTTGATGTTTCCTTCCCTGTCTTTTTTTCTCACTTTTTAATAAGGATGTGGGAGACTTCATAAGAAGGATAGAGTTAACAATGTGTGCAGATGAATCACCTTATTTACAGATACTTCTACGTGTACTGTCAGTTATGCTTGCTAACGCCAGCAGCTGGAGGGGTTGAGTAACAAGGAAAAGCACCCGGTTTCTGTTAAGTGCCTGGTTCGCTTTGTCTCCCACCATTTCTAGGAGTGCCTGTAATAAAACTGCCAGGGCTTTGGCAGCACTTTCAGACTATGACCTGTCATCATGGAAGCCTTTTAGTTGAGGGTGGCTTTTGGACCTGGTCTAAAGAACACTGAAGGAGGAGGGAAGTCTTACATTGATGTGAGCAATATTATCTCAATGTGTTAGGCAAAACAGTCTCCAGTCAGGAACTTTTCTTTCAGTTAACTTACTGCCAACCAGCACCAACCTTCAATCACTGAGTAAAAGAATATGCAAAACTAGACAAATATTTAATAAATGTCTCCCCAGTCTTACAGGTCTATACTTGCCAATTCCCAACCGGGAATTGGGTCCATCCCGATTCCTCTGGTGAGGCGAGGGGCAACATGGGCAGTTGGGGTAGCCTGCCTGAGGGTGCTGTGTGCTTCAATGCCAGGACGCCATTTTGGAGCCTGAGGGTGCTGTGTGCTTCAATGCCAGGACGCCATTTTGGAGCCTGAGGGTGCTGTGTGCTTCAATGCCAGGACGCCATTTTGGAGCCTGAGGGTGCTGTGTGCTTCAATGCCAGGACGCCATTTTGGAGCCTGCAGTGAGGTTTCACAGCTGGGCTTTGCCGGGCTGCAGAGCCCGCCGGAACTGGTTCTGACCAGCCAATGGCAGGTGCTGGTTCCCGTCCACACAGGGTGTGCTGCGCCCCCTCAGCAAACCGGGCATCTCCCGCCCAGCACGCTCCCTCACAGTGGAAAGGGGCGTCGTGAGTGAAAGCAAACAAAAATAATTCAATAAACAGCACTTCAAATTTTAAAGGGCACGTGCTGAAGTCATCAGAGTTATAGAAAGCCTGCAGGCTGTAGTCTGGAGACTACAGGTGGGTCATTTGGTTTTACAGATTAAGTTGAATTACACATTCAGACAGGTAACTACAGAAGAAGATGGCGTCCTGCTAATGAAGGGTGTGAATGCCACTATGTTTTTAATGATTTTGCTTTTTAAATTTCACACATGCACACACACTCTTTTTTTTTTTTT
>VXBL01004712.1:2586837-2743680 GCA_013400195.1 Aramus guarauna | reverse complement strand
TTTTTTTTTTTTTTTTTTCTTTTAATGCTTTTTTTTATGCATTTACCCCTTGGTAAGATTTCAATGGCACATTCACCAAAAACATAGGTGGACATCAGAGGCACCTTTATTTAAAATAAGAAATGCATATATTTTATACAAATTAAGTAGAAATTATGTGCTAAACAATGGTTTTAAAAACCTGTATTTCAGTGGCAGCTAGCAGAAGTGAAGACAACTTAGGAACTTAGGCTATGTCTTTCTAGCTTGTACATGAGCTTGTATGACTGTGCATTTGGAGATATACACCATCTCATGCTGTCATCTTGTCACAAGCAGTGAGAGGTTTTGCCTTGCAGTGTGATAAAGTTGCTGTAACGTGAACTTATATTCAGCTTCTTGCTAGGAGCCAGGGCTATTTTTGTAGACAAATGCTTTCCAGCATAGAAGTCGAGTAGAGCTTTGCCTGCAACCAGTAGCCATTCTGACTTTTTTTAACTCTCATGTTGAATTTTCCTTATGGAATAAAGTTTGGAATTTCAAGAATGGGGAAATTAAAATTACAGATTTTAATTAATGACTAAAAAACCTGTTCACATCATCTGTTTGATCTGAGCCACATGTTCCTAGTCACTCCCTATTTTAGTAATCTGGAACTTCACTTTATTTTGGACATCGGGAAATATAATCTGTCTGTCTCACAGGATGTTAGTAGTCTTTGATATAATTGTTTAACATTTTAACTGGATAAACTTTTTAAAAATTTTAAAGCTAAGGTTATTTTTGGGAGAAGGGAAAAAGGTGTGGAGAAAATTCTTCTTACCTCTGATGTTACATAATTAGTCTGAGTTTTAAAGTGCTGGGCATTCAACTAAAATCTTTGTTACAAACTGTCATTATTGCCTTCACTTAGTCTTGCTCAAAATGTGCTTTCTGTGCTTGGAAAAAAGTATAATCATTTCATTAAACTAGCTGAAATCTAGCCATGATGACAATAAATGGAGTAGGTCAATGTTTGCTGGGATATGGAGCAGAAATACACAGCAGAGTAACTCCTAAGAGAACTTTATATAATGAGGCCACTGTGGGAAGCCACTTAGAATGTTCTGCACTTGTAGAGAATCAGAGAATTTATCCAACCGGTAAGAGTATTCTTGCATAAAGCTCCCAGATGGTAACATTTAGAAAATATATACTTTTCTTACTTCTGTTATGCATCAGGCTTGTTGATATGCTTTTTATTAATCGTCCAGATGTTGTTTCATTAAACTGAGGTACAGAGATATTTTCCATTAATTTTTCTATTCCCTAGTTCTGGGCAATACATTCTGATTTTCTTTCTTTAAAATTGCAGAACAGCATTTCATATATTAAGTCATACACAGATTGCACATTAGCTGATTAAACTTACCAGAACAGTATTAATTAGAACACTTGCGAACTATGTTTTTCAGTTCTCTAAAAGGTAAAATAAATATACAAGTTGTAATTTATAAATACACACACACAACTTCTGTGGCTAATTCAAAACTTTAGAAAATGACAAACATTCCTAAAAGAGAAAATACAGGGATTGAGGAGCCACAAAATAAATAAAGTATTTTTTCCTTGACTGTGTGTGTCTAGGTAGGAAATTAGGATGTGTTGTCTGAACTACATTGGACTCGGAAATGTTTATTTTCCATATAGAAACCTCAATTCTTGGAAGTATGTGCACTTTAGTAGGAAGTGTATGTCTGAAAGCATTGAAACCTTTATTTTTTGGCTGAAAACATAGCCATCTGTGCTTAGCCATATTAATGTTCTGTTCCTACATTTTGATTTTCCTTGCAGTAAGGAAAAAAAGCCACTATTGACTTCACAGGTGTTTGAAATAGGTGTTCCATTTTCATGTAGTATCATCAAAGAGCCTTATCGGTGAGGTGGAATTTCTCCAGGAAAAAATTTGGAGATGCAAGTTCTTTTACAAATTTTTTTCTAAGGCCTTGTAGTAGAGCTCATTAAAATAAACACTCAAACATGTTGCTATATAGGAGGTTGCAGTTGCTTTCTCTTTATTTAATCAGTATACCTAACAGATTGCCTGATTTCAGGCTGCTCGTCTATGTTGTTAAAGTTGCATAGTCCCATATACTCTTCACAGAAACTAATGTGTACAAAACTTGGAAACGGTATTTGAAATTTTGTGTGAAGAACTTGATGCAGGCAAGTGCTTTACTGTTCTAAATCATAAAATGGAGAGAAACAAATAACTGCTTCTGTATCAAAAACTGTATCTCTATGCAAAGTTTAAATTTTATTATTGAAAATTGAAACCCTTTTAGGAATTGAACTGCATATTATATTTCTGCATTGGTTTTCTTTATAACCAGTAACAAAAAGTTTCTTATGGAAATACTTAGGAATATTGGGTATTAAACATTCACTTTAATATGTAAGTCCCTTTTTCTTGCTTCTCCATGTCATCAACATGATTATAGATGAGGAAAAAAATATTGATTCTGTATGCATATGGGCTGATGGACATTACGCCTACAGCAATAGCTTTTGGATAGTCTGTCTTTGAATTTTACACCATGAATGTTCAGCTCCAGAGGATGGAGCTCTGTGATTTTTCCTTTCTGTTAACCTCCACTCTGGGTACCCAGGTGTTGTACAGGATTTGGCTTGCTGTGCAGATTCTTTTCAGGAATTGAGACTGTCTGAAAACAGTGATCCAAAACAAAGTATTGCTTATGCTTAACAGCAAGACCACAGCAAAGGAGAAGGGACAGAATGTAAAACCAAAGGACTTAATACATTGGGGGGGTTGACCCAGGCCAGCAGCTAAGTACCTCCACAGCCACTTGCTTGCTCCCACATGCCCAATGGGATTGGAGAGAGAAAAGGAAAAGCAAAAGCAAGAAAACTCATGGGACGAGTTAAAGACAGTTTATTAAGTGAAGAGAAAAAAACAACCTGAAATCAAAGTGACAACTGATGCAGAGGCAGTCACTCACCACCTCGCACAAGCAGACTGATGCCCAGCAAGTCACTGAGAAATGCCCACCTTGGAAGGCACAACCCCCCCATGGGCACCACCCCCTGCCTTCTTCCACTAACCCTAGTTTTATTGCTGAACATGATGTTGCATGGTATGGAATATTCCTCTGGCCAATTCGGATCAGCTGTGCCAGCTGTGACCTCTCACCATCTCTTGCCTGCCACTAGCCTGCTCACTGGGGGCTGAGGGGGTGTCACATGAGCAAAAGAGAAGGCATTGGTGCTGTGCAAGCACTCTTTTGCCTAACCAAAATACTACTGGTGTTTTATTGACACTGTGTTAGGGAAAATCCATTATGAAGGCTGAGGTTGCTGAAGCTGTTTGCAAAAACGAATTGCAATAGCAGAACAGGTTTCGTATGGCCAGTGAGAAAGCTATGCTTTCACCTACTTCTAAGCCAGCAATCTTTTTATTCATACATATAGTATTTATTTATTTATTTGTAGTTGAAAAGAGTCCATAACTCTTTGAACTATCTTCCTTCACTGCCAATGTTTAAGCATTTCCTTGGGAAACAGAGGATAAGTTTACAGACTATTAATGAATAAGGAAAGCCTTATGTCATTTGTATTTCAGTTTAGACTTCTACTGTCGTCTAGGCATAAATTGATCAGATGGCTTTTTCAGGAGTACATGTGTGGCAAGATTATCAGTGGCAGACTGTTTTCAGCATATTTGAAGGGGACAGACTGAATCAGACCATTGTTTTGTTTGCCAAATTAATATCTAGGATGTAATCCAACCTGATTAACAGGATGGCTATGATTGGATCATGAAAGGGTAAGCAGACATTTGGAAGGCCTTTTTTATACCTGCTGGCTCTATTACTTTCCCAGTAGCTTGAACACATGCAAGAATATGCTTCTATCCATTAATCCAATTCATTTCTCATTGATTCCAGTTTGTCTTTTTATGTTGTGTTGGATCTTTTGTCAGCTAAATCTTTTCTTTGTAGCAATAGATTTCTTTTTACAGCTGCCTGGATGTCTGGTACTGAGCTGTTTATTCAAAACTTACTAATTCAGTTACTTCAGAACTGACTTCTTCAACTGTGATGCAAAATGTCTTTTCCTCTAATGAAGCCTATTATTAAAAGAGCAGTTACCCTTAAATATATATCTATATTTGAAAATTTCAATACAAATGCATGTTTCTGTTGTCTTTGAAACATTGTTGATGATTCTTATGTAAGGAGTAAATTGGATTAATGGACTGATTTTTTTAAAATGGTTAATGGATTTAGTTTTCTTAGTTTTTTTCCCCTTCATTTTTCTTAGACAGGTCTGTTTTATTGTCTCTTGTTTTGATGGGTAATACAGAGGCTTCATGGTTTATATATAAACGATGTGCTTTCCAGGTTTGATTTATGTAATTAGAGCAGTTTTGCACAGTTCAGCTGAAAATTTCTTCTTGGTGGTCAAGGTCAGAAAAATTCAGGGATTCTGCCATATATCTCAGCTGCTTGAGTACTGAAATAGGACACCCAGGGCAATATTAAAAGAACTAGTGTACAGGGATGTCTCACTATGGAATACTTGCTGTGTAACAATTTTTTTAAAAAAATCAAGGGTTATTTCTGAGAAATACAGTATAAGTATTGAAATAAAAATTCTGAAGTTCAAAGTCTAAAGGTAAAATATTCTTTTTTCTTTTTTCCCCTTCCTGTCAGCAGATTAATGTACAAAGGAAAATTAATTTACTTTTTTTTTCTCTAGATAATGGTAATATGCATACTATGCAAGTGGTGAACTCTTTGTTTTGTATTAAAAGCAATGCACTAAAAAAAAAAATATTCTGATATCTGTTACTGTCTTTCACTTTCAAGAATTGATAAAGGTTGAAGACCAAGGAACAGAGCAGGTTCTTTTACATGTGTGAGTTGTCTGAAATCCAGTAGGGAACATCTACTTCAGCAAATTTGTTTGGTGTGTTCATTTCATACAACTTTGCTTCACTGTGATTTTTTTCCTGAATAGATAAATGGTTAGCAAATGACATAAGACAAAATTTGCAGAGGGAGGTAAAATCTTATTGTACTAACTGATATCACGTTACACCAACTCATTAATTTATTTTCCTTGAAAATATTCTTTGTGCCTTACAGTTACAACACTGTTATTGCTAACTCCAGATTTTTTGTTTGTTTGTTTGTTTGCCACCAAAGTTTTATGTAATTTTATCATATTACTGGCTTGTATTTTTTTGTCCTATTTTCCTCATACACGTGTATTATTTTATTTCTGTTAAACAGATTCCGGTATTTTATTTATATATATAGTTGTTGTTGTTGTTCATAATAATACCCTGAATCAAGCTATGCTTTCTAACTTTCAAATGACAGGTGTGATAGGTAAAGACTAGTTAAGAGCCCATTTCCAGGCTTTGCCACTGGCTCTGTTGACCTTGGCAAGTCAATATCTTCACCATTCTTTTCCACAGCAGTAAAACATGTTTCTAGATAGTTTAAGAGAGTTGTTTGTGTTTTCTGGTTTGATGCTTTTTTGCTGCTAATGCAAAATGCTTAATCAGTTTATTTCTAACCAACATTGGGAGGAAATTTCTCATAACAGTATTTGAGTAAAATAGAAGAATTTTTCACTTCTATATGTGTTATATTCTCTAAAACACTTTAAAGAACTGACACACCATTTATTAAAATGTAACAGATTTTCAATCTTTATTATACACTCTAAGTATAAAGTACAAAAGCTAAGTTTAAAACATTTAGAATCAGTATTGCAGCAAATCTTTGAGAATATTAAAATCCAATAGCATGCATAAAAGTAACACTCCCTCTATTCAGTATAGCTTTATTTGTATCAAAGTCACAATGTCCTTAAAAGTGTGTTTCTGATCAAGGAACAAATTTCAACTACATGAAGCTGTATGTCATTGTTTTCAGTTATGTGAAGTAGGTAGCCTTTCTTTATTTTCCTTAAAATTGTAAGAAATTATCTGCCTTTAGCAATACTGTAGATTATATACTTCAAGTTTTGGGTGAACTGATCAAAGAATGTTTATTTTTTTTAAGAGATTTAAATAGGTTCAGATACTCTGTATAGTGTTTCTTCTCTTACTATGATAAACAATTAACTTCAGCATTAGTAGAGACATATTAATAACACAAGAGAATGAGATTGCAAATCTTATGTTTCAGGGTTATTTTTCTTCTGCTTAATGAGTCTGATTGCAAACAAAGCTTATTTCCCCAAAACAGTTGTTATGCAGAGGAATAATATGCTTGATAAACTCAAGGTATCCTTCCAAGTGAAAATATTTGAGGAAAGAAACTTTGGTGAATTAAATGGCAAATACGAAGTGCACTGTGTGTGGTCAAGGTTCAACTTTTAAAGAGCCACCCTTTAAGTGCTGGAACATGGTGATGAGGTCTCCCCTGAGCATTCTTTCTCACGGGTGAACAAACCCAATTCTCTCATCCTTTCCTTACATGGAAAAGTCCTTTTTCCTCCCTTTGGTCCTATAAGACAAATATAAACATGGAATGGAACTCAGAAAATAGAGACCAAAAACTTCTTTATCTTATTGTTCATGTATTTGAGTTCTAACTTAACATTCACTGAATTCAGCAAGAACTTAATTTTTTGTTCAGTTTATTCATGTCATTGAGCACTGACTCAGGCCAGAGCCAGAGGCTAGCATGCTTAAGTCCTTAAACAGAACACATACACGAAATCAAAGAACACGAAATCAAGTCTGCCTGGGATTCCAAAGTTTTGTTTTGAAGGACTATCTGCAAGTACCTTGGAAGAGCCTGGAAAAATGCCTGCAAGTATTTTTTTACTTTTTAATTTTTTTTTAATACCCCTCCCTTTCCCAACCAACAGTAATAACAACAAAACCACTGAAACTTCTTGTGTCTTATCTATTTCAGTTTCGCTTCCTGATTTAGTCATTCTTCCAACTTAAATATACTGAGTGTCATGATTAAGTAAGCCTTCTCAAAGCACTAAATGTAATGGTATGCGCAGGTTTCTTTTTAAAGCCATTAAAATAACTTCACAAGCTTTAAACCATGTGTGCATCTTAAGCACTACTTCAGAATGAGTTTTCCCTTGAAGTATGGTAAACCATCTTGTCTTCTACCAGCCATACTACAGTTTTGGTATCTAATGCATTGTTGCCTGCTGTTTTAGTCTACACGTCTGACATGTTAATTTCCCTATGTATTTTATTATAAAGCATTAAGCTATTTCATATAAGCACAGATAACATCTTTTAGAAATAAAATTTTTCTGCAACTCATTCCAGGGAGACATGTAAATGTGCAAACTTGTTTTTCTGCTTTTCTATTTACATGTAGTTACAGCGATCTCATAGATGATTACCTTAAATATATAACATGGTACCTGTTTCTATTCTTTTGCTACAGCTAGTGTACCTTATGAATCTGGCTTTACATTGTATTACCCTTCCTCTGGGATGCTTGAACTACAGCTATATCTGTCTTCTCTTTTCTTTGAATGCATAATGTGTCAATGTACATTGTATCTAGTTTTGATCCGAGTATAAATTAGCACATACTTGTGTATTCCAGATGCATTTATCTCTCAAATTCTGTCCCAGAAAGGCGATCATATCTTAAAAGTATGCTATTTTCTTTAAAAGAACTGCATCCCATCACAAATTTCCGATGCTGTGCAGATTAACTGCACACACGCTACACACTGGATTTCTGCCATTTTTTGTTTGCAGTGAGAAGCAAATGCTTTCAAGGGACATTGAAATTCATTCTCTGAATCAGCCCAGATAACCTTATTTACAGTCACTGGCATTTTCAAAGGAATTTAAATGGAATATAGCTGTATGATTGAAATTCCTGTGAAGAACCTGCAAAAACTTTGTAATTCTTGACATTCACTCAGTGCTTGCCATGGCCGATAAGATAATTAAGAATAACTGAGTAAGGGTCCTCTATTTATGCTACTGCCTTGAGAACAGCTATGATTCCAGTAAGATTGCATTTTACCACACTGAGTAAAAAGCATCCAATTACACCTTGGGTAAAGAAGGCAGAGAGGCCTGTGTTGGCTTACTTGCAATACTTACAGTCTCAGCTGAACTAAGTGCAAATATTACTTGTTGCTACTAGGTTTGAAGATTATTGGGTTCCAAAACTTTCAGTATGTATTCTTCAAGTCAAGTCCTCAAAGAAAAAATGTTACTGTTTTTAGAAGTTCTGCTCACTTTTTAAGAAAGTTAAGAAGTACTGAGACTGTCAAAGAATATCCATATTTATTTTGGTAGCCCTGTAAGCTGAACTCCATTTGGAAACTTGACTTATTTGCTTTCTGCATTTAAACAAAACAATAGTATACTGTAACCTGATATGTTGCAATCTAGCACAGGAGACTATGAATTGAGTCAGATCAGAACTTAGACCAAGTTATTCTGCATGCTATTTAACTTGTTATTATTTTTCAAAATATTCCTTGTACTTTCACATCAAACACTTGCCTGTTTCAAAATTAATTTTAAAAGCTCTGAAACTTCATACTCATTTTAAAAGAAGTTATTCTTGTAAATGTCACAAACTGTTCTCATGTTGCCTTTTACTTTCCTGTGTATTTAAAACCTGCCCAAGTTTATTGTGAGTTTTCTCAGGGCCACATACATCATGTATTTCTTATACTATAGGTCTCAATTTTAGAGCCAGCCTCAGGAACTGATGATCTAAATAGTAGCTAGTCGTTAGTTAGCAAAAATGTCTCTTTGTTACTTTTATTGGAGCATGACCTAAAGCATCACTCAAGTTGTTTTTGGTAACCCTAAAAGTTGGTAAGCCATAGTTCCAGAAACTAGAGGAGGATACTGTAATGATTATTTTTAGAAACAATTTTTTTTATTTTTTTTTCCCCCTGGCATAGTGAAGCACAGAGGTGATTTTATATGTATGTAGTTTAAAGTTCATATGTGTGTAGTTAAAGTACCTATTACAAGATAGGTACTTTAAAATATATTGTTTGTTTTAGTTTATTAATTAATGAAATACCACTTTGTGCATTTTTCTTTTAAGGTGTCTAATCCTAAATTACTTGCTAATCATTTTCAAATGACATTGTTTAACTCAAAGTTTAAACTATTACCTCAATAGTTTAAAGTATTTTAAAAAACAAAACCACAAGGTAAGCATGGTTATAGATTATGTGGAATTTGTAGCCATAGTTTTATGCAGTTGGTTTGACTGTTCTGCTCTGGTTGTGTTCTGTCTTTAGTTCAAAATAATTTTTTAATTGATGTATTCAGTGTTTTTTTGTATAAATGCTACACATCTCAGTATCTTCTATTAATACAAGTGTGCATAATATTAAGGCTTGTTCTTTTTTTAGATTTAAACGTTTAACTTAACCAGTTGCATTTTGACATACCATGATGATATAGCTTACATAACCAGAAGATGGCAGTGTAGGCTAAAAAAATATGACTTCAGTTAGTTAAAACCTTTCTCCTTTAAAAATGGAATAGGTTGGGGGTTTTTTTTATTTCTCCCCCTCCACAGCTTACTACAGCTTGTCTTTAGCTTGTCTTTATGTTTAGACTACTTGTCTTGTTTTAAAGATGATACAACACCAAGATATTTTTTTCTACTGACTCTGCGTACTCTTTTTTAATTTGGTGAACCTCACTAAATGATTTTTGTAAGCATTTTGCATTACAAAAGTCTGAACTTTTAAAAAAATGGCTTCTCTCAAACCACTCTTTCACTTTCTACTTGTTTTCTGCACTGCTGTTTGAATACAGTAATAATCTAAACATTCCAATGGCCTGATCACTGTACTATATTAAAATATTTAGAACTATAGTTTCATGTTTATAGATAGCATAAAATCCATGCATGTCATGGCAGCTGCTCTTTCTCTCTGCATCACACAAGAACCAAGCAATGAAGAGATGAAATTAATTTAAGGCATTAGAAAGTGCAGTTTAGTTTTCATGCTGGCATTGGGAAACTTTCCTAAACACTATTTTTATACATTTCAGCTTAAAATGAGAGCACAAGTGAATTGAATGTGACAGAAACCTCAGTGCTTTCTTTTCAATCTTTCACTTCCCTCCTCCTTTTCTCCCCAAACTCTTGATGTCATTTAGGCATTATTTGTATTATGTTATGTTATTAGAGGGAGAGGATTAGGGCAGGAATTATGTATCTTGATAAGGATTTCCTTTTTATTTATTTCTGTTCAGAATGAGCAAAGAGAAGATGATGTAGCCAATTTGTGAAGTGAGCATATGAGTGATATAATACAAAACTAGTTTAAAGGATTTGGTGATAAGTAGGTGAATTGTTGTGGGATAATGCTTTTGAAAATAGAGTTTATTTTATTTATTTTCATAACAGTCATGATTGAAACTCTTCAGAAAAGCAATTCTATGAATTTGTTCAAAACACAAGTGAATACATTACTAATTTGAAAAGTACACCACAGACCCACTGTTTCTAAAGCATTTTATTTTGCTGAGATTTACTTTACTATGTAATCTGGTTGTTATGCTTAAGCATATTTATCTGAGCAGTTTTATTACCTATAATACTGGATTTATTTATTTTAACATATTGATGTGTGTGTAATTGCCAAATAACTTGGGATCTCATAACAATGTTGCTGTTACAATATTTTTCACAAAAACTTTTGCCAATGTGTCCTTAAGGGATAGGCTAATACAATGGTTGACATTTATATAAGGGAGAGTGAAATTAGTGGGGGATTCTTTTTCTATAAAGCTCCAAAGTGAAACTCTTGGGGATAAACCAGAGACTCACAACTATTAACTTGCCTTTTCTAGCCAGTCGATTAAAATCTGGCTTCTGTGGCCTGCAGGGCACATTGCAGGACGTGGCTGCTTAGGTGTTTATTTGCAGGCATTTTGTGTGATTGTGAGTTTTTTGATTGGCGAGCTTAATAGCAGGTGGGGAGCTTAACTGCCATTGCTGTTTGTAAGGAAAACTTGTATTTTTGAGGGTATTGTAGTAAAGCAGTTGTGTAAATAATAAATCAGAAATTGCATAACCTACACTATTCTATATATTCTTTCTGCCATGGATGATGAACTGCTGATAATTGTATATTGACCCACAGTGTATTTGATCTCTTACATTAAATAGTACTAGAAAGTGTAAAATGGAAATTATTCTAAATTTAATTTAGTTACCATTACTTACATTAAACTTTTTATCAGAAATTCCAAGTATGGTGTTTAGATTAAATACATACAGCTGTTTATAATCTATGGAAAAGGAAATTCTATTTGATAGACACTTTAATGACATCCAACTTGATTCTCTGCACAACTGAAGAATAAATTCTTACAGAAATTGAAAGTTCTGAATTTACTTGCTTTGGCTAATGCTGTGTTAATAATAGTCTATGTGTATGTTTAAAGCAGGCTAGACTAGCTATAATGATTGCCTGTCTAGATATCTGATTAACACAAATGAATCTGTGGCTCTGTTCTATGAAATCTATAAGTTTGCACAATGAAGCATGGAATTTGCAACTTCTATAATGAAGTTTGCCTTGGTTGTGAGCTCTTTCTCCCCACCCACCCCCCATTTTTTTTTTAACTACTGCCTTTTCTTCCTCTTGTCATCTTTATTTTTTCATTAGCTAATGTCATGTCTTTGGTAACAGTCTTGTTTATTAAGTTTCCACCTGTTGCCTTTATCTCATCAGGCCAATTTTTCTCTTTGTGCTTAATGATAAGAATCCATTAAAAAGTGAGGCTAAATTGTGTCATCCCTTTTGTAACAGTGTTCTATGAAGACAAAAAAATGTATGCTTTTAGTATTTTCTAATTATTCAGTTAACTGTTTAAAGTTTAATGAAGTTTGAATCAACTGCCAATGTCATTTTAACATGGATTTAGTGTGTAAGAAATTTTGCTGTATGGATGTTGTATTTTGAATGTGTCTCAGAATGGAGTCCCTACAGCTAGGAGTAGTGTACACTGTGGAGATATGATTTATAGTTTTTGACTAAATTATTTTTAATTGCATTTCTATTAGTATACCAAGTACTTGAGAATCCTGAAAGATCTTTCACAGTGAATAAAAGTCATCCAGTTGTATTAAATAGCTACCTGTCATGAAAGAGGGAAATGAAAAAAATAAACAAGCAGACAGCGATTCTGTGTTATAGCAGGGACTTTATCTTGTAGGGAAAAAAAAAAAAAAACAACTGTAACTTACTTATCTTCTAACTTAATATTTTGTGCTAAGTACTAGTCTGTAAAAAGAGGTTCCTAAAATATCTAACCACTCTTTTTTTTCTATAATTAAATCAGTTTAATTCCATTTGAAAATGCTGAAATTATTGTACAACACAAGGACTGGATATTGCCTGAAGGGAACAAATTACCTGGTTATTGAATTGGGTGGAGAACCTGGCTGTTTAAGAGGAAGAATTCCTATGCTATTCTACTGATGAAAAATTGTTAGAATCTACCACTGGCTTTCAAAGCTTGATTCCATAGAGAAGTCTTTCTGTTATTCTTCATCAAGTCTCTGATTTTGATTGCCTATTTACAGGCTACAGTGAAATTATAATATTTCAGATGTTACAGTCCTTCCACAATATTATTTGATATTTTAATTTCTTTTGAAATTATCATTCGGCTTATCTTGTCTGATTTTGTTGTGAGAGGTTGCTCTTACTCTTAGAAGTGAGCCTGTGATGACAAATGTCAGTAACAGAACATACATAACCACTTGTGTAAGATGTGTCTGATTTTTCCAAAGCTTTGTGGCAACACAATGTGCATTCTTTTGTTGTATTACATGAGATTAATTTCAATCATATTTTTTTCTGTATAATTCATGAGAATGTGTGGCTACTTTGGCTGAATTGTAGACACAGATTCTTGAAGTCCCTTAAATACTGGAAACAGTTTCTTGAAATTAGGTTTCAGCTGACAGCTAATTATATTTCAAAGAACAGTACATTTAGCAGAAAATGTGATTTGAGCTAAGGGTACTAAGTACTCAGCTCAGTAGAGATATTCTATTACAATGCTAAATGCAGACTGTTGCCCTAAAGATGCAAAGACTACAGTCACCACAGTTTTTTTAATCCCAATTTCCGTCGTGAAAAATCTGTAAAAAACAAGTAAGTTTAATGATAGCTTCATTTGGTAAAGAAACTTATGCAATAGAACTTTCCATATTTAGCAATGTGGATAATAGTTTCTTTTGAAAGGAAGTCTCTCAGAAATGCTGTCTTCTATGTAATCTTGGCCTTTTCAGAGATAAGGTTATGAGGAAAAAAAATCGGCAGAAAATGATGCTGATACTATATGATTAAGGCATATAAGTACTACCCGCCAATAAAGGAAGTAATGCATTTGTACAAATATTTTGTGGAGTCTTTATTTTCAGAGAAGTCTATAAAGTCTAAATTCAGTCTAATATTTACTTGTATTTTTCTTTGTGGATTTTTCTGTATGACTTGTTCCTTTTTCTATATAACTTTTCAAAGTAAAGTTTATTGTCATAAAGCCTTAGGACAGGTGGAACTGTTTATTAGGTCACAGAACAATTTTTATTCTAGAAACAACCAGTTATATAGTGACATAAAATTGATATTTTGTACTGTCTTAATTTTTCAGGCACATACAAATCTATTTTAAAATAATCCATGTGATTTTTTTTTTATTTGCAGAAGACAATATTATGATATTGTTGAGATGTGTGAAATTCTCTAGCTCAACCACTTCTCTGTATTCAAACAAAACCTTCTGTAATTGTTCTCTATTGTACTGTTTTCTGTTTGTGATGATAATGTGATGCTAGCCTTTCATCCTTGTACTTTTGCTAAATACATTGCTGAGATTTTTTTTTTAGAGTAAATAGCAAACCAGTAATGCTGTTCTTCAAACATGGGTTCATCTGAGAGATGGGAGGGGCAGGAAATCAATTCTTCTTATCTTCACCAATTTCTTTTAGCAGATAAGAATCTCTTTGAGTTGACGTAGATTAATTATACAGATTCTATCAGTTGTCTTCATCAGAATCCCATAGTAGTAAATCAGTCTTACTAAAATGGCAAATATACCAGCTCTTCAAGTAATTCATAACTTTTCTGGCAAAACAGTATTTATCTCTTTATTTTTTTCCTTTTTTTTTTTCCCCCCACCCTTTCTTTTTTTATTTTGGTATTAGAAGTTGTCATGGTTTAACCCTAGCCAGCAGCTAAAGCACCATGCAGCCACTCACCCACCCCTCACCCCCACAAGGGGATGGGGAGGAGGATGGGAAAAAACCTTGTGAATTGAGATAAAGACAGTTTAATACGATAACAAAGAAAATAATGATAATAGTAATAAAAATTATACTAACAATAATACAAGTGATGCACAAATACAATTGCTTACCACATGGGGGGGACGAGCGGGAGAGAAAACAAAAAAAATCCAATGCCCAGTCTGTTTCAGAGCAGTGATCCCGCCTCCCAGCTCACTTCCCCAGTTCTATCTGGAGCATGGCATATCCCTCTGGCCAGGCTGGGAGAGCACAGCCAGGACAGCTGACCCAGCTCCTTGTACACCTGGCAGGGCATGGGAAGCCAGAAGGTCCTTGACTTAGTGTAAGGATGACAATTACCCACCGACAACTAAAAGCATCAGGGTGTTATCAATATTGTTCTCATCCTAAATCCAAACCACAGCATTATACCAGGCTACTAGAAAGAAACTTAACTCTGTCTCAACCAAAACCAGGACAGAAGTTTTTGAAAAGCAAATCCACTAAATTCAAGCTTAAAAATGTGAAAAGAAATCAATACTGATATTTAATTAGATGTTCCATATTCTTTTTAGGAAGAACATGAAAAAGCTACTGATATTCTTTGGTCCTCTAATTTCAAAATTCCCTATAGCTGTTCTTTAAAGACTTTGTTTTACTTAGACTTATATAGGCATTCATGGAAATGTCCAGCTGCCTTAAAAATTGTCCCTAATTCTTAAATGTACAGTTTTCTGGATTATTTATTTAATAGTCTGCTTCTTGAAATTTCTTGTTGTCTCAGTCTTAAGTCTTCAATACTTAATAGTTGGCAAATGGTAAAAAACCCTAATCTCTGTTTCTATATAGTGGTGGTGAGAAACTTGAAAAAACAATGCAAGCAGTAAGAAATACATAAAATGCAAAAGGGGATAAAAAGGTCCCCTATCGTTTCAGTTTTTATGAGAGTTACTGACTTAGTGTTAAACATGAACATTAATTTCCCAAGCCATCACACAGAAAAATGGAGGGCTCTTGGTCCATCCCTTTTACACACTGATGTGATTTATATTAGCATCCAGTTTGCCAGTAGTGCCCCTCCTACTAACATACATTTTGGCAGCGGGGAGCTATATGGTCATCCTGATTAGATACTTATCCTTGCTTTCACAGGTAATCAATTGGTTAGCTAGAAAATGAAATATTCAGTATGGGAGGACTGTTATCTAGTGACCAGCAGTTCTGAAAGTTTAATATTTCTCCTGAATTCCTTGGGAATAAATTATCTCGTTTTGTTATCTGTTCTGATCCCTAACAAGGACTTCAGGTTATTAGGCTTTCTTCAGTGCCTGCTGTTGAACAGTGTTGCTGTTTGGATATTTAGTTCCTTCCTATTTGGATTGTTGATAGACTTCAAGTGTTTCTTAAAGATGTGGATGTTGTCATGAAGGGGTTGCATGGACGAGCATGAAGGAGCTTAGATGTAGACTGTGATAGTATCCATAAGAAGACCTTTTAAAAGTGCACTAGATCCTTTTTGGCCATCTTTAAGGTGCTATGGTTTACCTAGCACCTTAAGGTTTTCCAGCACCTTTAAGATGCTGGAAATCATTTCTGTGACAATTGTAACACTGTACTGGTTTATTTTACACATTAAAGGTACCAATATTTATTTTAAAAAATCTTTAATTTAAGATGCTGTAAAATAGAATCTCATTTTTAGTATAAATGTTTATATATGTTGTTTAAATATGAGGGAAAAGTCAAATACCTTCAGTGTTTTATAGCATACAGTGGATTTTTTTATGAAGAATACAGTTTCTTTTAATGTTTTCCCAAGCACATTATTCCAGACATATAATGCTGACTTAGCTTCACGTTGAAGCAAGAACAAAAAAAGGGTAATTATGAGCCTCTAACTTGAATTTTATTCAAAGTGCCCAATGACTCTTTTAGTGTTTTGATCTTAGAATTTCCTCTAACAGTCTATAAAGTCCTATAGAAAGCTCTCTGGTCTACTTAATGCTTTTTCATGATATTTTTAATCCCAAATAAGCCAGCGCCATGGCAATTCTGTGTGATAGAGAAGCTGTTGATAATCGAAGACACTTGAAACTTCATACAGATACCAGAAAATTTTGAGAACAGTAGGAAAAACCTTTCCTCTCAATTTGCCTTAATGTAATAATGCCTTAATGATAGTTAAGAAATCTGTTACAATATTGGGTATGGTAATTACAGAATCTTGGTTTTGGTTTCAATCATAGTTGCAAAAATACTAGTGCAGTGTGATAAAGAATATTCCTTTGGCATTACATGCCAATAATTTACTTCTCTTTTAAGGTACTTATGTGCAACATGCTTCTCTTAAATGATAGGGGTGTTGATACCTCATTTTCTTATTTTTCCTATACGGGAATATGCAACGGCTCAGTG
The DNA here is from genome assembly GCA_013400195.1 of Aramus guarauna. Taxonomy (NCBI): domain Eukaryota; kingdom Metazoa; phylum Chordata; class Aves; order Gruiformes; family Aramidae; genus Aramus; species Aramus guarauna. The sequence continues at coordinate 2,726,989 of VXBL01004712.1, read as the reverse complement.
TGGAAAGTTATTTATCAATTCTGTGTTTGTTTAGCATAGATTATTCGTATGTGCTCACCCTGAAGATCATGAGGTACTATTTACAAGTTGCAGATGCAGAGGAAGAAATGAGGGACATTTCCAAGGAGCTTTGAGCTCTTAAATCTTGCTTGTATTTTGATTTTATGTGAAACATGCTTATGACTGGCTTTCAGGTTTTATATGACAGCATTATAGATGGGATTCTTGTTTTGTCATGCTATTTGTGCTGTGATGATAGGTAGCAGAGGGCTGGATGTCACCAAGTAAACTATTCTTAACTCTGAAATACTTTCACATTATAAAACAGAAAAGAACACAAAAGTTCAGAACTGCTGAGATTCAATGTTCTTTGCAAAATTATCTATTTCAATGTGGGGCATATCATGGTTATAAGAGCTGGTTGAGGAAAAGAAATGTATTTATGAACAGTATGCAGATTTTTCAATGGTAAATTTAATTCCAGTGCATTGAAGCAAACAAAGACCAAATGATATATATATATATGCCTTTAAAAATAAGGTTTTGATCTAAATAAAGTTTTACTATGTGTGAGTTTTCACCCTTTCTGTTTGCTAAATTGATGAGACATGCATAGTTCCAGATAAAGCATGCAAAAATTACTTAAGTGCATGGAAGAAAGAAAACAATATTTTCATCCTCAGTTTTTCCCCTCATAAAGCACCAAGTTGATATGGTATAACTGTAATTTTACTGGCTAATTCAATTTAGAATGCATTAGGTTGGAGGGGGAAGCTTCATAAGTTTTAAAAAATTTTGGAACAAATGAGAAATATATCCACAAGCTTATTTTGATAAGTATTATACACAGTTTTCGTATCAGATTGTCAACTGATGTTAATGTATATGTGTGGTAATACATACATTTACACTAACAAAGATTTTAGCTCTCTAGATGCTGGAAATAAATGCCAAGACAGAGGTGAGAGGGGATAAGAGTGTTTTCAATTTTTGTGGCTGTTAATAAAACATAAAATATGGGGAATGTTGTTTTGTAATGATTCCCTATATAAAATACAAAGTCTAAAAATGCATTTAGTTCTTTGCTGATTATAATACTGTACTAAATCAAAAATTACTGCATTAAAAAACCACTTTCATAAAGCCAGCTCAGTCTTTTTAAATGATGGTCTGGCAAACGAGAGATCCTTTATTCTTTTCCCCCCTTGTTTTTCCTTGGGGTAATGAAAAATGAAAAATGTTGTGTAAATGTCAAAAACATCGTAAAGAATAAATCCTAAGGGTTGGTTAATGAAGCCTTTCTGCCTGGTGGCAAGCCGCAGACCCTCATCACTACAACAATTGGCACCAAGATGCTTTGAGCAGTAATATCTCAAGAACTATGTACCATATTCCATCACTGATTCCTAATTTACTTGAAGTCTCCTAGGCACCTGGCTTAAACTGAAACAAAAAGCAGTGAAGCTGCTATAGCTTCTTCCCTACCACTACCACCATATTTTTAGCTGTATGTACCATGGAGATTTACCATCTATTGTCCATATATTTAAAAAAAAAAATCAACCATAAGATTGTATGAGTAATGAATACTATTTGTTCTCTACCACAGTTTAATTATTAATTTGGTTATGTAAACAACATATATATGTTATGTTACATATTAAAGTGAGATTTTTATTTGCTTTTATAATTTCAGACATGCAATCTGTGCTGTCACAGTTGCAGTGGTATGCAGCTTATGTTAATGGTATAAGAATAACAAGAAACTGAACTGAAAAGTGAAAAATAAAGCATGGAAGATCCCAAATCAAGACAGTTAAGAGTTCATGAAAATTATTGATTTCTATTGTAAAATGGAAAGTACTCATGTCGGGAAGTATGTCCCTAATGATGAAATGAAAATTTATCCTGAAAATCTTGAGTAGTTCAGAGATATGTGCATGCATTCACTTGTTTTATAAGGCAGATAATGAAGTCAGGCCTTCTAAACAATGAACAAATGAAGAAGTGATCACTCCTTACAACATTTGCTTTCTAGTAAATACATTTGTCATACAGACTTTCTGTAGTATTTACACAAAACAATGCTGGTCCTATGCTATTTTCAGTTTTCTAGTCTGACCACCTACCAGGAATATCTCCTCTGCCTGTTGCCAGTCTGAGCCTTTCTGAAAAGGACCTAGATACCAAGATGTTTGCCTTGACCTGTTTGTGCAGGTAGAGTTACAACGTCTGTCTTGCTCTAAGAAAGGGGCCCCCAGGAAACTGATGAGGACAAGGGAAGTTCTGTCAGTAAGCTTGTTATCAAGTGGCTCATTGGTGTATGGTCTCAGTGTGCTGGAGTTAATAAGAGAAATTGCGTCACCTCTAGTTGAGCATACATATAGGGGGGTATGTGTACATATTCAAAGAATGTAATTACATGATTTATTTAGGAAGGAAAAAGGATATTTGTGGAATTTCAATTATTCATTAAATTTGTGTCCAATAACTGAAGAGAGAAGCGGAAATTGCTACCCACAACTCTGTCTACAAACATTTAGATGTTTCAGGCACTGTGGCTTGGCCAGTTGCTACAAGGGCATCTGTTCCTCAGAACTGATTAAGGCAGTGCAAGTAATTGAAAGACTTCTGAATGACTTAATTATGTTTATTGAAGATTTCCTGGACTATCCTAAAGTATATTGCTGGGAGTACATATACATATTTTAGGAGGAAAATGGGAGGTTTGCAGTTAGCTTTCAGAAGTGTTTTAACAAAGTGAAAGAATGTGCATTGTTTTCAAAGCAACAGATACTGGATTTCTAAATCAGATATCAGATGTATGCTGACATCTCCATACAGATGAATGTCTAGGTTTCCTCATGCACTGTTCACTGAGCTCTTTCCTGCCCCTGTTGAGAGTTTTTCCATGGTAAGAGTATTTCACTGAGGATTCTTGATACTTTCGGCAAAGATGTTCAGTGAAACAATTGCATTCTTCTTTTTCTTTATCTAAGGAAAAAAACAGGAAAAATATCATACTTCACTCTGAAGCTAGAAACCTACACTTTATTCCTTCCTTCTAGCAAACGGTAATCTCTCTTTATTGCAGTGTTAGATTTTTCAAAGATTATTTTCAATCCTGAATATACTGACAAACATACGACTGACAAACCTCAGAATTTAGTCAAATATTAAACTAGATGATGATGATCTCATTTTCTAGGATGACTTATTATCTGTTCCTTCTTTTAGCTGGTTGATACAATCAAAAATAGAATTCTTAATTTTCCAGTACTCTCTTAGCTAAGTAGAATCTCTTTTGATCCCACGTTAAAAACCACGGTGTATGGGTGTGGGGTTACTATATACTAGGTAGTTCCATTGTCAACACCTATACAAATGTGTTGTCATTATCCAAATAAAAGCAGAATTAATCATTCATGTCTATGAAAACCTATATGAACCTTCTTATTTCCTCTGCAGCTTTCTGTACATAGCATACCATATCTGGAAAATTGCCTGAATGATTAATATTTGTTTCTTTCAAATCTCGTCAGACCACATTTTCTGTGTCTTACGTATGGTCCATCACCTATTTTTCATTCTTCTTGGTAGAGAAACATCTTGTCCTATTATTGGTGAAAGATGATGTTAGATGGAGTCTCTCTATTTGGCAAGAGGCTTTCTTTCTGCTGCTAGATAAGAAAAATATTTTCATAGTCACTCAAATTTATTTTGTCAAACTTTGGTGTATCAGTAGCAATAGGTTAACTTGCTTCTTGTTTGTCTATAGATAAAGGAAATCAAGTCCTGCCATATAGAGCAGCACAAGATACAAGTGATAATTGTTGGAAATAACCTGGAATATCTTCAGTCTTTGTTATTTTCTTTCCTTAATGTCATTACATTGATTGTAATCACTTCTGACTACACCCTAGCTGGCTATTTTCATTATTGGCATATGTCTCTCTTAAATAATGGGTAGGTTTTCACCTTGTCTGTTTTTAAATATATTTGTTGCATGGGTTTATTGTAATTTCTGTTTAAAAAAAACCAAACCAATCCTAGACTACTAAATTCCAGTCAAGCTTCCTTTAGCCTCTTAGCCTTAAGTGGAAATGGGAAAGTGGATTCCCATTTCTAGTATATTGATAAGCAAGTTTTTTATACTTCCTGAAGCCTACCTACTTATTGTTCTCTTAATACTGATAACACATCAGTTAATGTGTTATTGACAGCAGTAACATTTACGTATGTGTAGATACCTCAGAAGACTTTAAGGAAGACATTAGTACAAATGCAAATCTGCAGTACATTGAGCTATATCTTAAGATAAACCTGAGATGTGATGGTTGCATCTACAGTTCAGGGAAGGAAAGCAATTGATTCTTGACAAAGATAGACAGGTTTCTTCTTTGAAAATGAGGGACAGAAAGTGCTAATTATTCCATTTTCATTCATTATATTTGAAATTCGGCCTGGGTGATGACACAGCATGCACGCTCAGCAAGTTTGCAGATGATAAAAAATTGGGAGGAGTGTTCAACACACAAGAAGGCTGTGTTTTGGTGGGTTTTTTTACACTGATTATCTCTCAGCATCTGTATTGATTTGGAGGTGATGTGTAAACTGTACTTTAATGACAGAGAATTTTTGCCTAAGTGACTTAATAGCCCATTCACTAGAACTAGAAGCAGGTGAAGTATCAATGCAAGAACGTGAAAGAGGGGCACACAAATGCATCCATTACTCTAGTGCAGTCTTCATTTGCTGTTTTGTGAACCTCAGTATGAACTTAACATCTCTGTAATGGTTAAATGGAATTTCACTTCTCCACCTTGCATTTTAATAAATAATATATACATGTTTACCCTTACATACTGTAACTGAGATCTCTTGCAAGTAATCAGTTGACTCTGATTGTAGTTGACCTTGGTCCTCACTTTAATTGCAAAAATTGGGTTAATCCCCAATTGGTTAAATCACCAGCGAGCACCTTTTCTTTCAGGGGTGGCATGTCATAAAGGAATTAACATTTGGTAATGTCCTGGCTGTTACTTGTTTTCTGTCAACCTGTTTTCAGTCAGCTTTACTTTCTTGTTTTGTTGTCAGTAACCAAATTAGAAACAATGGTGTGGTGAATCACTTGCTCATTGTTTTGCTAAGTTCTCCCTCTAAAGGTGCCTATAGTGTTTCTAACTTTGAGAGATTTCTCTGAGAATAACTTCCTAGGTGTATGTGCCATTTCTTATTTTTTTGGCATGTTAATATCAATTATGTATGCATTTTTAAGATTGTAGGGTTATGTAAAACCATAAGTAACATTTCAATGGCTTGATAGACAATTTGGAGCTTAGCAATGGTCTTTATATTGGCATCTTTGGATGGATAGAAGGGCAGTGTTTGTTGGTTTTGAACTGGCAAAAAGCCAGACTGACTGGAGAACAAAATATGATAAATGGAAATTCAAATAACATTTTTTTAAAAAGTCAATTTGGTAATTACAAGTTGGTGTACCAGTAGATATTCACAGCAGGGAGGACAGCAGGGAAAGCAAAGAATGCTAATTTTATTTTAATTAAGCTTTTCTGTTAATCAGGATCAGAGGATTCTGCCACTAAGTGGGAAAGGAGGAGCAGTGTGATGTTATAGACTTACTTCATGCTTGACTCTGTCAAGTGGCATCCATTTTACTGTGGTTATAGTATGAAGTGTTTTCAAGTATTACTGAAGGAGCTATTCAAATTGAGAGTGAGCATACAAGTAATAGGATATAGCTCACTTGATCTCTCTTTAGTCCTGTTGCTGTTATAAGTTTCAACAAGCTCACAGGGCTACCATTATTTCCTCTCATAATGACAAAAAAATAGTAGATAGAGTCCTGTTTAGACAGTAAAAGTAGAAAACAGATTATTTTTAATTTTGATCATTAGAACTCTGCTTAAGCTAAAGACATTATATGGTTTGTATCATGACAAAATTCGTGCCTTGTGGGAAAACAGTCACCATGATTTGACATGAAAATCTTCAAATCTTCTGTAGCTACAAGGTCCTCTTAAGTCATGGCTGTGATGAGTAATTAAGCAGAGCTATTTGTTTTGGGAAAATAAATAATTTTTTCTATGTATGGACTATTTAAAAAACAAAATCTTGTTTTATATAGAAAACAGCTTGCTTAGGTAACTGATATAGCTGTCATGCATGAATATGCATGAACATAAGCAGAAACATTCAAACAGAACTGCATCCCTAGTAATGTGCCTTTTCAAAGCTGACACCACTGTCCTATTCTTATAAACATACTCCTTCCACAGAAGTACAAAATAAATTACTGGCCCTGATTTTAGTTTGGGTTTGCGGTATGCCTGTGGTCTCCTGATCCATGTCCTGACAGGCTCACTTAAACTCATCAAGTTTAATAGTAAAGTCTATGCTTATTTTTTATAGCAGTCCTGAAAAAAATATTATGTTCAAGGAACTAGCTGTGGGCTTACTGTTCTTTTCTAAAATTTTCTTAACCGCCTTACCAAATACTTCAAATGATAAGAATAGTAAACCTATTATCTGATAATTACCTGCTGCAGTCTGACTACTCATTTGCATGTTCTGATTCTGGCTTTGCATTATATAATCTTAGTCTTCTGATAATATCCCGGTTATGAAGGGTCTTTGCTTTATTCTATTAACTACATTATCAAAAAGCTATTGGAAGACAAATTCTAGATCCAAATGGTAAAAATTGGTCAAAATATGCCAGGGAACAACTAGGTTTCATATCCCAAGCTGAGCCTGCAATTCTAGCACTCTGTCATTTTGAATTCGAGTTGACTTGCAAACTCAGAAGGAAGAAGAAATGTCAGAACGCTATTTTGGCAGATTCTATAACCATTGCTTGAAAAATTTGAATAAGTCAACAGTAGGGGTTCTTTATTAAGTTACTTTAAAACAATACTCATTCAAAACATAAAAACAAAGTCTTACCTGGGATATAGCGTTGTTAACAATTAATTGATTAATCAGTTGCAATGTGAGCCTGTTCCAGAGGTTTTTAGGCTGCTTTCTAGACTGAGTACTTAGACTTTATTCAGATAATTCTATATATCTTTCTCTCCCACATATCTCACGAAGTCAGGAGGGCCATTTAATCCTTTGTTTTCATGAGCAATGTAAGGTAGTTGTCTTTTAAGTTTACATGTTCATGAATTCACTTCTTGTTAGGGTAGTTTGTTCATAGGTTTTAGTTTGTGTTTAAGAGTATCATTACACCAGATAATTCTGCACAGATAATTCATTTCCATGATTTAGGATGTTCTTAATTGCTTTACTGAAGGGAGATTGAGCACCTTTTAACCAAACAGCTGAATGATTTGCTATGACAATTCTGCCACTGTGCATTCACTTAATTTCCAATTAATCAAACATTCAATAAATCATTAGTATAATTACACCTGCTCAAATATTCCTACCCCAGCACATTAGCTATGCTCAGGCAGACTCTTTTACCAGCTGTGTGAATGGATTCATTTGTCTGACCCAGTTGGTTACACGTCCTTGCTTCTTATGAGCCTTGAGAAATGATAGGGCAGAAATTTTAATTATTTATAATACCACAAATTCCTTTGATTCTCTGTTCATGCTTCTCACTTGGATGCTCCTATAGCAACTTAAACCAAACATCAGTGGAATAGTGACTGGTTAATTTCTGAAGATTTTTAAATCATTTTTATTCCCCTACGTGCCACTTTTCTAATTACACTATCTCCCCAGGTGCGCAATAATTCCCTCATCACCATACATCTCAAGCACAGATTATTACAATAGTATAGCCTGTGTCATATAAATGTAACCAAAAGTATCCTAGAGGTGCTTTATTGAAAGCCAGTAAATTGGGTCAACAAACTAACATTTCAGGACCTTATTTTTAAAAGATTGCACAAGTAGAAATCCACTGACACAGCTTCAAAATATCAGTGTAATTATTTTTAGCATCTCAGTAAGACAGAAAATTGAGGCAACTTTCCAAGTATTGAAGAACTTAACTTTGAAACACCTGTGGTAGATAAGTATGTATTGTTATCTGCTCCCTCCATATAGATGAGAAATCTGAAACCAGGTGAATTGCCTCAGGATCTACAGCAGGCTGATGGTACAAATGGGATTACTCAGTATTGGTATCTACTGATTCCTCGTCTCTTGTTGTAAGCTTTAAATCATACTTAACGTGTGTCTTTGTTGTTAGACTCAAAGTAAACAAACCAGGACATGCAATCTCAGTCTCCGTAATATTTTAAATATGAAGATCTTTATGTCAGTATAGACACATTTTAAATCTTGCAGTGTAGGTTCTGTTGCTTCCAGAATAGATTTACTGGTTGCAATTTGCCTGTATTTTATCTTTGAGTTAGGAATTGGAGAAGATTCATAATACTTTAATCCTTTAATACAAATAGGTAACATTTTTTAAAATTAACTGAAGGTGTTGTGATCCATCCAGATAGTAAAATAGGTTAGCTTTCCCCTGGCAACCCATTCCATATTCTGTTTATCCTTTATTTTCTTTTTACTGAATATGCTTTGTGTTGTACTAAGAGGAAGTTCTTTAACCTAAAGGGAAAAGGCATCAAAGAATCTATTTGGAAAAAAAAAAAAGGGGAGATTAGAGAATGATACACTAATTGGACATTATTTTAATTACTTAAACATTTGTCAAGTTTCTTTCTTATCTGTTAAAAATCATTGGTAGAGTACATCAGCACATGGGTTCTCTAACCCTTTCAGTTTTTTAGAGCATGGAGTAAGAAAGAATCTTCTCTGGATTAATACTTCTTGGCTCCCCATGGCATGGGGTCTTACTACCGTTGCTGACAGAAAGTTCTTAGTGTTTAGAAAACAGGAAGATTTATTTATTAATTAAGTTACATTTGTTTCTGGATATTCTACCTAATGTTTTTGAATAGGAGCTTTCCTAATTGTTTATTTACATTTCTAATGGTGGCTTAGCATATGATATATACAGTGTTATTGCACCTGCATAACTGTGATTGAATATAATCCAGAAGTCTTGTTATAAGATGTAGTTTGAGCATTCTCTGGAATGCATAGGATCCTGACTCTTAAGTTTTAATGTATTGTTTATTTTTTTCCTCACATTTTTGGAGCAGTGCAATACAGTAACATCACCAGATACATTTCGCTACCTTTACAACCTTCAACCTTAAGAATCTCTTGCTTCAGTCCTGAAAACTTTGAATCAAAAATATATTCTCAAAATTTCACTTCAGCCATACAGATTTTACAGTCAATCATTACATTTACCTGCATGGTTTTCACCCTCTGAAGCTGGCAGGATTCTTTGTCTAGCTATTTTATTTTAGTTCCCCTCATCCCAATCCTTTTCACACCTTCAAAATGTCTTCCCAAGTCTGAACTCATTGAGCTTTGCTGAAGTTCAATGTAAATAATTTATTACCTTTAAACATAACAGGCTAGGAAATTATCATAAACAACAGTACAGCTTTTAGTTGCTCAAGGAGTGATTCATATTCTGAAGAGGATCCTCCTCAACAGTTGATGAAACATGGATATAAAACTCCACTTCACTTTTCGTCACAACATCCTCTTCAGGAGTTTCCTTTAAGATTTACCTTTGCTTCTTTTCTGGTTTATCAAGCACAGTGTAATGTGTGTGGGGTTTTTTTCTTAAGTTCCTCAGCATTTTAGTTAAAAAAGCATTACAACATTTTATTTCTTTAAATTGCCAATATTTTTTTACCAATACTGTGTAATAGACCTTCTCTTCCAAAATGTTCCTCTGGATCTGGAGTGGGACAGTTTAATTCCTGCTCCACGTTTTCAGAAATGCCTTATCAGTTGTTGATGAGTGTTATGTGCTAAAAGTGTATCATCTTTGCAACGGGTTTGAAATACAAAAACAACCTCCAGTACACACAAACTTTATTTAAACAGCCTTGCTTGAGTACCACAGATCTGGAAAATTGGCTTGGTGGACAGCTGCTTTGCCCATGCATTGACCTTCCTCTGGTACCTCACCATTGTCAGATGGAACAAATTTGTAACTGGTAGATATTGGAAACCTAGTGGTCATTATAAGGCCTGTGTCTCTCTACGTCTCAAAGGCAATGCAATCTAAGAACATACAATCAGCATAAGAAAGTGAAAGATGAGGTGATTTGGTCCAAAGCCTCCTTGTAAGCCTCTGGCAGTTCTCTGGATTATCTGGAACCTTGATCAGAAATGTATCTATTTCTAGTCACAGAAGACGCAAGACACTAGCTTGATTTCATCATTACCTATACAAATATCTTCAAATTTCAGTTTTAACTCTACCTACATTCTGTCTGATAATATGAACTAATTTTATAGTATAAAAATAAATAAAAGTAAAATATAAATAACAGGTAAGACTATAGTCAACACTTGAAGTTAAAACAAGCAGAAGTGAAAAGATGTGAAAATGCTCCCAAAACATGCTTAGAAAAGCCACAGACAAGGCTAAATGGCAGGGGGGGGAGAAGATAATGTTAAAATATGGAAACACACATTTAGGAGAAAACTCATCACTTTAAGTCCACAACACTATTTAACATTATCATCTTGATGAAAGCAAATCAGTGTCTGTCATTTCAAACTGGATTTGAAACAGCAGATCTTTTTTCCACTCTTCATTATGCAGAAGAATTGAATTTAATGTTGTCAGGATTTTCTAACAGCAATTAGAAATATGCAGCTACCAGTTACACAGCTAAACCATGCCACTGCATAGACAAATCCATTTAATGCTCTCTGTAATGTAAGATTTATTTGAAATGAAAGGGAATTAGCTTCCAAAAATGTCAGATTTACTTTTTATGGATAATTTCAACAGGTAGAACAAAAAGTGTAAGCAGGCATCTAGATGATGGAAGAATCAAAGGAGATTTAAAGTGCCTTTCTCTGCACATGTTTCTCCCCTGAATAACCTTCTTCCCTTTCTAACCCCCTGTGATACCTGATGGGAGCTACTTCATACCTGTAAAGACTGCCAGAAGGGTTTAGAGAAAGAGGATATTATGCATTTTGTAAAAGCAAAGCAAGAGTATGAACACAGAAGATTGCTGTTTGCATGGACTGAGGATGAATTACCAGGGCTGGTATTTGAATTATAATTTCTCCCGTTTCTTTATTTTGAAATTTACAACAATTATGATTTTTTTTATTTGATGTCAGATTCTGCTATCAGTCAGAATTTTTTTGTTGTGTTGTGATAAGTCCCCTTTTTAAGACTGACTTCTGTTCAAGCTTGTATTATTTTCAATATTCTAACTAAATATTCTTCCTATAACTTAAAAAAATCTGCATATCGCCTCCCAAAGCACATCCTTTTTGATGACAAAAAGAAGCAAAGTAGGTACCTTTTGAAATCATAATTTATACTGTGTGGATGATAGTCTAAGAAGTGAGTGGAATTTTCTGAGGACCACCTACACCTTCTGATACACTATCAGTGAGGAATGTTCTATGAAATACTTAGAAGACCTCCTTATTTCATATTAACAGTTGATTAAACTTAATACAGTGAGTATCATATCAAAGCAAATAATTGTAAAGTACTTTGCCTTTTGAAGCCCAAAGCAGTTTCTGTGGTGATAGTTTGAGAGGCTTATAAATGTTTTTATGTATTTTTCTCAGATTAATAAAATGTTTATTATTGTTGTACTATGTTTGGATAGTTTACAATTACATGAGTTCTATGAGCAATCTAAATTAAAGGCCATAGTTATCAATACAGAGTGAATATTTGGCCAGATTTCCATTTGTGCATTGTTTTTGTGTGTCCAGATGGGTGTTTTGGTTGACCATGTTCATCAGCGAGGAATCTCAAAGCATTATAACATCTGTGTGGGGCTTGTGCACACATGTTTAATTATTTCCAAACTGCAATAAACAGCTTAGTTTTCTTCTTTCAGAAAGAGATGATCTTTTTTGTACTTCATTTGTAAAGGAAGAGGTAGCTTCACTTAGTGCAGAATGGATAGGAATCTGTTGATTGCATAGCAGAGTGCGAGAAGTAACTGTTTGATCTGACGCTGCAGATTCTTGTGGCTTAAATTCATCTGTCATTTCAGAGGGGTTTTGGAAAAGCACAGATACAGGTTATAGGGCAAGTGCTTCAGAACTTCATCTGCTAGCGTAAAGTTAGTTTTCATCCCAAAGGGCAAAACTCTGTGCAGTGATCAGTAGATACTGCTTCTACAACTGTAGCACTAGTCCTAAAGGCTGTTATGAACAAAATTTAATAGGATTTTGAACAAGATCGTGAACTGTATCACTTTGTGATGCTCCAGGAAGGGCATAAAGGATTTCAAACTGAAGAAGAAAGCAGGCTTTCTTTGCCTTGCCTATAAATCAGTGGCGATAAATATCAAGCAGACTGAGGAAAATAGGCAGACTTGGTGTTGACAGAAAGGATGTTTGTGCCAAATAATTTGGGAAGTTATTGAAGCATATTTCATCCTGCTAGAAATGCACCCAGAACACTGACAAGGTCAGGTGCCACCTTAGCAAGCAGAAGCCATATGCCACCTAGGTACCAGTTGAACAAGCTAATCCTGCTGTGGGACCAACTTAGGTTGAACATCTGATGTTTTAAAAAGATCCTTTGCTGCAGTTGGCTTTTCAGTCTCTTCATTCATTTTGGCATCCATATACATTGTTCTTCTGAACTGCTTCTCTTCCATTATCATTTCACAAAACCTTTTCAATCCTTACTCTACTTTGTGCCAACAAATGATTTTTATGCAACTTTTGTCTAAAAGTGGTTTGTAAATATAGTCATATTAGTTGTATACTTTTAAAGCATAAAATCTTTTTATTAGTATTTTCCAAAGCTCTTTTAACCTATTTTCTTTCTATTTATATTTTGATTGGTTTGTTTTGGTTTTTCTTACAAGTTAAATTTTGTATGGACTATTTTTATTAGTTTTTAAAATGAAGTAATATATAATTTCTGTTGGCAGGATCAGTTGGCATTCTTTATTTGAGTAATCAGTCTTTTCTTAAAATCTTGAAAAATAAGAGGTCATAGGCAAAAGCAGAATTGGACACCACCCTCTAGCCCCCTAGTCCCCTCAAAAAAAAAAAAAAAAAAAAAAAAAAAAAAAAAAAAAAAACCCAAAAAAAAAAAAAAAAAAAAAAAGTAAAAACAAACAAAAAATCCAACAAACAAAAAACCCCACAAAAAACTCCCCAAACTGGGGGAAAAATAACCCCATCAGATACAAACAAAAACCCCCCTAGCTTACCTTGAATAAATAAACAAATCAATCCTTATGCCCCTTGCCTTTGGCAATTAAGATACTGAGGAAAGGTAAATGTGATGCTTTGTAAGACTTTGTGTATGCTTTTGTTTTTGCATTACAGCATCACAGTGTATTTGGGATGTACAAAATTATTATACCATTTTGGTATATGACAGATACAGTTAAGGACAATCCTAAGGAAATTATCTTATCAAGTTCTTAGCCTCCTGTGTTGAACTTGGTGGCTTTTAACTTCCAGGAGTCATCCATAATCATCATTCATGCTACCAACTTGATATGGAGGCAGTCTCTGTATGAACTAATAAAAGAACATCATCTGTGCAGTTTTGTGACAGAGTTTAGAGAAAACATAACTTTGTTTTACCAGTCCAGGAGGGGGCAGTAAGTTTCCTTTTATTGTTAGTGGAAGCAAGTCCAGCATTCTCTTCACCATGAAAGGCTCTGCTCTTAAAAATAGCTTTTTAAAATGAGAAACCAACATCTTTACTCTATGATTTCTTATCACTTACATTGCTCCTAACTATCCTTTCCTGACAGTCTTTTTTAAAAATAGAAAATGATCAGAACTTTATAAATCAATCATTTGAATCTTTGATCTTCAATATATTCAAAATAATCTGTAATGAAATAGGCATTTTAACTATTAAAATTTCATGTGTAATTTATTCCATTCCTTTCTCAGTTTTGTTGAAAATATTCTTTTTTCCGAGAGCACTGATGAAGTGGAGCAGACTTTCCCTCTGTGCTTAATTCATGATGTTTTCTTCTCACTTCTAACCCCAGTATTCATGTACATATGTATACAGAGGAATCAAGATGATTTTAAATACATGATCCTAAATTGTATGTTTGCATTTCTCAGTGTATTACAGAGAAATTCAAATGAATAGGAGTTTGTATGAATGCACATAAATTTTTTTGGACAGTTTTTATGATTCCAAGTTAGTATTCTTGCTTGGCTTGGAGCTAAAATGGAAATTATTATTGGCTACGAGAAGAATAAAGAAGTACGCATCTAGTGCATATGACATTCATTGTAGGAGGACAGTAAGCTTTTACACTCCGTTGATTCTTTGGAGGTGTTTTTTTTACTGTTGGGCAAAGTTATTAGGATGAAATTTCAGGTACAATTAAAGTGGTTTCACTGTTTATAATTGTTGCAATTCTCAAGAAGTTCATAGTAAAAAATCCCACAAGACGCAAGAGTGGATCATGGTTGGTCCAAGAGGGACTGCTTCCAGAGGCGGTGAAAATAGTACTTTTTTCCTTTATCTTGCTCAAATGGGATATTTTTGATAAGGTCTCTTAAGGTTGTTATTAATATTATTTTAGGCCTGCATTGCTCATAAATTGGCTAGGAGCTTTGTAAAGCCCTGGCTACGGTGTTTCGTTACACCTAGGCAATTGAAATGTTCCATTCACTGCTATCGTAGTGAATGATTTGTGCTGTTATTGGGAAGTTGTTTAGCATACCCTGGGAACACAAGAGTCCTATATCTGCACAGAAAGTGTCCCACAGAAATACTTACTGTTTATTTGGTGGATGAGTCTGTTGAAATGTTCCCCAAAACAACTTTTTTTCTTTAAAGCCTTGTAATTTCTCTATTTAAAATGTGTGCAGTTGCTGGTTCATGATCCATGGTGCACCACAAACAGTAATGTTTTATTTCTTCTCAAGGACAAACTGCTGTTGCAGAATTTGTAAAGTGCTGTTTGCATTTCAATGCTGTTATTTATTGGTTTTACTACTACTATCATTATTATGTACTATAATGATTATTTTGTGAGAAAATATCACAACTGTATCTTTTTAATGCCATTTCTTGAGTTAAGGGATTAGATGGGAAAAAAAAAATTGTATGGAAATGTTTCTGAAATAAATTCTAGCCTAGAAATTTAGAATAAGAGTGGGCTGGAAGAATGTGGGAGAAACTTTTTAACTAAGTGACTTGAGTTAATAAATGCAGTATAGATTTTTGAGTAAGTGCCAACTATATTGAATACAAATTTTTTAGCTCTGCATAGAGCTAAAACTCTCAGACCAAAGTTATCAAAATTGGGTGCCTAAAGTTGCATACCTAAATGTAAGTTATTTGATTTCCAGAGTGTGAGTCAACCATGATTGGTGATGGGAGTCAATGGAAATTGCTTATGCTTCACAGCTATTAAAAATAGATTGCTTGTAGATATTTTAATATTTCCCAACAGATTTTAGTGTTCTGGCCCAATGTGTGATGGTCTTATGTAACAGTATTCATTAATGAAAAGTAAAACCCAAGTTTAATGCAAAAATAGGGTTGCCCTACGGTGGTTTTTTTTCCTTTTCACAATGTGAGACTTCAGTGACATTCATCCCCCTCCTCTTTTTTTTTTTTTTTTTTTAAGGTTAAGGAACATACCCACAAATCATTTCTTCCTGTGATCCTAAGCACTTGATGACTCTATTTGCCTTTAACTTAGGAAAAAATAATATAATGATATAGAATATTTTTTATATGTTATATAATAAATGAACTACTTCTTGCCTGTGTTTCCTCAAAAGAGAAAGAAAAAAGTCTGGAGTCTCACAGATGGGTTTTAGCTAACTGTTTATAGGTATTCCACAACAGTTATTTAACCTTAAGTTGTCTTGGGAGGTGCTCCAATTCAGTAGCCAAGCATCTTCCTTTGAACAATCCTATTTGTATGACTAGTGAGGAGTTCTTGATTACTCTGCTTGTATTTTCTAATTTATTAAACATATACCTATGCAGAAGGAGAAACTGTTTTCTCTTTTGCTGTCCAGAAACATTTAGTGTGTGCCAAGGTAAATGTCAAGGGACAACAACAATTTTGAGAGCCATTACTTGATCACAGTGTTGCATACAAAGAGAAAGTTGGTCAAATACGTCAACTGTAAAGTAAGCATTGTATGTTGCTGTCTCTTGACCACCAGTATGGATGACTAACAACCAACATGGTATTCCTCAGAGACATAATAAATTTCATTATTTCAAACATTATAGTCTGAAGATCATTAGATACAAAAGCAGATTCTACCCTGTTCTGCTATAATATAGACAGAAAACTTAAGGGCCATACTCCCCGAGCTTGTTACTACCTGGAATCCATAGTGAGGGATCTAATGGTCCTTGTATTTTAACTATCCTGAGCTGGCAAGAAAAATGAATGAAGTTGTGTGATAAATATTATGGATTTTATAGCTTTACTACTCCCTATGCATTTTGTTTACTCTTTAGATATGTTTTATCCTTAAGCAGCAACACTACTGAAGCTATCTTTAAATCACTATTGAGAATTGTTACATACAAATATTATGCATTTTTTATTAATTTAGTCTTTTTAAGTTTTGGGGTGTTTGTTTGTTTTTTGGTTTTGGGGGTTTTTTTAGTTCTTTGTTCTACACTGAACTGATACTTGTCCTGAAATGTTTCCTACTACATTGTGTATGTGGAATCACTAGTACTGTTTTACTACCTCTGACTGGAGGTACATGATGGTACTAGAATATAAATGGCATTCATCACAACTTGAAAAATTCAATAATCAAAGTGGGGAAGTGAGCTTAAGCACAAACTCATCAAAGATGAACTTCAGTCCATTTTTCTTTTTTATAGCTTAGTGTTAAGAAGAAACAAAGATACTGCTTTCTGAAATAGTAGTACATAGTAAGTAGCCTGTTATTTTCAAAACAATATGCAATTATTCAATATTAAAAAAGATGGCTTTTGGATGCTTCTGTCTTCATAAGCTTCCTAACTATAGCTAATGTCTAATATTGATTCTGAATAATTTAAATGGCAATAAAATTGGGTTTTCATGACAGTCAATCAGAGACATTTTATATTTAATGTTCATTTAAAGAAACATAGTGTCTTCTTACCTTCTGAATTTCAAAGCCATTAAAGTAATTGCAGGTCATTAAGCTAAATTTCTTTGAATAATCAGAACAGTTAATCAAATTCATACACCATTCAAACCAATGGACAGGAAAGATTGGAATGCCAGGCATGGATTTTCAAGAGATTCACCAAATGGATCTTCAGATGTGCTTACCAGCATTTCCTCAGAAACAATTACCCCCAGACTCCAAATTGTTGGAACTTGGAATTGTGTTCCACTTCTGTATTTTTAAAAGTCATAATCATCTGGAGGGAGGAAGCTTAAGAGGATTATTTTCTTTCCTTTGAAATAACCAAAACACTGCATAGTTGTACCGAACTTTATTGCGCACTACAATGTGTTTTACCAGAACTTACTTTATAGACATATTAACTATCACAAAAATATTCTCATATAATGTTCCATACTTAGCAAGTGTTATGATTTTATTGCGAGGGAAGTCTGAATGAAAATTCCTTAAAGTTTCTAGTTTTTATCAGGAGACTGGATACATTTAATCTCTTAACGTTATTGCTTACTTTGGAAATTCAAAATGTAAGGTGATCTCTCAGAGAATATGGATAAGACAATGAATTGGTAATGCAGAAGACTTAAAGTACCTAAGTTTGCAGACAAGAGCAGTGTGTGTGCATGCGTGTGTGTGTGTCTCCATCTCTCTTGAGTGCTCTCTTTCTCATACACCCCCACCTCACCCTCAAGATGATGGAAGGATAGAGCAAAAATACTGACTCTCTTTAAATGACCCATTCATTAATGTGCATGAAACTAAGAGACAAGAAACTGAGAGTTTAGAATCTTGGGTAATTGTCTTTTAAGAAGGACAATATTTTTGATCCCTGTACTTTGAGGCATGCTAAATGAATGCAATTTATGTGTTGAACAAGCGAAAACCAAATGCTCCTGAAGGCGAAAAAGGTGATAACATGGGCCTTATTCATTGCAAATTCATGTACAGTGCTTCCAATAGGTCTGCTCTGGAGCAAAGATAGTGTGTACTTTAAATGAGGAAAATGCCATCAGTTTCAATTTTAGCAAGAAAACAAATGCTGTTTTGCAGTTTACTCATTAGCGTGACCAGTTCCTGCTGTATCAAACACGCTCTTGGAGCTGCCCATTCAGTCTTAGCTGCTGCTCATCTGTAAAGGGACTAACAACTGTCTTGAGCCTCAGAGCTGCCAAGCTGCGCTTCTTGGATTGTTGTTGTTGCTGCACTCTCTCTTTGTGTCTCTGTCTCTCTTCTCTCTCAATATAAGTTACTGTTTTTGTAACCAGTAGTTGTCTTGAATCTGCCTACACCTTTGCAGCAGTGTTTCATAATTGCAGAGTTATACCAAAAATGGAAACTACATCAAATACTCAAATACACACTGCTTTAAATAAGCCCAAATTTTCATAACAATAGACTATGATAGAATTAAAACTTTGTTATCTAAGGAAAGCCATAAAGCAGCTGTATTATTTTTATTCTTCACAGGAATTATAATGTACTTTTAAAAAAAAAAGCTCCCCCAGAGATTCAAAATGAAAAAAAATCTTTTCATACCTAAGGCACAAGGTCAGGGAACACTTTAAGTTCTATGTTGATCAGGCCTGTGTCCACTCTGTGAAGTTCATGAAGATTATTCTCCATCAGAGATTTCTCAGTCAAGGTTACACTGGTAGTTTAGACTTCATTTTGGCTTGATACCATCTATTAATTTCTTCAGATTAATAGCAAATGGAGTTTACCATTTTAATATTTATTTTTTTTAAAACCCACCAAAATTCCTTGTTACTTTTCTACAGAGTAAATATCTCTTAGAAGCTGAGATAATTTCCCTAGATGTCATGCGTGCTCTGAAAAGACCCAATTCATGGCAATGCTTTGGTCTTTCGGTGTACACAAGTTAGATGCTTATGCTCCAAAAAATGTAAATAGTTTGAAATGAAGTTCAAACTAATAAGATTTTGAGATCTGAGGACTGAACTTTCCTGTGGGATTCACATTGTTTCTTAATCTGACTCAAGATACAAATATTTGATTTTGTTTACTTATTAAGTGAATGTTTTAGGTAACTTCAGTGAAATCAATGGGAATTAGTTCTCATCTTATGCAAGATTTACAGCACTGATTTTAATGGAATTGGCTATTTTTACATTATGTTACATGAGATTTGAATTGATTTTTTTGAAGCTTAAAAATGAATACAAATTAATCATAAGAACTCCTGGTTTTAATTGAATTTATTTTTGAATAAATATTGAGAACTACAGGTCTTGGTAGGGTGTTTTGAAGCTGCTGTTATGTCTTTAGGATGTGAGATAACACATTTAGAAATGGAATTTTATTTTTTATTTTAATACTAAAATATTAGTTATTTTTCAATTGTTTTATTTTTTGTTATATACTTACTGATATAATGTCTGAAATACACTCAAATGCAGGTTACAGCACTCTGCTTAACTATCTTTATCTGACGACTTAAGGCAAAATATTTTCTTCCTATTCTATGTCTTGTCAGACTACATTTTACTGCTACAATCTTGAAAAAAAAGTTTTTTCCTTTGCAAAGATACTAGTTCAAGAAAACTCATGAGCATGTGATTGAGGCATGCCTCTGCAGGACAGCATACAAGAACTTTAATTGAGCTAAATGAATGTAGGCTAGGTGAGGAAAATATATAAATTATTCCCTACAGTTAAATAATGGATGTGTTTATTACCATGTTATGTAAGTGCCACTGTTCAGCTAGTGTGCATATAATGTTCTCTTGAAAATGGCAACGATAAGCTATACTTAACCATATATGTTTTAGTTACACCTTTTGAATTCTTGGGAGTTCATTCTGCTTCTCTTACCTTGCTCAAAGCTACTGAACAGATTTTTTAAACTGAGTTAAATCACTGACCTATTACTTCTTGTTTTAACTTCAAAATTATGTTAATTTTTCAAATTCCTCTTGAATTTCCCCTGGTTTCAATGACCATTTGCCTCCAAGTTTCATTTCACAAAAAATAATAATTGCGTTTTATTATGCTTAAAGTATAACCTTTTTAATCTGCATATTTCTTGCAGGCTATGCTGGCTTATTTCCACTGTAATACATTAGAATGGAAAACTATTAGAAATATTGATTTATCATTTATAATACCACATTGATATATTGAAATGAAATTTGGGTGCTGTCCAACCCTCAAATAACATTGGCATTATTGGATGAAACTGGATGATCTCATTCTAATTAATATGCTAGCTCCATGTGAAAAGCACAGAGAAAATATACCTGAGAGTTAGTTGGTCAAAAATAGGAGTTCAATACTGAAGACTTCTGAGGTTTGTAATTGTTAAAATATGCCACCTTAAATATTTAATATTCCATATACAGAGAAATCATAATTTTGCTCTCTCTCCCCTCCATCTCTTGCCTTTTTTAATCTTCCTCTAACTCAACATTATCTTGGTATGAACCTATTTACATGTAATGTATATTAGCATGTAGTACATATGAATGCATAGGATATATATATAAACACAGTTCTGTATTGATTATAATTTACATCCTGTAGTGCCCTTGGTTACAGCAAAGCTTCTTTTAATCAGGTGAAGTTGTAAACAAGGGAATTTAAATCATTCAAGTGTTGTTCTTATCCTAAATCTGTGATCCTGGCCTTCTGCATTTCAGCACGTACACATTCTAGCACCTCTTGTAATATGAGAACTTCAGAAAATAAAGGTATTTTCAGTTACCGTGTGTGTCCTGTATATAGGATGATGTCTGTATTCAGTCTTTATTCACCTATTTGACTTTTTTTTCCCTTCTACCAATCAATCTAATAGCCATTGAACTAGCAGACTTGGTTTCCATATTGGCTTTTTTTTTAAATGCTCTGTTTTCTTGTCTATTAGACTTCTGAAACCACCTTCCTCTTCTTTGTTTTGTGTGTGTGTGTGTAGAGTTAATGGAGGAAAACTGCCTGTCATCAGATTTATGCAGAGTTGAGAGTGAGCAAATGCTGCCATCACTGAAGTTGCCGTCTATTTCACATTGATTGAGCTTCCTGGGCTTGAGGGATTTTTGAAGGGCTGGGTTTTTATGGTTGATATGTTTTTGGTCATTTGTCATAAAATCATTCCAACCGAGCTGTTTACTGGTCTGAATACTTAATTACTGCAGTAGCAGGGAGTGGTATAAGCTTTAGGTTTTGCTAAACTAGGAAAATAGGAAATAGTTGGTGCTTCTGTTTTCTTTTTGTGAGGATTTTACTTATGAACATCTATTTTATTTTTTTAAATGACTACCAGAACTTGGGTTTTTAAAATCCCAATATATGATAATCATAATTTATGCTCCTAATGCATATTTCAAAATTGGATTGATTTCTAATGGTCATCTGCACATGGCGTGCTTTAGAGATCATCTGACATCAATGACAAAAGCTTCGAAAAGTATTTAACAATTTTTTCTCATTTTTGAAAAATATTTAAACAAGCTGAAATACTTCAGTTTAATTTGTTTATGATCAAAAGACGACAATTGAAAATTCTCATAGAATTGTTAATGTAATACCTTTTTCTTTTTTTTTTTTTAATATTTAAAAAATCTTCTTCTAGGGGCTCATTTTAGACTATCATTTAAAAAAAATAACCCCACATATTTTTGGTTTTGTGCTCCTCGCATTTATTCCTTCCTATCCAGTTGCTTCTTGAAGAGGAGTTGGATGGAAAAGCATAAATTTGCTTTTGGTTTGGTATTAGAATTTTTGTATATTATATAATATTTTATCTTGCAGTGTACTTCATGTCTGTTGAAAAGCATTTTACTTTTCAGATGTAAGTCTGTTTTGAGTGTGGGCATATATATTTTATCATAGAGATGGATAAAACCAGAAAATAAATCTTTTAATGCTAAGGTAATTTGTCAGTGTAACTTTAAAAATTTGCTACCATTTTGATGTTTCATTTACCTTTGAATCAGTGGGCTTTGTGTTGTTTCTATTTTTCATTGTTTTGTAATGCTGCGCATTTAGATTCACTCTAAAAGACCTCTTTGAAAAAAATGTGACATCTTTATTGTAAACAGGAAATGTCACTATTAACTATGGTAGTTTGTTGTTGTTGGGTTTTTTGTTGGTTGTTTTGTTTTGTTTTTAATTTCTTGCTTCTATTTTAAGTTCTCATGCTTAATGTGATCTGGGTTCCTTCAGGGCTGCCAGAAAGTGGAACTGACTTTTTTGAGAATGTGTTGCTGGAAACTGCAGCCTGTGCACTTTGACAGGTTGCAAGCTCCTGTGCACTAAGACAGGAAAGGGACAATTTACCTCCAGCTTCAAGCTGTTAGCAAGGCCTCGGCATCAAAGATACTTACTTCTTCAGTCACATCAAGCTCTAATCAGAGTTTTCCTACCTAGGCATTGTTTATTTTATATGTTAGGGACAGTTTGGAATTTAGACTTTTTCTTTACAATGTAAAACATTATAGCAGTACTGCAAGGACAAGTGGGAGAAATACGATGTGGTGATCTTTTTGTTAACATCTACTCACTTTGCTTGCACACAAGTGAACTGGCTTTAAATATTATACATGGGTTTCTATTGTTAAAGTAACCAACCATTTATCATGTTTGTTAGAGAAGGGCTCCAATTAATTTGATTTCATGAAAAGCAACTGACTTAGAAATGAAGAAAAAAAAAAAATCCACGTTACAAGTTAGAGAAGTAAAAGGATGTTTTTGGAATTTGGGGGAAAATGAGGTCAAAAGGCTTTGCAAACTATAGTATAGTAGTATGACTTATTAAGTAGTATGACACTTTAAATAAAATAGGAAAATACATTTTTGCATGCTATGCCAGTAGAAGCTACAATCTACAAATTACTGTTAAATAGAGTGTATAGTAGAGTTAGCATACTGACACTGATTAGTTTACATGAAAACAATCTAACCTAGTCTGACATAATGTCATGAAATTTTATGTGGATCAATATAATACAGAATGTATACTAGGACAGAGTTTTGGATAGATCTTTGAGTCTTTCTCTTACTACATCATATGCCTTAAACCTTCTAAGAACAAAACTAACAAAATCCAATAGTTACACTAGAAAATCAATTTTAAGCATTCCCAGGTGAGTGGTTTACTGCTAATGTGCTAAAAAAATTATTTTATATCACCATAATAAAATGGTGACCTAGCTAAACTTTTGACCAGTTGTCATGAAAGATAATTTCTCATTCCAAACCTTCTGCTCAGCGTCTGTCCATATCCATTGATTATATTCACAATTGAGAGTAATGTGTTTCTTAATTGGATATGCTTGTATTGCATACGTGACTTATGTTAGCATGCAGTGTTCCGAGGCAGGTGTACTACTCCCAAAGTAACTCAGATTGTCTAAATTTAGTTACAAAATTAGTCCTATAGTGAAGCTTCATGAGTAATTTTTATGGTTTACAAGTATCTCATAAATGTTATTACTGTACCTTTATAAAATAACTTGTCTTTGACAGCCCACTCTCAGCTCTTCAGCTGATTGCTTTTATAAGCGATAGCTGAACAGTGTCTAAATTCAGGACAGAGCCAGTATAGCTTATTGTGCAGGGGGCACTCCTGAACTTTTTATCTAGTCTTTCCCAAAAGCCTGAAACATGTTAATCCTCAGTGGTTTTCATTGCCACAGGTTGACACCAATAGTTCTCAGTACATGTTTATGTTTAATTGTTTAAATGTACAGAGCCTTGGGTTGTGATTGCATAATATATTGGCTATTCCAATACCAAAACTGCTTTACAAAGTTCTGGCCTTCTGTTGCTTGTTTTTCCAATCCTTATTTGGGTTGACTCAACTAGTTGAGAGTTTGTAACTTAAATTGTCTTAGTGACCTGATGTAAAAAGAATTGTAAGGTAAGTTTACTGATGCATCTTACAAAGGAGTACTACAGTCTGCCAGGTGGGAGGAGTGTAGTTTTGAGACAGAGTAGGAGGCAAAGCAAAAAATCTGGAAATCTTTTAAGAAGCCTCAGTAAGAGGATTTCACTGTCAAGACAATGTGTGTAGCTGTGTCTCTGGTCTTCCAGTTGTCACCTAAGAAGTGGCAAGGTTGATAACTAGGTATTTTCCAAGAGTAAGTATGGATGGTGGAGAAACTGGAAAAGATTTTCTATGTATAATCTGAAAGTAAGGACATATGAAGCAAAATAGGAGTGCTCTGTGTCATATTAATTCCGTAAAGAATCCAAAATGATTGTTCTGTGCAACTGAAAACCAGGATGAAGTCATCTAAGGTCTGGTGATTGGGTTTTTACTCTGTCATGCAGATGAGAGATTATCACTTTCTAGGTTCCAGCTCAAACTATATAATGTGAATATAGCCCAGTGAGGAAAATTTAGGTACTTAAAAATAGAGTATTCCCCTTTCTTGTCATTTATTTTACTCTTCTGCCTGTTTCTGCTTTTATCTCAGAAGATGGGCATTCATGCTAGAACTGGATAGTGTTCCCTAAAGCAACGTTATTCCAAGGCTGGTGAAATCATGCCTGCTCAAAAGCTAGTTACTGTGAACAAGAGATGCATGAAAGGTCCTAGGAATATGGCATTACTCAGTCTCCATTTAACTGAAACCTCTGAATTGTACAGACTACCTGAACTCACAGTGGGGATTGCTTAATCTGGCAAGTTAGAATGAACTAAAAAAACAAAGAGGTTTTTAGGAAATGCACGGAGGTGTGGCAACATGAAACCATTTCTGTTGATCTGAAGAAATTTAAAAAAATAGCAGGGCTATTCACAACATTGAATGCAATTCTCATGCTTGTCTAATATTGCAAATTAGGTCATTTATTATTTTGGCACAGGGCATTTAACACATTTTTCAATTGTTCAGGTATTTATTTCATGAGGAGCGAGTTATAATAAATATTTGAAGGTTGTGTTCATTTCCTTACAGTAATGAAAGAAGCAGTGTTTCTGTTGTCAATGTCTGTCATTGCCCCAAACCTGTCAATATCTCAAAATGCTGACATTTATGCAGATCTGGAATTCATATGCAGATCTGGAATTCATATTGAAATAACCTATGCCTGTAAGAATAGCTAAGTTAATCTAATGAGAATTTCCATACTACCAAGTCCTGAATGAACTGGTAACATTATGAATGTAGCTTTTTTTTGTGGTATCTTGGCACATTCTAGAGATATTACAGAGATTTGTGATCATAGAAACTTTAATTTAAATACTGAGAGATGAATATTTGCAGTTTGAATTTAAAATTAGGCTTAGAATGTGGTGAAAGTTGGGGTGTTTTTCATATCCAATGTGCAATGAAGCTGAAAGAAAAAAAATATCATGTATGCTTCTGTTTACCAAAGAACAATCTTTTAGTTCGAGACAGTTATTGAAACTGATTTTCTAAGTTTTCTTTCCTTTTAATTAGAGAGTTTGCTTTTTTCTCTATACGTTGGATGACAATTCTGCTCCTTAATTCTGGTTGGTTTACTATCTCTTACCGTTTTCCTCTTTGTTGACTTCTGATTTTTATCTCCATTTAGGAAATCATCCTCCTTTCCTCTCTTTCCATATGAAAACTTTTTATGGCATAGATATTGATGGATCAAGTGTTAGTTTAAAAATACATGTGTATTCTATGTATATAGAGAGTGCTGTTTTCCATAGGGTAATTGTCTTATGGGGAATTGAATTTCTTGAACAGAATGGTCAGTCACTGTCCAGGTGGCAAACAGAATCTGAATTGCAAGTATGCTTGTAATAGTGTCTTCAGCTGGATAGAATGCAACCATAAAATAATTTCATTGTCTTAAATGAGTTCAAAGGATTCCTGTGTGCCCATTCTTGCATTTCCAGGAGCAGTTTTTATTGACTATTTAACATTCTCTGCCTGTATAATACACTATACCTTAAATAAGCATTCTCAGACATTGCTTGTATTTTGATCTTCAGAATGATATAATCAGAGAATAATTCAAATTGAGTAGGATGAAGGAAGGCCTTAAGCCCAATCTCTTGCTGAACCATTGAGTTCATGCACTGTTTTTACGCATTTGCATGTGAAATGGCATGTTGTCTTGTTGTCTTCCTGCTAATGTACTGTTCTCTGCTTTCCGTTAGTTCCATTAAACCTCTGAAGTACAAATAAGGCATGTTATCAGAAAAGATTTCATGTGCAGCTCAATACATTTTGAAATAATCAAGATATTTAGAGAGACAGACAAATTCTAGGAGGACTACAGGATTACAAATCACAGTGTAATTTTAAAATTGTAATGAGAATAAGTTGCATAGGAAGGTCTCTTTACCATTATTGTCATGAGAATGAAGTAACACAGTGTTAATGTTTCATGTATTCTCTGAAGGATGATAATAAACTGTACTGCTTTGACCTTATTAATGTTCTGTAATTTGACTTGCTGGCAATTTGCATTTTTCTTTGGTTACAGTCTTAGTAACCTGTAAAGAAGAGGTGAAACTGACAGTGAATCTAAACATAACGGAATACTGAAAAGGCCAGAAATATCAAGAATGATAATTCTGATACCTCCTTCTCATGACAAAGGTTGTAGCAAAAAGGCGCAACATGAATCTGTTGACATAACAAAGGTTATTACAAAAATGTTTCTATATTTATTGAGAAGTGTAAACAAAAGCACACTTTTTCCTTGTAGTTCATTGAATATTCCGGTAATGCTTGTTTTTTACCCCTTTATAAGTGAATATGTACGACACTACCCTTTCATTTACTTATTTTGCCCTAAAAATAGTAGTCTTTTACACTGAATGGCCCCCTGCTAACTATTTAAATATGAAGGAGACTGAATTTTACACTCTGCAGAAGCTTTTCCAATTCCACAGGCCAGATATATTTCTTACAATATATTTTGGCTATGTAATTGAATACATTTTCCAAAATACTGTAATCTGTAACCAGTGTGAAAGTTTTAGGGTTTTTCTCTAAAACAAAAACTTCAGATTTTCCAGGGATTTACAGAACAAAGTTGTGGTATTGAACGTGAAGGCTAAAGGTCTGATTAACATGTTAACAACATTCTTTGATTTCTACTTACTTGACTGAACACTGAATCAGGCAAGTACACCCAGTACTTTGTGATACTCAGCAATGACATTGATCAATTTATTCTTGCATCACTGCAGAGTGTAATAAGTAGTCCTAGAAAAGATAGGCTTTGTTCTTGGGGTGTTTTTGAGGTATATGTTGTATGTTAATGGAGATAAAGAGTGTATAATATGTATCTTAATCTTCATGCACAAATACACACATACATAAAAAGCACTAAATTAGTTTTCTTTCAAGTCTTTCACTTGTTATAGTTTTGGGATAAGAAGTAAAATATTTTTGTAGTTTCCTGGTAGTTGTAAACCTGAATCTTGTTCAATTAATTTCTCACTCCAGCGTACTTATAAATGTAAGAATGCAGGAAGGTGGTCAAAATTGTATAGCATGTGATGTTTGTAACAATTATACTTTTTTTTTTAAGAGTAGATAAGTAGTAAATTTAAATGGATCAGTTTTCTTCTTTCAGGTGTGCTTCAAGGGTTTACCCTTCAAGGCAACGGAACATTCTTTTCTCAAAGATGCACTTTACTTTCAAATTTGATCATTTCAAATGCTTAAGATGCATTTCGCAGCCATAGTCTGAAAAGCAACAGCAGCAACAAGGAAACATCATTAACTGCCACAGATTAACACCATGAGGGAAGATGGAAGAATTCTCTTCCCTGCCTGTTGAGGATCCTTTACCTATCTTTCACTTTATGCAAGGATAAATTGTCCATCATGACTACAAACAAACAGCCTTAAGCCAGCCCATTTTTTCAGCAATATTTTTGTCTTTATGGTGGAACAGTTGGGCTCAAGTTACTGATACCTGTGGCATTGCTGCATCTCTTTACCTTCTTGATTTGGGCAGTGGTTGAATGTCACCCAGAGCTTGAAAGGGATAGTACTTAATGTTGTAGTTTTGCATTGCAGTGGCAGGTGAATTTAGAAAACAGATTGGAACAATGTACAGATTAATGATGACAGTGGACATGCAGTGTAGAATGCTCTTGGATCCAAGAGTTTTGCTTATAATTTTAAATTATATTTGGACTACTTCTGTGACTCTTCTTCAATAAGGATAGGATAAGTTTTTTCCTGGAAGTGTGTGCAAATGAGGGGCTTGAGAGCAATCTCAAAGTGTAATTTCATATACTGTCCTTCTCCTGGAAAATTCAGTCCATGAAAGAAAGCCAAGACAAATTTCCATGTGTCCTGGTTTCGGCTAGGATAGAGTTAGTTTTCTTCCTACCAGCTGATATAGTGCTGTATTTTGGATTTAGTATGAAAGTAATGTCAATAACACACTGATGCTAAGTTGTTGCTAAGCAGGGTTTACAATTAAGGACTTTTCAGCTTCCTAGGCCCTGCCGGTGAGGAGGCGTGAGCCTTCCTCAGGAGGTACACAAGAAGCTGGGAGGCAGCACAGGCAGGGCAGCTGACCCAAACTGGTCAAAGAGATACTCCATACCATATCACATCATGCTCAGGATATAAGGTGGTGGAAGTTGGCTGGGGAGGACTGTGGCTCGGGAGCTAGCTGGGCATCAGCCAGCAGTTGGTGAGCAATTGTATGGTGCATCACGTGTTTTGTATATTCTTTTATCATTATTATTATCCTCTTCCTTTTCTGTCCTATTAAACTGTTTTTCTCTCAACCCACAAGTTTTACTTTTTTACAATTCTCTCCTGCATCCCATGGGGGGGAGGGAGGTAGTGAGCGATTGGCTGTGTGGCTGTTTTAGCTGCCTGCCAGGTTAAGCCAGAACACCATGGAAGCTGAGAAGCTTACGTTATTTTGGCAAGTAAGCTGAGCAGTACCTATGTAGTTTCATCTCCAGTAGACGGATGCTTGGTAAGTCAGGCCTAGCTTTAGAAATTGCCTTAAAAATCTTTAGATGTCAAAGGTTTCAGTTTCAGCAATATTTAATAAACTTATCTGTATAGCCTGTATGGGATCAAAGTCTTCAGGCCAATTCATGATATATTCAACCTAAGAAAATATGTACACAGCAGTAAACTGACTACCTGTCCAGGTCTTCAGAGGATGGTTACATTTTTCTTTTGTTCTCACTCAGTATGGCACATTTGGAGAGGTTTATTTTACTGAGACTATATTGAAGTTCTTTTCTGTGTCATATTTCATACTTTTTATGACTTCAGAGTAGCTATATAACATGATAGTAAATACCAATACACTGCAAGATTCACCAAACGAAGTAAAGACCAGTGGTTAAAAATTACTCAAAATACTATTTTAAATAAAGACTGCCCATTTTGTAGAAGGCAGAGAGTACATTCACTCTTGGAAGTGATTAAGCAAAGGTTTTGGAAAATACAAATGTTCTAAGTTTAGGAGTAAGTCTCAGAATGCTGTCTTATGGAAAAGATTTCGGTGCTTTTGTACTGATGAACCACACATTGAGTTGGACAAATAGTTTTCTGCTCTAGAATGCACAACTTTCTAATATTTGCCAAAAATACCGTGAGTTCATTTTTAATGTAACTTTGTGCTGTCATAAAAAGGCATTTTCATTTTGCACTTACAAGTGCTGCTTTTCATGCTTTTGCCTTCACAACTCCACATACATCTTGTCTCAGTCTCATTTTATGCCCAAACATACCCCTAACCCACACAAAAATGCAGTTACATAATTTTTTATTGTTATACATAATTTACATCTAAATGCTGAATCTAACAACTGAGGCTTTAGAAAATGTTATATATGCTAAAGAAATTAACCCTATATCAGGTTAAGATTTCTCACATAGCTGGTGCTTTATCACCCCTCATTTTGAGTCTTGGCAGGATGGGAGGTGTCTCTTGCTGGTATGAAGTTTAACACTAGCTCCGTGTATCTCTCAAAGCTTGGAACATAAAGCCTGAGAGTGATTTGAAGTATGTGAGGAAGACACGCGTTGGAAAAGTAGAGGAAAGTTAATTGACTCTTAAAATATTTTTACCAAAATGGTCTGCAATTCACTTTCACTGAGTTGTATGCTACTAGGGTTACTATGCTGTTGTCATTTGCTTTGTGTTCCTTATAAATTCTTAATTTGCAATAGTATGATGAGGTTTCAGTTATCTAAATATGTATTACAACAATTTTCTAGGATGTCTTGCTTGGCAGCTACTGTTATTTTCTACTGTGTTCAAATGACAAAGTAGATTACCACAGAAATTATACCATTCATTTGTTATTAGTTTGTAATTAAAAATTACTTAATCTGTACATTATGGATTTAACTGATGGGAAAAAAAAAGAGTCCACGAGAGCCTACTCCAGTCACATAGAGATGGTTTTTGAATAAGGCAGAAGAGCAACAGGTTTAATAAATGAATTTAATACAAATGCATATAGCCGTGATTGCTTGGTATTTGTTAAACAGCCAAGCAGTTGATGCAGCTCATAGTGCAGGATCAGGAACACATTGATGCCAATTCCAACATTTCATGAAGTTATATTGCAAAATTTGTGTATTTTTATCTTGTACTCTTCAGAGAATACATTTGTAAATCAAAAAGGAATGTTAGGTTTATGTCAAATATTACACAATCCATATTCCATAGGGAATTCTCACCCGACTTTGAAACTAAAGATATTAACTGCTTCTGTATTTCAGTGTTAGAATGGGTAAGTGGGAGTTTACCTGACACATTTATTCATAAATCCTCTTTATGTAAGTGCAGTATAGGTCCTAAAAAGTGACAAGAATGTGTTTAATGAAGGAGAGGAAGGAAACTGAAGAGAATGTGGTAGATATTTAAAGCCCACTGGTATTCATAAAACAGATACAGGTGGAACATAAACCACAGAAGTAGATATGTGAGGAAACTGCTTGTAAAGTCAAAATGTGTTATACTGCTGGATCTGAAAAGTTTGAACAGCAGCTTCTAAAGATAGAGCTAAATTCCAAGTATGTTCTTTGTTTTAATGTGTGCATTATAAACATATTTAAGTAATCCAAGAAATACATTGTCTCTGTTTTTGTTTGAGAGGTGTACCAGGATGAAGTACATCCTAATAAGTCTTCCTTTTATTTGACAAAAGCTCTTAGTGGAACCTTAGGGAAACTAGACTGTCTTAAGGGAGGCATTATTTTATAGTGAATCAGAATAAGAGAATTTTTCCTTTTGAGCTTTCAGCAGCTGATCAGACTTTTAAAGAATGTGCTATTTAAAACTGCTTTGTTCACCAGAGTATTGGAGTATGCACACATCATGGAGAGATTTTCAGAGATAAGTGTTGCATGTCCAACTGAAAGTTGGAAAGTTGGCTTAAGAGTTTTTGAAAAATCTCTTTGTTGGTTAGCAGGTTTTGTGATGTAGAATAATAGAGTCATATACAGGCATTTGTTTTTCTTGTTCTCACATTGACCAGCAGAAGCTGTTCCAAGTGACCACACTAGAAATTCCTTCTTTTTTTAAAATGTATTTTCCCTGAAACACAAGGTTGACAAATATAATCCTTTCTAGGGCAGGACTTGCTTTGCAGCAACCCTTCTGCTTCAGATTAGTCCACTCCAGCACTTACATTTCATGAGTTGGTAGGGCTGCATCTGATCCCAGATGGATAACGTACCTGGTGGGAGGGAGGACTTGGTGGTGTGCTGTTCCGCAGGAATCTGTTCCTGCTAGTCTATCCCTGCACCAAAAGAGATCACACACTGTCACCAGTCTGTACTACATGTTGTTCTGGTATGCTCCACGACTGGAGCGTTGGCATGGAAGGGTACAAGCTCTTTAGGAAGGACAGGCAGGGTAGACGAGGAGAGGGTGTCGCCCTCTATGTCAGTGACCAGCTGGAGTGCATGGAACTCCACCTGGGGATGGAGGAGGAGCTGACTGAGAGCATTTACGAGCTGTTACGTATTTACACCGGGGGGACAAAAACAAAACAAAGAAATCCCCATGAATTCCTGAGCAGTTACAGAAGTTAGAAATAACATGAAAATATTATTTTGTCATTTACTATATTGTTGTTGTTATATTGTGAAGCCTCCTTTTGTAATGTTACCACCTTTACTCCTTTAATGGCTGCATATTTGAATTTCATGTCTGCTAGCAAAATTGGTTCCTGATGGAAGTTAGGGCTTCGCTCTGTACATTTTATGGTATTGTGGCATTTCTCCACTCAAAAAGGTAAGGCATAAATGGTTCAGACAGTTTTAATTTAATTTTCAAAAAGTGATTTGAGACACACATGATTTGCACAATATAACCTAGTGCAGAGCTTCTTACAGTTACATTGAACACACTGTTTTCAGGATCGGTTTTTAGAATAGCTTTGTCAGTACAACAGTAAAGCTAAGACAGCTATATTGCTCTCCAGTATCTAAGAAAGCATCTTTGAAAGTATATGTGATATAACCAAACAAATACTGGTTAGATTTGAAATTTTTAGTTCGAGCATGTAATCTGGATGTACTGGTTACTATGTAAGTATTTTCAAGGGAAACTAAGTTTGTGTCACTGTTGAAACTGAGATTAAAATTAGATGTGTCATAATACTGTATGAAGCAATGCCTAAATACTTTAGAATTTTTTCTTAAAAAAGGTAAAATTAAATGTATGTATACAAATATATAATAGATATTATATACATCTAATGTGTACCAGTGTATGTACATGTGTATCTCACACTCAGTATGTATATATATAAATATATTTTTAAAAATTTACATTAGAAATTTTCTCTTATATGCAAGCTTTAAGTTAGAACTATCTCTGTCACTGAGGCCATTCATTTACTTGTAATGAGACTAGCACTAGGGTGTGTGAATGAAAAATGTCTTTCAACTATGATCTCAAGGAGGCCTTCAGCCTGGGAGAAAAGTTAACAGCTACAGGTTGCTAAAAGCTACACAATTAGTGTAGGAAAAATAAAAAAAAAGCCTATTTTTTTGTTATAGAAGTCTCAATGGGCTATTTTGTGATAGAAGTTCATGTATGGGGCTGTAGATCTGGAACATGTTTTGTATTCCTCTCAGATAAAAAATGGTGTAGCATAATGGAAAATTCACATGTTATTCAGGAAAACGAAATCCAGTTTCTCAGGCTGACAGTTTCTTAATGTTATGAACCTTGATGTTTTAATCTCATGCATTTAGATAGTGCTTGATATTCATAACTGGTAGGTTTGATAAATTTGTTAACAAGGAAGTTGAAGATGGTGAGAAAACACAAGGGGAGCTTTGCATTTCACACCTTGTACTCAGGCCTTCAGGTTTAATTTTCACTTTTTGCACCAAGAACGTTCCTTGGAGAAAGATCAACTGGATCACATGTTGCACTAAGCTGGCTTTAATCCATTAAAAAAGAAAAAAAAAAAAAAAAAAAAAAAAAAAAAAAAAAAAAAGAAAAAAAAAGCACCTGCAGAATTAGCTTTCCAAACCCTGATTTTACTAAAGGCAACAGTATCAGTACTAGAGATTCAGAAGACACCCATTTAAAACCAATACAAATATGTGTTTTTACTCATAACCTATGGGATAAATCTTGTCATTTCTGCACAAGCAAAAAACCAGATATATCAAGGTGGGAACGCAGTTTAAATATATGCATATCCTAGTTGCATTATGGAAAGAAAATGTCATAAAATAGCTTAAAAGTGAAGGCCAATAAAAAATTAAACTGAGACACCAGCTTGGAAACATAATTAAATTTATTTTAATTTGCAGTATTATAAATATTTTATTTATAATTCATAAAATTATATTAATATGAGATTGGAGTTCCCAAGTTGTTTTTGAAGTGAAGCCATTAGCTGTCTTTGTGTGATTGTGACAGTTTTTTCTGTTGCATGAACCTATTTCAATTTTTATATCTATAAACTGTCACACAAGTATCACAGTTAAGAGTGTGCTACATGTTGATGTATTTACTCAGATGTACATTTGAGTTCTAACATTTTCTTTTCATTAAGTATAGATTAGAACTAGAGACTGTAGAATGATGACATAAGTTAATTGCTCAGGAGACAGAGATAGTGATAATTCACATTGGATTTACTGCATTAATGAGAGGGAAGGAGGAGGAAGAAGCAGAGTAGCCATCTCTAGTCTAATAATGCCTTGCATATAGTGTGTATATAGAATTCTGATGCTATGTGTAATGCCACTGAATTCAATTCACTCATTGCAATAATCAAATGTTTACATAGCTTTATATGAATGGATCTGAGTGACCTGCTGAATTATGTTGCTGCAACATTTTCTCATTGTTAAGAATATCACTGGCATTAGTGAAATGTTTCTCGTACTTTTTCACAGTTTTGAAGGAGTTTTAATTTAAATACTACTATGCTATTTTTAGCAGCTTGATTCCCTATGAAATACCTGTGCCAGGAAACTCATGATGTTCGAACATGGTAACATGTTGAATGTCTTTACAAACGCTTATGAAAACAGCTGGTGCATGGAAATATTGCAGTTTAAAAGTGCTAAGGCATGCACAATTTCCAAGTACTTCTTTTGCATGAACTATTCTTGAAGAAACTGTATGTTGAAGAGAGGATTTTGCAAGCATTCCAAACTGTGGTCTGTGTTATTTAGGAGTTCCTGCTCTTTACCGTCTGTGTATTTGCACTCCTAATTATTTAAAATACAATGCTATTTAATAACATGTAATTACAAATGAATTACATACTTTTAAAGGGATAATATCATTTTTTAAATTCCTGATGTATAAAATCCCGTTCATTAAAATTCCATTCCTACACATCAAATTAAAAGAAAAGAGCCTTGGAATAAAGAATGTTGAATTTTTTTTTTTTAAAAAGACAGTACAAGCATTTTTGGGGTGCATATTGTTATAGCTGCTGCTGTTGTCTGCTGTCTTCACACGTTTTGTTGTTTCAGTTATTTCAGGGATCATGGTTTGGCATATCAGACATTCACAATTTGTAGTGAAAATGTTATGTTTTAAAAAATTCAGGATTGGCTCAGGGACTGAGTCAGGTTTTTGTCTGTATGGTGTGGCCCAGACACAGTAATTCTGACAAGGTACTGATGCACACGTGTCCGTGCCAAGGCGTTTGCCCAAACCTTGTCTGCTAGCCTAAATCAAGACTTAGGAAACCATTAAAAGAAGAATATGAGGCTGTTTAGTCTGTTGGAAACTCTTGAAGGAGAATAAATAGTGAATATCAAAACCACAGCTTTGTGAAAAACATGTTGTAATTATTAAGGATTCACCTGCTTCTGTAGTGTCTTTAAAATGTTTTGGTACCCTTCTATCTGCATAACATAAATTTAAGTTGGCAACATGGTCTTTTTGTTGTTGTTTTGTTCTTGTTTTAAATGGACCGTCTCTTGTACAATTAGTTACAAATACGTGAACAGTTTCAGATAAATTGATCTGTTTTAAGACCTTATTTGTAGATTGGAGATGATACTTTCTATAATGAATATGTTAATATAAACCATTCTGAGGCACATACAGAAACTTTCATAGAAGTGGAAATAGATTTCTCATCTTGGAGAAATGCTTCTACATCTTAAAAAAAACCCTAAGGATGAGGTGCAAGTTTTCGTTGTTTCTTGACTCTCCCTTCACATCTGGATCAAGTGAAAGTAATTCAGAAAGCATAGATTTCCTTCCTTGAGATATGTTTCTGGACTTTTAATGTTATTGTCTCTTTGGAAATTCGAAGAATAATGGTATAGAATGCTTTCTTGAAATTGAGTGTAACTGATAAAATTTCCTTTTGATTTTCATGTAATCTATTGGACAGAAGCAAGGGATATTTTACGTTGCAGTGCTGACGAAATGATGTACGGGTGTGATGGATGAAATATATAGACAGTTATTTATAAATAGAAATTTAAAAAGTGATGCACATACATGTGTTTGCCTTGCTGTGTCATCAATTCTTGCAATATTTTTTGTAACTTTTAACTATACTATTAATACTAAAATCAATTCACGGTATCAGTAGAATTCATTCTGAGGTAAAGTAATATTTCCTAGACAGCAATTTAAGATTTCCTCCTGAACTTTAATGTTTTGGTGTTAATACATCTATCCTACTGACTCCTAAGAATGCTATTTGGAATTCTTAGGTGTGAGGTGTTAACCTGTTACTGTAGTGCAATGTAAGTTACTTCAGTAGAATCATATTAGCGGTACCATTCTTTCTTAACTAAATGTTAACAACTACATGTTTTGTGTGTTGTGTCAGAGGTGAAAAAAAACCACTACCCTGTCTTTGGTACAGATTGCATGTGATTTTGTATATATGTATGGAAAGAAGTGTAGCCTATTAGCTTAATAGACTGTGGTTTTGGACACTTGATTTCTCTTTCTGACCCTCCTTTGTCTTTGGCCAGAAAATATTGCTTTTTTGGTGCTTCAGATTCAACTTCTGCAGATGTGTGATGTAATTTTTACCAGGCATTTTTCAGTGGCTTTTTTTTTTCCTTCAGATTTTTATTTTCTTTTTTTTTTTAACAAGATACTTGTGCTGTAATTCTTAATGGTTTATGTATTTTTTGTTTATTCCATTCTGACTAGATTTTCTTCAACAGAATTATCTTTTCTTAGTTTTGCCAAACCCCCTTTTCTTTCTGTAGCTTTGAGATAGTAATATAGGGGCAGTGAACCAAGCTTGAGTCCAAATCAAATTTTAAAAGTCAAATTGCCCATGCTTAGTTATTTTAGTGGTTGTGTTCAAAATAAGTAATAATACACAAAGATCAACATGAGTTGGAGACCTACTAGGTTGTTTTCATTGATAGAAGCATGTGATGAATATTTTACTTCTACCTTTACTCTCCATTTATTTCATTAAAATCCAAATATACTTAAAGGAAGGAATGTGAGAAAAGCAAGTTTTGTGAAACAAATATGTATGCATGCTAAACATTTGTGAATTTGGAAGTCAGCCATATTTGTATTGGCAGCTTACAAATAATTTAGTTGTGTTATTGCTATTGTCAATAAAAATATTCCTAAAAGGCACTACTAACATGTTATAAAGACAACTGCTATTTTTTGACCTTCTGAAGTGCCTTTTTAAGGAGCAGTGTTACAGTCCTTCAGATAATGTCTTGGGCATGCAAAATACCAAGATTTTAGCACGGCTTGATGAAGATGAGAAACTTACCATGAAGTATTGCTCTGTAAATATTTATGCTCCCTAAGGAGCCTATACGTGAAGGCTTCCTTTCTCATTCAAAAGGCTTAGTCAGCATTTTTTTATTATGTGTGTTCTCAGATGAACAGTGGCCCTAAACGTGAAATACAAGCCATATTAATACTGATTTCTGGGAGTTCATTTTGCTGGGTAGGCTCTCACTTCATCTGTCAAGAATAGTATGATCTTCTTGTTCCTCGTGGAGCAATGATGAAATAGGTGGTCTTTCCTGTTAACAAACTTGTGATCTGGACAAGACAGTTTGCAACCCTGGTAGTAACTTCTACCTATCATTAAAGTACAATTACAGTTAGATAGTGGTTTTCAGTAAGAGTTGCTGTATTAAACTACACATTTGACTCAGCTTTGTTCGCGTTTATGTTTATTTTGATATATGTGAGCATTCTGAATCTGGATATTTCTCAGTGACCCAATTTGAGAGAAAGATGACACAGTTTTTCAATGTTTTATTACTGTACTTCAGACAATTAAAATCTTAATGTAGACTAGCAAAGATAAATCTTACCTTCCAATAACAATAAATACTAACTTTCTAGTAATCTCTTCAGTTATTTCATCCTTTAAAATCTCCTTTTTCTGATATCAATGATTTTGAGTGCTTTTGAGTAACTATGTTAAAAATTGAGTTATGTTTGATATGGCAATATGAATATTATGTTGAAGACAAGCTCCTGTTGGCTTCATTGGAAGTAAATCTATAATTCTGAAAGACAGTACTGTACTGCTGTCTATCTCTGATCGATTCCTGATCAATTCAGTTGCTGACAGGAAATATATGTGTAAGATAGTATATTGAATAGAACGGAAAATACTATTCAGCATGAAGGAAAACCTATATAAAAAAAGTGAACTAAAAATAATGAAATATATAGAAATAGAGTAATTCGCTCTTTTTGGCAATACTGCTCATTTAAGATATTACATTAAGTCTAAAATTGAAATTAGTTTCTATGGGGTATTATTAGAATTTGTGGATGGAAGAAGACAGTCTGTAAAAATACTAGTGTTGGTATTGCTGCTGGGGATATTTTTAAAAATAGGACACAAAGCATTTTTCTCTCTCCTGAGAAATAGGATGGTGGATTAAAAAAAAATAAAAAAAAAATCACATAGTGAAATAAAAATGAGAAAAAGAGAATACTAGGAATGGTATATGATTCAATAACACTCCTGAATTGCTTTGTTGGCTAGCTAATGAAGCATGGTGCCAAATTTCAATGCTGACATAAGTCAGCATATTGCCAGCTAGCATTTACAACAACAGAGTTACAAGTTCAGGAAAGGGGGACTGGTAACTACTAAATGTGTTTCAAAAAAGGGGAAGGATCAAGTACATTAGTTTCTGCTCTCTGTAAATACCAGGTTTCACAACTGCTGCTGTGTATGTTACGTTATACTGTTTGTGCAGGGTTGTGTCTGATATATTGATTAGATTTTAAAAGCTAACATTTCTATTTCTGTGACAATACTTTTCTTAATAAACCTATTCTATTCCAAAACTTACAAATCCAAAATTATTCCTATCTTCTTATTTGAAATATTTCTGGTTTAAATTCTTAATGGTGCAGTTCAGTTTGTTCTGTATGTTGTAATTACCTTGCTTTCCTCACAGATACTCAGGTTTCTTTGTAAGGATATTTGCATACCCATTTAATATCATTATCCTAATGACCACATATGGCCATTGTTTCAGTTGCTAATTATTTTTAATAGGTAATGTATAAACATGTCATTAGATTTAAAAAATATACCTATTTTTAGTATGACTTATAGCAAAGTACTTTACTACTAATTTTGCTATGAGTTGTTTGAGATTTCTTTTCGCTATCATAATTTCAGTCTTAACTTTTTATTTATTTATTTATTTTTAAATTGAAACTGGTGGGTAAGTGTATAATAAGGATTTGGTAGATATGAATGGTAGATAGAAGATCAGAAAACAGACATCTGACTTAATCCAATTTGAGAATAAATGGAATGTTTTGCGGCTTATCAATCATGGAGAAAATACATAAATCCATATTCTACTTTGATACCAATAATACCACAGAGACTATGTGTAATGAATGAGAAGTTTCTCCACTTGGTCTTCAGTAGTAAGCATATTAGGCTTTACATTCCTCAGATTATACTCTTATCATGGACATAAAGAGAAGAGATGAAAAAAGACATAGGCTTCACTAGTTTGTATTTAACTAATCTGACAACTATCCATCCAGTCCATTCTTTTGACTCATGAGGACCTAGCAGTTGGCTAAAAAGACTCTACTGCCTGCCATGTTAAAGTGATTTAACAGGATGAAGATACAGAAGAATGGTGGCAAAGCCTTCCCGGCTGAAAAAAAGTAATGATAAGCATAAGAATTTACTAGTATAAACATCTGTTTTTGCAGTGATCACCAGGAGCTTTTTTACAGTACTTAGGTTTGATGAAGGAAATGAATGTTAGCACCTCTCAAACCACATGACTCACTATAATTCTCTTTTTGCCCTTTGCTGTTCTATGTCCATAAGGAAGTCACCTTCAGTGAAATAATTAGGAAGCAGGAATCTTCAAGAGCCCTCACTCCTCTACTGATCTCAGTGACTTCCTCCTCAGCATTCAGGTTACCAGGGCATGTATTCCAGCAATTACTGCAGGAGTGACCTCTATTAGGTATTTTGAAACCAAAGAAAAGTTCAGAATGCTCTCCTACTATCTTGTAAACTCAAAGGAATAAAAAAGGAATAAAAAACATCCAAAGATGTTTCATTCAGAGGTATAAATTAATGCATCTGATTTATTTAGGTAGTTTTCTTAACAACCTTTTTCAAGACAGACTTTTTAAAGTTTCTGTGAAAACTTATGGCTTGCTTTCTCTGCTAGCATAAATACCTAGTCTGTTTTTCATTAGATAATTTTAACTACAGTAATCAGGTTTTCTAGGTGACTTAGCATATTTACATGGATAAAATGATGAAAATAATCAATGGAGAATGGTAAGAATAGAGTAAAAAACTAGATTTACTAGCACAATATGCTATTGACCTAGTGAGATTAGATCGTATTCCCTATTGCACTTCAGGGAGTATAATTCAATCTGTACTCACTTGCAGTGGTTTAAAACACTCTTCTGGTTCTTAATATATCAAGTATCTATTAAAATTGCTTCCCCATGCTTAAAATCCAGGCCTTTTTAGAAGAGGAATCTACAACAAGTCCTTTTCAGTTTCAGAATGGATGTGTTAGTGTGTCTGGATGAATCCAGTTCTTAGATGTTATCACACAGTCATGAAAGAATTGACTCAGTGGAACAAACCTCTGGAGGTGATCAATCTAATCTTCAACTCAGTGGCACTAATGCCAGCGCTAACTCAGGGCAGTCATGGATTTGTTTAGCAAAGTCTTGAAAACCTCCAAAGATGGAATTCATATAATCTCTGTGATGCACTACATGCTTTTCACTTGGTGAAAAGCTTTTTCTTAGTGTCTAGGCTCAACCTACCAAACTGAAGTTTGTTATGTTATCTTATGCTACTGAGAAGAGTTTGGCTCTGTTATCTTGCAACTACTCTTCAAGTAATTGTAGGCTACAGTTAGGTTGCCTCTTAGGCTCTTCTTTGCCAGACTGTGCAAGCCTGTTCCCTCTACCTCTGCTCAGAGATTATGTGCTTTAGTCCCCTTATCACGATGGTAGCCATCTGCTGGACCTTCTTCAGTTTTACAACATCCTTTTTAAACTGGAGGAGAACCTAACTGGGTGTGGTTATAATCTGTCACTTTCTGAGAGAAAACTAGCTAAATAGCTGATCTAAAAGATCAATTAGTCATGAGAGAACCTGAAAATATCTACCCATATACATTACTTTTTTTTATACTAGCTCTACTGCTTCTGGTATTCCTGTCAAGTGTTAACACTAGATACATGGAAAGGATTTAGAGCTAGAGGCTTTTTGCATTAATCAGTAATATTAAATTAGTTGGCTAGATATTGCTGTGTTGGCAGAAATTCAAGACAGTCTGAAAAGGATGCAAAAACTGATCTCAGCTTGAATAAAGTTACTAGTCTGAGTTCCCATGAGGGGATCTTTAATGAGGAGGCAACTGTAAGGAAGTGAAGCACTTTTTCTGGAGAATATTGGCAAATATACTGGGTCAGGCAAATTTTTAGACTGCCTATCAGAGCCGTGCTATCTGGGTTTGGGAACAGTCTTGAGAATGTTTTCAGGTATCCTTTATTATGAAATATTCTTTCTTGATTTGCTCTTATTGGGACAGCACTTTAGAAAAGGGCTGGAAAAAAGCTATTTCTCATACAGATACACTAGGGAGATACGTATTTAATCTTGGGATTTAACTTGTGTGCCTATGTTCAAAACAAAGTATTGATTGCCACTATAATCAAAGAAAGAGTTTATCGGTTCTCACAACTACTTTCACCTAGAATGTGCCAAATAACCCCAGCAAATGTTAGTGAAATGCCTTTCCATGCTAGAATAGGAGTTATATATATCGATGCTTCCCAGAGTCATCTGGACTTTGTGTGGGATAAAGGCTCATCTCAATCACATTTCATTATGGAGTGGCTTTATGCGACGAATGATTTTGAAATGTATAGTTTGAAACTAATATTGTATATTATTTACATAACTGCATATATATAAATACTTATTGCATTTAAAGATTTTAAACAGTGAGTCAATGAATATCCCAGAATTATTTGGCTTATTTTAATTTTCACGTGTTCATTTTCAAGTGTTTCAAGTCTTTCGTTAAGTCCTTTCATGGATGTATTTTCCCATTAGATTTTTAGATATACTTTCAGTCCTGGTTTTAATTTCTACAAATATCTGAATCACAGACCTGTAATTATCATGTATCTGTAAACTAGGTAATAAAACAGTCTTAATCCCTTTATTTTCAGAGAACCTTTATTGCTTGTACTTCACAGAGTGATATAACTGGACTTTCATCTGAAAATTCTTAATTTTAAACTGTAGTGGACTGACTCTGGTCAGCAAGTAAGCACCCACCAGCCACTCACCCACAGCTGCTTTGGAAAGACCACACACACGGTTTTTTATTGCTGAGCATGATGTTATATGGCATGCAACATCCCTTGTGTTATTTTGGGACCCGGCTGTGTTCCCTCTCAACCTCTTGTCCACACCTACCCTACTCACTGTGGGGGCAGAGTGAGAAACAGAGAAAGCCTGGACACTGTGCTAGCACTGTTCAGCAATAGCTAAAGTACTGATGTCTTACCAACACTGTACTGGTCACCAGTCTAAAACACAGCAGCATGTGGACTGCTATTAACTCCATCCCAGCCAGACTCAGTGCATGAACATATTTGTCTGTATTGAAGATGCGGGGACTGATGCAGTTCCATACCTGGATGGTGCTACCTCAGATGGGAATATAATGACAATGTTTGTTAACAGGTTTTGCTCAGGTTGATAATAGTGGAACAGAATCACAAAAGCTGGATCAATTGTTTTCCTTAATCAACAAATCCATCTCTGAATTTGTTTTAGGGTAAAATCATATTTATAAACTGAAAATCATGAGCAAAACTTGCTTGTAGTTTATTCAATAATTATTGAGGTTATTGTGTACACCAGTGTTAATATTGCATTGCCACTTGTGGGTGTGACTTTTCCTTTTATCTGCTGAAATCTATATTTGTGTGAAATATCATTCTACACTGTGGAAAGAATGTAATTCATCTCCTTCTAATGCCAGACTTCTGAGCATTATAACAATATTATGATCTTTGTAAGGTTAAGCTCTGATTGCCAATGTTTTGTGTCATTATCTGTGCAACTTGTCTAATACCATCAGTCCTTTGGACTGCTGAATTATCAGATGTTTTATAAGGGAATTTCTTTTCTGTGATGTATTTCACTTTAAGGAAATTATATTTTTGCAGCAAGTCATTTGCCTGAATTCGCACTATTGGTTATTGCCCCTTTTGTGACAGCACAGAATTGCATTATGCTTTATGAGTTTTCATCTTCTTGAGTAATGACATTTCTGTTTAACACACAAACTATCATATAGCTTCAATCCAAAATGCTGACTACAATACACACTAGAGGGTTAAACAGAAATTCCTGGGAGAATAATGAAGCATACACGTTTTTACATTTATGGATGCTGAACCAAATCGATTTTTTTTTTCTTTATTAAGTGATGGAACTGGCCATATATATTCTTGTCATTAATCAATAATTTATATTGTTTTAATTTTATGTTAGGAAAGGCTAGAAAGCACAGCAGACTTGGAGAATACTAACTTGACTCAGGTAACTGATTGCCAAGGGACGGTGATTTAGTATGAAATCTGAGAAAGATCAGACTGATCTTTCCACCCAACCCTTTTTTTTTATCAGGCAGAATCAGATTTGCAAGTATTGAAAACAAAAAGCCTCCACTTAAGTCAATTATTTCAATCTCAATTAAAAATTGTATTCTTGTCAGAAAGCATTTAATGTAAGTAGTTCTGCTGGTCTGAGTCTGGTGCTTTGTCGACCAAAGACCTATCATAACTTTTAATGGTATTAATGATATAAGACTGGAAGTATATGTAGGCAAGGCATAAATCTCTGTAGGATCAGTCCCATGTTGTACTTACTCATATGTAGTAAAGCTGTCTGCTGGACTGGCTACAAGTTAAACTGTACCCTCTATCATATGATAAAAGTTAATTTTTTTTCTTAGTACCAAAGATAACTATTATTAAATTATCCTTTTTATTTATAAATATATTTTTACATTGGTAGCAAAGGCATGCTATGTTGTAGAGGTATCTTACCTTTTAATTTTGTCACTCAGCAATAAATGTAACATTGTATTTACCACATTTAGGACTTCTTTTTGTGTATCAATCTTCTGATAAATTTTTAGGTTTGTATTTAAGTATGTGTCATTTATGAGGTCATTTATCTAAGTGATAGCCATTGGTGCAGGAATACAATAAATAATAGCGATTCCTAATAAAGTCTTCAAAACAAACCTGGGAATCAAAATAGCTGCGTTTGGAAAAAAAACAGGCTTAAGTTGAAAATGCTTATCTATCCAAAAGGTTTGAAGATCAATTAGATAAAAAGATTGAAGGCTCAATAATTGAGGTCCATTTGTCGTATTTCCAACTTTTAAAGATGTATATAATAAAAATAATTCAATATATAAAAGACAAAACCCTCACGTGTTTCTTTCTGTAGCTGTTTTAAAACAGTGAAAGTAAATTCCTTATGAATAGCAGGTTTGTAATGTTCTTTTAAATAACTAAAATTTGCTTGATTTCTTGAAGCTTTAAAAGACTAAGCAACAGAACCTGTGTGATACAGTGATGTTATTATTGAGGGTTTCTGGTGATTTTGTTTTGATTTTTTTTTTTTT
This sequence comes from Aramus guarauna, assembly GCA_013400195.1. NCBI lineage: Eukaryota > Metazoa > Chordata > Aves > Gruiformes > Aramidae > Aramus > Aramus guarauna. Next base: position 2,682,194 of record VXBL01004712.1, on the reverse strand, counting down.
TTAAATTTTGTCTGAACATTAACAGCTATCTTACTATCTTATTTTCACAAAATCATTAATTATTGACTGTGTTAATACCTTACTTTAAACAACTTGATCTCTGAGATATAAACAGACTTGAAGTTGGTTACCTGTTGTTTTAACTTTATGTACGTTACACATCGGTAAACTTTTTAATTTCAATCTGCTTAAAGGTAATGAATAAAAGTAATTCAGTTAGTTGCATTAAACTGAAAGTTATCAGCTATGTAGAAATAGAATAGCTTCATCATCAGGCTCTTGCATTCTCTAGAACTTCATAGATATTGAACCAGTCATAACTCACTAACATATTCCTACATATGTTGAGTAGAAGGAAAGATATAACCAAGGAGAAACAAGAAGAAACTTCAGGCAGTTCGGTGTAGTGAAAGGTAAATGGAAAGGGAACATAGTAAATCCTAGTTTATGTGCATGGCAAGTGCTGGTTAAACCTTAGATTAGGACTTCAGTCACACTTTCCCTTCTGTGTGACTATTTCTGTGCTTTAATGTGAGCATGAGAATAAGCATTACCAGATCTGGGCACATGCACCTATCAACTTCAATTTATGGAATGGATTACGTGCTTCAGCATGGTCTATTAAATTGGAAAGTAATGAACCAAAGCACTTTGGCTTTAGCTATAGTTTAGCAGACCTCTTAAAGATGACACTGGCTGCATCTGGATTCTTGACTGCACAGGCTGGTTTGTTTTGTTTTTTTTAAACTCGAGATTGCATTGGGACCCCCTGGGAAACTACCATCGGGGATAGGGAAGCAGATGTTTTAAAGACAGTTGGCAGCTATTTAAAGCCATTTTTCCAAGAGGACAAGAGCTCTTGATTGCCATGTGTAAGAAATCAGCCAGGGAAGGCAGGAGATGAGCATGGCTGAGTAAGGACCTCCTGGTTGAACTAAAGCATAAGAAGGAAATGCACAGGTAGTGGAACTAGGAATATGTATCCTGGCAAGAATATCAGGATGTTGCCAGCATGCGTAGGGATGAGATCAGGAATGCTAAGGCATAGTTGGAGTTTGCAATTAGAGAAGGAATTTGAAGAACAGTAAGAAGGGCTTCTACACGTATGTTGGTCAGAAAAGGAACGTTAAAGAAAATGACACACATACCCTCCCCACCCCCAGTAAATAAGATAGCAATTTTTTTGCCTCGGTTTTCACTGGCAATCACTCTTCCCACATCTCTCAAGTCCCTGAACCTCAAGGCAGGGACTGGGTGAACCAAGTCCCTCCCATTGTAGAAGATCAGGTTCAAGACCACCTGAGGAACCTGAACCTACACCAGTCCATGTGACCTGAAAAAATGCATCCGAGGGTCCTGAGGGAATTGGCAGATGTAGTTCCTAAGACACCTCCATCATATTTGAAAAGTCATCGCAGTCAGGCAAAGTCCCTAGTGACAGGAGAAAAGGAAATATCACACCCATTTTTAAAAAGGGTCGTAAGGAGATTCTATGAGTTGGAGATGCTTGACCTGGAGAATTTGAGGAAATATTTTCCATATAAAATAATCAATGCATCCTAAAAGGAAGTTTTGATAGATTTTTCCTTGTCTCTGTCAATTGAGAAAGTAGGCTACAGGATGGTGTTTCTCAAAAAGTTGAGTTTACTTGGGCAGATAAACCCATATGCATTTCCACTGCAGACTTTTTGTTGCTGTTTCACATCCAAATACCTCAGTCCAGCTCTTGGTGACTATGCCTTTAAAACAATGACAAAAAAATCCAGCAAATGTTTAAATGTGATTCTGTGCCTTGGCTGTCCATTTTCCACTGACAAATCTCATGTCAAGTGATCAGAAGCATGTAATTTTTGTTTACAGGACAAGTTTTTAACATATTCTTAAGGCCTAACCCTGCATGAAATGTCTTGTGTTTGGCTCTTGATGTGGCAGCTGTATGCTAAGATGAAAAAGCACAGCAGGCCAGGGAAAATATGATCCACCCACCATGCAGTATCATAGAGTATATAGGTATGTTGAAAACTTCAGAAGTAACAAATACTTTATTGGTATTTGAGTATTTGTGGTGTATGCATTCTAAAAGCTTTTAGTATGCATTATAAATAGAAGAGTGTGTGTGTGGACTGCATTGTTATATTTGCTCATTGTGAAGTGTGTTTATATTGGGCTGTACACAGAGCCCCTTCTAGCTGAGCTCTAACAATAGCTGAAACTGTAGTAACTAAGGAATAACTCAAAAGATGACGTTTTTGGTGTATTTTATTAATGTAAAACATGAAAAGCTGCTTTGTTGTCTTTCCTATAGCCAGTAGTCCAGATAGATATTTACAGATAGTTATATTAAAATACTTAACTCATCCACGTATAAATCATCATAAAAAGGCAACAACTTTATGAAAGTAAAATCAATACAAATTGCATTCGGCTCATGGGGTACATTTTATAAACTGGGTTGTTTGTTGGTTTTGTGGGTTTTTTGGTTTTTTTTTTCAGTAATGTAAACATCTATGAATATTAAGCTACTTTTTTTGCAATTCAATTTTAATTTTTCAAATATAAGACAGGGACTATTGTCTTCTCACTACGTAATTTCAATTCCTTTTTTTTTGCTGATAGTATTTATGATAGTAAATAGAGATATTAAATTTTGTGTCTTTTTTTTTTTTAAATTGTTTTGCTGAGGAGGCTGCATGTACATAAATAAGTAAAAGATGGTTAAGTAAAATTAGAACCTTGGAAAATATTCTCCTTGATCAGTTCTTTCTACAATGAGGATTATGAAACTTTACTGGATTATAGCAAATACAAGTGAAATTGTGACCCTGACACATATTTAATTTGGTTGTGTTCTTTCTGTCATTTGGGGCTTCATGAAATAATCAGTCCTTAAGTGGTGTAACCATAGAAACAGTTTAGGAACTTTTACTGTAAAGTGCTTGATTCTTGTAAGAATTTGTCTAATGGGATTTCTTGGGTTTTGTTACTGATTTTTACAGTTTGCTGGCTGTATGTTCCTATATATCCAAATCCATCTGTCATATGGGAAGGGAATATTTGTGGCCTTCAGTCATAGTAGTTGCTTGCAACCAGTATTTTAAAAAAAGTTTGAAAAACAGTTATGGTGGAATAATAGTGATTTCAGTACCAGCAGAGAAAAGAGATTTCAGGTGTTTGTCAGAAGGTAAGTTTCAAGAGTGCAATCTGTAAAAAACTAATATTGCTGAAATATTTTTACATTAATTTCCTAGTGCAGATGGTGAATAAATTTGTTAAACTTGTTCTAACTTTTGTGCCATTTTGTTTACCATATAAATTCATTCCTGCTAAATCTATATTCGTGCAATTTGGCTGAGATTTCTGAAAGCCATTAATTTGCTTGCAAAGTTTCTGCATTTTTAGATTACCCAATGAATGGAGCTGCCCATTAATCATAAGATGAAGAGCCACCACTCAGAGTGACAATAAGGCTATGTGTCTTAGTCAAGAATTTTACACCAGTGGCTAGAATAAAATAATTTCAGAAGATAAAACACAGAGGGCTCTAACCTTATTAAAGCATGTCAGTAAATAATAGTTGTTTGTTACTGGTTTAATTTCCAAAATTTCTGAAGTATTTAGTTAAACACTTAGGGGGACTAATTGTAAGTGATATATACCCATCGTTACTTTGTTTAATAAAAATGGAAATACCTGTGCAAAACTGAACTGCTTTCAATGCCATAATGTAATTATGGCATGGAAAACAGCATAATAAAGCAAGAAGAAAACCCTAGGTATACGTAATTTAAGTTTAAACTTCCTTTGGAATGAAAAATACTGGCTGGGTGTGGGGACCACTTTTAAACTGGGCAGGAAAACTAATACTATCTTGCCGTACTATTCACTTGAATTAATTAAATCAGAGTGTAAAAATGTACCAAGCTTTTCCGTGTGAATGAGTTGATACGAAATACCGCAGTTTTCCTCTGCTAAGTGCTGCTCTTAGCAAAAGAAAGGCTTGGACTGCAGCTTGATATGATACTTTCTTGTCAAAATCATTGCGTGTGGCTGTGGTTATCCTGGTACCTTAGACAAGAGATGGCTGTCCAAGAAAGAGAACTTAAACTTTATCTCCTGAATGTTTTCCTGTGTTTTCACAGTGGTAGAGTAGCTGTTAATTTCCCAGGCTAATGTCTCATCTACAGTGAACCTCAGCCTTTGCTTTTGGAGAAAAACAGGAATGGATATCCCAAAAGAAAAAGTTGCAGATATCATGAAAGCAAGGAAATTTCCTAGATTGCTTCAGAACTGTTCTTCCCATCTTTACTGCAAGTTTCTCAGTAAAGAGTGTTTTTGCTCTTTGGGTTTCTCTGAACCCTCTGTGTGGTGAAAAGCTGAACTAGGAGATGAGTAGGATGATCATCATAACAGGGAATCAGACTGTACATGTGGAGTTGATCTCTGTAGAATGTAAATTTGTCTACATTAAACTCCTTACTGATAGAGTTATATTTCATCCTGAAGATAAATCATTTATACTTAGGTTAGGTATCTTTTATTTACACTGCTGTCCACAGGGCATTTAAATCAGCAGAGATAGTGCATTTACTTTCTGAGAAACCCACTAATTTTGTTTGTTTCAAGTTCAGTCTCTATGGCATAAGGGATGATGTGTAAATTCAGCCCTAAAATACATCTATTTGCAAATAAAAACACAGTGCTTATTTAATATTGTTAATTGTACACCCATTTTATTAGACTGTATATTTAGATGATAAATGCAAAATTTGTAAAAGCCTTACATGTCACTGCTCAGTATTTCCTGCATACCAACCCTCATTTTACCAAATCCTAAACACTAGAGAACAGTTTAGCCTGTCCGTGCCGTATGAATAATAGGACAGAGTGGGGTGCTCTTCTTTTCCCATCATTTTTTCAAAAGTTTTCCCTGCCCTGGGTAGGGCAGGGGAATAAACCCTCTAAAAATGATGTGGGATTTAATAGAAACATAAAAGCCACTGAACTCAAGTGAATTCTCTTAATTGCATTTCTCTTACTGGAGTTAACACAGAATAGGACCCGAGGTTTCCATAATGTGAGTGATTAACCATCCTAAGACATTGTGCTGCAATGTTTATGTGGTATCTTGTGGTTCCGCTATTGAACAGAATCCCAGTCTTTTAGCAGAACATGTGGCAGAAAACTTCTTTTGACATATAGGATGAAGTAGCAAGAGTGGTCATAGTTTCCTAAGCTTTTGTTGTGAAATAAAGAAATGCAAATCATACTTGATCCTTAATATTCCAAGGAGATGTTTAAAGGTAAATTTAATTGAAATGAAAATTCATTCTAATCCTGATAGTTCAATTTCTACACTGAAGGATGTCCACAGCTGTAAGAAAGAATTAGTTGATATAAACAATTACCTTTCTTTTGAGTTTTAATAATAACTAAAGTATAATCCTACAGTTGGATACTACAAATTTTCAGTTGGATACTATGGTTTACTATTAAAGTTATCCTTGCTTTAATTAAAATGTTGAAAGTTAATGCAAAAAAGTATACTGTACAAATAATAAAATTGTGATTGAATGTTCATTGCAAACATATTAATAGAACAACAAATAAAGGGAAAGGATCATCATGCAGGCCTTTTTTTTTTTTTTTTTTAACACCTTTTTCAATTTTACGGGAAAAATCACCTTTGAAGTGATACACAGTAAAGTGCCTGTAAAATGTATTCCACATATAAACCAACAAGTACTCGTGTTGCAAATGCAAGTAAGTTTAATTTTAAATTATGGGGAGGTAGGCAATTACTATTTCTTGGAAAAGAAATTATTTAGTAGAAATGTTTAGAAATCAATGGTTGATTTTGAGACTTTGGGAGAAGCAAAGGGAGTTCTTTATAACAAATTAAAATAAACTTGACCATGTTTTAGTTAAAAAGTATAGCAGAATGACTCTTTGTAATAGAGGATGGCACGGCAACCCTCACCCAAATCTTTGCAAACTAAAATCAGATTTTTAAGCTGCTTCTGAAACTTTAATGACTGCTGAGCTTCTTCCCTTTACATATCTGTAGTGATTATTCGTATGCTGGGTAAATCAAGACAAAATTGTGGCAGAGCTAGCTACAACTGTCATCTACCCTGGATATCTTGTGTCATACTTACATATTTATATACTTACATTCAGGACTAGAAATAATTTGTGGAGTCAGAATACATTTTCATCTTTGAGATTCATGTTTGAATATAAAGAAGAGGTAGGACAGAGTCTTAGAAGTAATCAGAACCCAATGCTCATTTTCATGAACTGACTACTTACATTTCTTTTTCCTGTTTTAGTCTAGTCTCCTAAGAAACTATGCTCGTGTGATTGCACAGCCTGACCCACTGGTTGTCCAATATGTTCATGTACTGAAATTTTAATCTGGAATGTATGCCTGTGTGAAACTTTTTGTATGTCATTTATTTTCACTTTATAGACAGACTTTTGCTCTGTTAACATTGCTACTAAATAGTTGTGCACATGGTATTCATGTTAATTGATGTATTGCCTTCTTTTTTTTGTGGTAAATATAAATAATGTGTCTCAATATGAGCAGAGAACATTTGCTTATTTAGCCACATGGTTACATGGTGTTTGGACATAACTTAGTGAAGAGCGTTATTTAAAGGAATCTTCACAGTTTTTTAACTGTTGTGGAAGTAGAAGAAAATAAAGGGAAAATGCATTTAGTTAAACGTAGTTGCATTAAATGCTGTACTCAAGAGACACTAGCTCAGATCTCTACAGAAGTGTTTTGTTTTTTTTCCCTACAGGATGAAAATGTAGCACTCAGGAAACATGGATAATGCAGCTATCAAGTAAGATAGAACATAGTAGCAAATGAAACCAAATCCCACTTTAAAGTCCCAAGACAAAGTCATAATCCTTCTGGATAGATCCTAACAGATTCAATTCCTCTATAAAAGTCCATAAAAGGGAAAAGGGAATGATTTCAGAATTATTTTGTATCCCAAAAGGTTCCCAAAATAGAGGCTCTGGAGGATAACTTTGTATTAGCAAATGTTTGTTTTCTACAGAAGTTTACTCATCCTGCAGTGTCTCAGCAAGGTCTGTTCTGCTCCATTCTGTGACACTGGGGCTATGGAGGAAGGAATGGCAGGAGCTGATTCTAACCCTAGATGTTCATCCTTGAGCCTAGAGATTACTGAGCTTCCTGATCTAACTGCACACTAAAAATGTCATCCATTAGGATGGCAGGACATGCCTCAGGTAACTCGAGTGAAAGATGATAGCAGTTCCTCCAGAGTCTTAACCACACTTCTTGCATGATGGGGATGAGCAGAGTCTGTTCACACAACACACTCCTTAGAAACTTCTGCTGGTTCCCTTGCATCTGAGGCCTTAATTGTCCAGCAGCCTGTATGACAGCACAACCCCATAGTCTACAATGTGATAGAGGTGGTATTATGTGTCCTGGCTGATTATAAGTGGTATTATGTGTCCTGATTAATAATAGTCCTAGAATGCAAGTTACATTTGATCAGCTCAACGGTTTTATGTTGTTTTCTGAGACCAAAAAATTATTCTGAAGCTTCTGGAAAATGTTATGCTAGTATATTACCTTAGAGAAATTTGACTTTGAAGCTGACCCTACTTTGATTTGGGGGAGAGGGACGGTGTTGGACTCAATGATCTGCAGAAATCTTTCTAATCTGAATTATTCTGTAGTTCTACATATGGCATTTTGAAACATCATGGTTCATGTGAACTTTTTACAGTGTCTTTAAAAACTAACTTTATCTCTTAATACAAATTCCAATAGTCCGCAGCTGTTGTCCAATCCCACTTTGAAAAACAAATGCCTTAAATGTGTTTGAGTCTATGGGCTCATCTACCCAACACAAGAATATGATGCAAGAGATCCCTGGCCCACAGGAACAAAACTGTTTCTGGAGCGCAGGTGCATCGTGGCAGTGCTGTGCCTGAGATCATAAGCTGTACGGAGAGGGAGGGCTAATTAGTTCAGGTGCATTCTCATGTTAACTGAACAATTCTGTATTTAAGACACTGGCCACTGTCTCCTCAAGATGCTATGTTATGTCAGGAGGATCACTCTACCTAGAGGTGCATACCATATTGTCATTAGTATATGAGCAGCACAACTGATCCAAAATAAGTGCTAGAAGTCTTTCTCAGTGCTCTCCTGGAAGCTTTTCACATATTCTGAAAGCACTGTAACAGAACCAGAATAAATGAAAATATGCAATTACACTGGTTGGTTTTTTTGTTGTGGTTTGTTGGGGGTGTGTGTTTGTTTGTTTGTTTGGGGTTTTTTTGCTATTTGTACCCAAATTCAGTTAATCTTTGTATACTCTGGCTATGGCAGACCCTGCAGAGTTACAGAGTACTTTCATAATTACATCACTGTTAATCCATAAAACAGCTAATCAGGTTGATCTTTTGGGGAAAAATCTAAATGTGAATTTTAGTAATCCTAATTCTATGCAAATAGGTATTATGATTATCTAATATTCTACAGTATGTTTGTGGTGCAACCTGACTTCCAAACTTTCTGTCTGATTTTGTACAGTTTTGGTTGAGCTATCTCAGTAGTAAAAACTTGGCATAGGTGTTGTATAATTGTTTGAATTTTTACTATCTGCACACAAGATTATGTAAGAGAAGAAGTATGCAGCAAGTTCCAAGAGGTCTTAGATATTTTTATGAGTTAAAAAACAGAGATGTGTAGTAGGAAGTAAAAAATTCTGAGTACTTTTCCCATTACTCAGCTCAAGGAAAATCATTAACAGGAAATTTGTGATCTTTCTGAAATAACATCACTTACTTCAGAAGTTTCCCTGTCTTTGCAAACCAAACCCAGAATGTTTTGTAGCTGTAACAGATGTGGCAAGAAATGCTGCATTTACACTTTGGTGCTGTGCTTTTGGAATGAAGCTTACCTCGATGTGGAAGCAGAGACCAGTCACCACCTAGGCAATTAATATTCTAGTCAAGATTTCACCTTGGTGTAACAGAAGGTTGAATTTTGATCTGTGTCTGTAATGATGTGATAAAGTGACTCAGTTTCCTCAAAGGTCCATAGATATTCCTACTAGCAGTAGTGAATTTTACTTGTAATGAATTGGAAAATGTTATCAAATAATTAGAGCTACAGGGTCAGAGAACAGAATGTTTCGCTGACAAGCACATGGTTAAAATTTTGGTGAAATGTTAACAGTGATAACAATCATTAGTAACCATGTACACAAAGCTGGTTAAATATTTCTACTACAAATACTTAATTCAGAAAATAAGGGTACAAATTGGCTATGAGCAATATGCAAAAACCGTTTGAGACCAGATTCCTGTTGTTATCTGGTTTATGTTTTGTAGGTTTCTCTAATTAGAGTCCATGCAGGGCACAGAACCACAGTGCTTGCCTTACAGTTCTTTCCATCTGTTGCAAGACCGGGAACTTAAAGGAAAAGGGCTCAGTTATCATTGAGGAGAGTGTAGAGGAAAAGCTTTCAGTATTGTTCATTTGTTCAGTATGGAATCTGGAGACAAATGTCTGCATCTAGATTCAATCCCATTGATTGGAATCATTTGCATGGGCTTGTAACAATTTTGAGCCCTGATTTTGACATACACGTTTATATGTGTAATGCCCTGATTTCCTTTGTAAATATATAAATGGTTAATACTATTCCTGATTATTAGGCAAGTGAAGAACAAAATCCAGTGTTCATTGCTTGAGCTAAACATGTATCTCTAAAAATGTACAGCTATCCTAACTTTGAAGTTGCACTACCTGAATGAACTTAATTATGTTTACTTAACATGAAACATGAAATGTATTGATGTATTTTCAGTTTTAAAAACCTTCAAAAAGATGGAGTTTTCATAACAAACTTCAGTTTATGATTTGCAGTGTCTTTGTTGAGCTGGGAAGTTCATCCTGTTTACTGGTAGCAAACCCAGTCTTTTACATGTGAATGTAGAACTTTCATACATTAAGAACTTTGTAGCTTTGAAATGTTTCAGTAGTTTTGAGTGATTTCTCAGGTGCCTTGTCTGTGGACAGAAAATTAGTCTGATTTTTGAGTCAAAGATTATAGATCATTTGTCAATATGATCATCAGTAATGATACTTGTTTGTCATTTGGTTGAAGATATTTAAAGTTACGTCTTCTGACCCATTCATCTAATAATCTTCTGAAACTGATGCAATGATCATTAAATCAAGAGATTTCCCCTTACAATAACCAACAGGTAACTGCTGCTCTGAGCTAGTTTTTAACTAGTTTTATTTTGGCCTTCTTTCTAATTTGCTATAATATTGCAACATTTAAAAAAATTCTCTAAATCCCAACCTCTGCATGAATAAATGAAAAAGATTTTACACAGTCATGGTTCTGCACTGCTAGACATTTCTCTTAAAAGGCATTATGTCTGTATGTATAAATATAATTGTGGGTTTGATAACACTGCAGCTACGACAAAGCCTCTGATGTACTCTTGACCTTAAAAATGAGTGATCCAATCAGAGTACGATTCATTCCTTTGGGTCTTGTAATCAATCAGGGTTTCAGAAGTAAATGTAACGAACAAAAAAGTGGGTTGTCTGTTTTCCTTTCATTTTCATGAGACTAATTAAGTATAGTAAAAGTTGTGTCCTATTCTCTTCTCCATTTGGACCTTGTGGTCAGCAAATTGTGCTCCTGTAAACTGTGAGTCTTTGTCTTACATCCTTCTAATTAACTTGACAATACCCCAATTGTGAAACTGCATAAAACATTCAGAAAAATGGAAGCATGCTTCTTTTGTTCCAAATTTTAACAGTTTATGAACCTATGCCACAATTTCTCAGTGCAGTGTGACCATACCTTAATCTGGCCCTTAAGGGAATACCCAGTGTATTTCCTGTAAAATATATACAGGAGTTTAAATAATTAGGTTTTACATAAGTTGGCATGATTGTTCAGCATCTTCAGTGGAAATTAATTTCTCCTAGATACGTAGTAATAGGAGTGAAATGAGTGTATTACTTTACTTGTTTTAAAGATCATTTATTTCATGAAATGGTATTTTTCGCATGTGTGTTCTACTAAATTCACCACTACATGTCCACTGAGTATAGTGGAGTTAAAAAAAGGAAGATGGCAGAGATATAACTGAAGAAAGCCCTAGTTTTGGACTGATATAATGGAAGCTGATTTTGGACTTAAAGAAGTTTTAGTGGTTTTGCATGAGCTGGAAAACATGCTGCAGTTTGGGGAATTGATGTTTAAACTATTTTCAACCTGAGAGATGAGAAATATAGAAAGCTATGGTCATATAGAAGCACTTCAATTGAATGTTTTGGGTTTTATTCTACACTGTATATGCTGTGTTTACCATTACTGTTACCTACTTTTCTATTTTGGAGGTATATTTTCTATTTTGCTCATGTATCTTTAATGGACAACAGCAAACTGTAACACCGTTATATTAATGTTTTTACAATCAATGCACTTTTTTCCCCCTGAAAATATGATGGAATATTAGAACATAGGCTTTTGTATTGTAAAAGCATGCTTTTTAACATCTGGTTTTCAATACTCTCTGAGGAGCTCATACCTCTGTTTAGAGTAATCCTGAAACTTTTGCTCCTACGTGAGTGTTTCAGCTCTGAATATTGCATTCTGTTGAAACACAAGTGCACGTGGATCTCAGATTTCTGTTGGTTTTGGTCTACTGTGGGTTTGTACACCTCACCTAATCGACAGTCTGCAGCGTCCTGAAGGAGAACACTGCCCCTTTTCTGTACGTAGAAAGTGATTTGCACTAGAAATCGTGTGCGCCATTACGTGCAGAAAAGCTAGCCTGAACTGTTAATATTGTGAACAGTTGTGACAATACAAGTTATGAGTTCATTTCTGGTATGATTGCTTGAGGTCTCTCACAAAGAGCATCAGTTTAAGCTGAAGATGGTATGCATGGGGAAACAAATATAGCGGACATTATGTTTTCAATCCTGAAAATATTCAACAACTTTTCTTTTTGAATGAGAAAAGGTGCCCCAAGAATATTCAAAACTCTGTAAGGTGTCGTAACTGCCTATACCTTCATGTCTTTTACATCACCGAAGTATGAATATAGGCATATTTCAGCCTGGTGTTATGGGTGTTTCTTAGGTATGATTGTTTTCAGTTTTCTCTTTTATTTTATGCATATATCAAGGAATGTTAATTTATTTTACCTGCCACTAGTGAGGTGCTCCGTAAATAACAGAGAATCATGTTTGTGCTGATCCAATCACTCATTTATAGTAGGTATACTAACAATTTCATTCTGATATGGGTGGGGGGTTTTTTTTGGTTGTTTTTTTTTTTTTTTTTTTTTTAATGTGATAAAGCTTACCTGTAGAAATGAGACTAAGATCTCTAATTCCATTGCCCCTCCTTGGATAAATATAGCAGCCTGATTGATTAAAGTGGCAAGCAATGTGAGATCACTTATGAATCAACCTATTTTGTTTCATTTTTGTTAGTTTTAGGAATCTTCATAATGCATTTTTCTTAATCACAGTAAATAAACCTACCTCTTAAATGGTCATAAAGTATAAGAAAGAAGAAATAAATAGGCAGCACAGTACACGAGCACCATGCCGTCACTCCTTGCAAAATGTCATCTAACTACCATGGGGAAATCAACGCTTACTGCTGTGAAGAACTAGGAGTTGACTAAGAAGTCAGCATGTCTGTAAAACAATCAAAGCTTCTTGAAAAACTCACCTGCAAAGTTGTCTTTTTTTATATAGATTTCGTATAATAGATTATTTAAAATTCAGCTGTAAATTATACTTCCACTAGATTTCACATACATTTCCCTACTACCACACACACAAGAATAAATACTGCAAAGACAGAGACTGCACCGCACAACTTGCAAGTTATTTTGCGCAGGATCATTTTTATTTTAATAACAATGTCTATTGGAAATTTACTATGCTACAAGAATAGCTTTATGTGAAATCTTGTGAATTTGGAATATTAATGTAAGATAAATTACTTTTAAATTGAATTTCTAGAATGCAATTGATTGTGTTTGCTGGCAAGAATAAGGAATTATCCACACTGTTATCTAAAACTTAGATATGCTGCTTCTGAGCAAGTTGGGGAATAATTTAGGAATATTTCTGATAGTGCAGTGTATTTTGCATTGCTTTAGATTACTTGAGAAACAGAAAAGCAATGTTTTGGTAAAGAATATCTTTAAACCATCTTTTATAGGTAAGGTCAAGGTTGAATTTTCAATTCATTAAAAGCAGAAGTCTCAAAAACTTTCTACCTTCATCTCTGAGACTATTTTCTTCTTGAAATCTTTGTGTAGCTCTGAAAGACTTATTTGTTGCAGGTTGTTGTTTTTTTCTACAGCTAGCATAGATTTAAATTTGCTATATTGCTTAGAGTGTTGCTGAAATGTATCTTACTGACCAGCATTTTCCAATGGTTATGAAAAACAAAAGGATCATAAGACATAAAAATGGATAGATGATTCGATTTTATTCTGGCATTCAACTTGTTCAGCTATAAAAGCACTTCTCCATTTCTCAACAGGGAAATCATTCTTGTGAATTCTGCAGTGGCAGACCTTAGTAACAGGTGAAATCCATGCAGGAGGGGCAAGAACAGTAGAAGATCTCTTAATTAAATTTCTATTTTATAGTGAAACTACATTTTTTATTAGTTATGAGTAACTTGTAACTTAACATGGTGTTACTTGAAAAAATAATTTTGTTTTGATTGCAGAGGAATCCACTAGGTTAACAATTAATATCTTGCTTATGAAGCATAAATTTACTTCATCTAATGAGTGAAGAAAGAATCTCAAATGAACACTGTAAACAGGATTTTCTGGGGGGGGGAAAAAAAAAAAAAGCAACACAGTTGGATTTGATTTGAAAAGAGCAATAGCAGGCATATGTCATGTGTCATTATAGGAGAGAACTGGCGACAGTATTATTCATTATGTGGTTTCAGAGTGCCCTAAATTGGAGTATAAGATTATTGGAAGTGGATGATTTCCCCAGATTACTGCTTAATAGTGACTAAAGGGCCCACATTACTCATATTTGCAATGAAAATAGTGCCAAAAAACAGCAGTAGTTGACTGGAATGAAATGTGGAGCCCTCAGGGTTTTAGCTTGAGATGCAGCTTAATTGTGTGTCTCTTGCTTAATACAAATGTCCCTGAGTCTCTGAGGCTGGTGTGCTTTCAGCACTTGCAAATTGATCCAGCAGTTTCCAAAGTATTTACTGTTTTTTTTCCTTCACTGCTTTCTAAACAAATTATTATAATGACTTCGCAGGCTAAAGTAGGTTTCCCTGTTTCTGAGTGTTTATCATTACCAAATGTTATATTCTTTCAGCTTCCTGTCAGCTTTTGTTTATTTCCTTTATCTGCTTAATTTTCTCTAACGATATGGTTGCAAGAGGGTTAGGGTCTGAAGTGTCATGAATGGAACCTTCCTTTGCACTTCTAGAAAAACGGACATGTAAGAATGACCCAACTGGGACTTTTGCTGTAATACAACTGATGTGTCGGTTGCTCTTTTGAATGAAATATAAGTGTCGTGAGTTATTTTCAAAGCAAAGCAATTAATATTTTCAAGCAGATTTATTAAAGCACTTTTAGGAAGAATTTAAACTGTGGAATTTCTTATACTTTTAGGGGCATATGTTAACCCTACTTGGATAATTTTTTGCTAAATTGTTTGTAGAGTATGCATAGAGAATTCTTGTAGAACCACTAAATTAGAAACTACCTGAAATTTACACAAGTTTGACCAAAAAATCATGTTAAAAAATTTTTCATAGTATTTAGAATTTGTCTCTGCCACATCCCATGAGAAGAGGCAAAAATATTCCATTACTGTGAAAGAAAATTATTTTGTTGTTTGAAGGTGCTGGACTGAAGTGCAGAAGAATGAGTTTTAATTTGGTGCTATGTTGAAATTCTGGTATGTCAAACCCAGACAGGACTTCTAACTGCTGTGCTTCTATTCCCTGCTTATAAAATGGAAACAAAAGTACTTTCTATTTGCCTATTGGAAAGGTCAGGTGTAAGTAGCAAAGACTAGCTTTTACAGAGAAATGCCTTGGGAAGTGACCTCAAGAAGTCATCCTGTCCATCTCCTTTAAAAAGCAAGGCATGGAACTAAGGTATTTATATGTTCTATTACAAACAGGGAGATGAGCAGTGGAAGAAATTATTAGAATGGGACTGGTTTGGGTTGGAAGGGACCTCAAAGCCCATCTAGTTCCACCCCCCTGCCATGGGCAGGGACACCCTCCACTAGCCCAGGTTGCCCAAAGCCCCATCCAACCTGGCCTTGAACACTGCCAGGGATGGGGAATTCACAGCTTCTCTGGGCACCCTGTGCCAGGGCCTCACCACCCTCACAGGGAAGGATTTCCTCCTAATATCTAATCTAAACCTAGCCTCCTTCAGCTGAAGGCCCTTCTCCCTTGTCCTCTCACTCCATGCCCTTGTAAACAGTCTCTCCAGGTTTTCTGTAGCCCATTTAGGTACTGGAAGGCTGCTATAAGGACCTACATTCTTGCTATATTGTAGCCTGTCTGGCAAAGATCGTAATTTTTACCTTACCTGCAATACTTCATAAATTTGAATAAGGTATAAAAGAAACACCAGATTCTGAAAGTTATGCTTACAGTCCTTGAATTCAGAGGGATCACTTAAGTCTTTTTGGGTCAATGTGGTTGACTCAGAAATTAGCTAGGATTAATTGGTAGAATCTATAAGTAGTAGCTGATTAAAAACAAGATCTTAAAAATGTATTCAAAATAAACTGAACTGTTACGCCTTCTGAGTTTCATTGATCCCTGAGTAGTACATCTCAGTGTTGATCTTGTGGCTGTATTCTGCAAGGAGAAAATTACTGATGAGGATTTTTAATTGTTATTATTTCCTTTAGCTTGGAAGATTAAATAGCTGTTTTATAGTGCTCAGCAAAATTTCCAATGAACATTTATAACTTTTGTAGTTCGACCTTTTTTAATATTTGTTAGAGACATTGCTGTCTGAATTCAGCCACTCATACAAATGAAGTTATTTATTATGTTGTATTAATTGCAAATTTCTACCTTTCAGAAATTACTTGTGCAGTTCATATTTCTGCAATACAATAAAATATTAGCTGTGCAACAAGAGGCATGATACTGGGGAATCCCTGAGATGTTATGCAATTAATACAAAGGATGAATATCAGTAAAGGTGTCAGGGTGATTTGATATGATCATTTTTAATATATGGGTGAAAATCAGGATCAAGAATAAAAATTATCTAGTTCATGCTAAAATGAGAAATCAAAATTTGGAAACAAAATTTTTCTGAAAGGAGAAAACCTGTATGAAAATTACAAATGACATTCAAAAAGCAGAAGGAAAATCTCTTCGTAATAGTTAAGGCAAATATACATGAATGATCACATAATAAGAAAATAAATTTTTTTAGATCAGTTATTAGGGGGTGAAAGCTACATTCTGTTGTTCTGTGTAAAACCCCACTGAAATTATATTTCTTCCATTTCCATATAGCAAACATTCATTTTTTTCAAGGTGATGTTTTTTTCCCCTGTATAGTCTACTATCATTCTTCCACCTCTTGGGGGAAGAAAGGACATCTTTGGGTGTATTATGTTATCCTTAAATAAAAAAATACTTTCACTGTATCAGGTTACAGGTGAACAAGTGGGAAAACCTTGTTCTTCAGTAGGGGTTTAGCAGAAACAAGGCTTGGTCTGACAGAGCTTGCATAATGTCATTACCTGCCATATGGGACATGTTCAGGAGATGACTTCTGTTGTGTTCTGACCTTACAGGTTAGACTAGCTGGTTGTGAGACACCTTTACTGGCCTTGAAATCTCTGGATCTGACTCCCTTCTTTCAGTCCTTGCTTTTATTGGCTCTGGGGAAAGCTGCATTGCTCTCAGTGTCCTGAGAATACTTGCAGCTCTGCATTAAGACAATATTTTTCAAAGTATACACAAAGAATATATATCTTCAGCTCTTCTAAGATGAAATCTATTTCTCTGTTGCATTTGCTTCAGTAAGGGCAAGGGGGTTTGTTGCTTTTAATTCTCTCTAAAGCATCAAAGAATAGACCCAGATAGAAATAGGTACGTGTGAAAATACCTGGGGTGTCTAGCTGCTATGTCTTGTTCATATGCCAGTATTAGTAACAGTTGACCAAATACAGGAGAGGAATGGTTTTGGGGTTTTTTTTCCAGATCATTTGGGACCTTTATTTTTTCTTTGGACCTTGACTGCAGCAAAGAAAATAGTTTGTCCTCTGGTATCAGCTGAAAGTGTATCACATAATCAACTCCCTGCCATTTTGGGAATGGTGTTTGTTATGTGCCCTGCTAGGGTATCTGCCTTTTTACTTTCTTCTGCCTCTTCTCCTGCCCTCTCTAAGGTGTATTGGGACTGATTTAATGGCCTGTAGACTGGATGTCAGACTGGATGATTTGGTCCCTTCTCTCTTGATTTCTGTGAAAGCTCTGAAGTACAGGTGTTCTAAATCTGACTCTGCTAGTTAGTGACTGTCACAAAAATCACTTATGTGCCTTGTGCCTCAGTATTCCCATCTGGAAAACTTGGATATTATTTAGCAGCTTCAGACACCATACATACCAAATATTTTGGAAAAAAAAATTTTTTTTGAAAGTTTAATCTAATTAAAATACTTATCTCAAGAAAACAAACAATTTGGACTTGATCTTCCACATATTAGAGCAAGACTGGAACTCTGACCTGATATTAATTGCTATTCAAACGTTACATATTTTTTGTTGAGTGATTAGATACCATTAATCTGTACAGTTGCACAGTTGGTTGTCTCAGCCTTGAAATATTCTTCTGTTACTTCTTTTCATGGCCAAAAGGTGTGGTACTTTTACCTATTACACTTTCTATAAGCTTCATGCTGTTAACGTTCATATCTATTAAATACTGTGTCCCAAAGTGCAAAGTATGTAGGGGAATACTAATTAAAATTACTGTATTTATTTCTCTCTGAGGAAAAGTATCAGTGTAGTATAATAGTATGTTTCAGGGCTAGGGATCTTGGAATTCACATTTGTGATAACAGCAATCTACTTTGTGCTAAAGATAATAGGAGACAGTACTTTGCTAGGAGCAATAACTTTCATGTCTATTCTGTTGTGTGAAGCCAAAGCCTAAGGCAGTTAGATAACATATATTAATAGGGACAAAACTTTTATAATATTCAAGGAGTAAATATTCACCACTTCTGTATTAATCCAGAAACAGAGCACTGTGACTGTTGGATATAAAAGCAAATGGAGAAGTATTTGCTTCTCTGTAGATGGAATCTTTGAAAATAGAAATGACTAGACAGGTTCAAATAGGCAAGCTAGCAATGCAGCGTGTGCATGGAGCTGTGCAAAGTCAAGTTCATCTCTTTTCTTCTTTATGTACTACCTGCATCTCTGTAAAACCTCAATTGCATATTTCTCTGGAAAGAATCTGTACTTTCCTTCTCTTTTCCACAAAAGTATACATTTAATCTGTATTTCAAGTTCACAATAGGAGGTTTCTGCTTAGTCTTTGCATAACCTTTGCCAGCACAATATTCTCAATGCTTGTTTATTCTGTTGGCTAAAAAATAAACCTTTTCAAACAACTAGAAACTTGCATTCCATCCCTAATACTATATCCCTCTCATTATTGTCAACATTCATCAGTATATCACTTTACTGAAGTAATGAGCTTGGTTTGTCATAAAAGGAGACACATCTCTGAAGAGCTTTATTTTCATTTCACAGAGCTGCACCCCTGTACATTTAGTGTAGTTGTAAGCTAAATGCTTCATCATTTAATTATGTCACTATTAACAGCCACTTATGATAATAAAAACTTGCTGTGACTTTTACTCCACCTGAAAAGTACAGTATATACTGATAGGCTTTTGCTCTCAGACTGTCACCGCAGCATATAAATGGTGCTTTTTATGTCAGGGCATGGAAGATGGGCCAGCTGAAAGGAAAGCAGCTGTTTTGCTGAAGCACATAGACTGAAATCATGTCCTAATGATGTTTAGTTAAGCTCTAATAATGATCTTGATGTGATCTATCGTGGCCACTGTATTGGTTTGAATGTTTTATTATTTGTAGAACAGCTCAAATCTAATTCTTAGTTTAAATTTAATGTGATCTTACATAATCAAATGTACCGTCTGAAGTAGTGTTTATTTGCGTGTCTGTATGCATTTGGTGCAGAGCTATGCCCACTGATGGTAACAAAATGTTTGCTAAAAGTTTTGGGAGTATATTTTAGAAATATGTAATATCTATTTACATGTTTTAATGCAGTTGCACATAAAATATGTGCTTTTTATTTAAGAAATCTCTTGAGTGTTTTTGAATGAGGCTTTGTCTAGAAAATTGCGATCCCAGATGCTTCTCTGTTCTGTAAGAAAATAACTTTGTTTATTTGAAAGAGAATGTGAAGTACTCCAAATGAAAGGATTTTAAAGAATCATTCTAAACAGCCCACACAGCTGAAGCCCTGAGATGATGTCTTTCCCTCCTCAGCAAACTGCCTACTCATGTTAAGCACCCCCCATCACAAGCCTTAGTATTGCACAGATTGAGGTGACAGGTCTGATACTACCAACACTTTTCTTTTTAGGGCTAAAGTTGCTGTCACTTTAAATGGCCAGAGTTATTAAAACCAACAGCTATTTCTATTTTTCATCCACCACAGGTAATTTCACACACAATTTTTATGGACTTTAAAAATATTATAAATGTACTGAGAAAAAATTTTAAATTTTTGAAATATTAGCAGATAGGCTATAATCAACACAAAACTGGCTTTGTATTGTATAAGAAAATGCTTGCTTTTATTTGTAACTTCTATTTATTGTCTTATTTAAGGGACTGTTAAAAGACTGTATAGATATAAAGAAATATTCAAGCACAGTTAAAAACTTTTCTGGAGAATATAGTTTTCCACAGCAACCCTGTACAGCTTGCAGGGTGAAACCAGCTTTTTTTCATTTAAGAAATTCTGCTGAAGTGGGTTTATGTCTAGTGTTCTGTTTAATGTTTCTATTCTATTTCAAAACTACATGAAAAGCTGCAGAATCAGAGACAGTGATTGTAAAATGAAATAGCAGTAACCTTTCAAAAATATGTATTGAGTATGATCCAGTTTTTGAAATCCTTCTCAATTACACTGAGCACAAAGTAGATGTGTTCAGCTGTCAAGCTCATAATGCTTTTTTTTTTTTTGCTTTTTTGCCTTTTTTTTTTCTTTTTTCATAAATAATAACTAATAGCAGCATGATATGTGGGGTTACCAGTATTTTAAAATCAAGTCTTGTTTTTGTATGAGTTCACTTGTGTGCAATATGAAGAATAATTTTTGAAAGGTCCTTCCCTGTGGAAAGAATATAGAGTGAAATCCTCCCTCACAGTGTACTTGCAGAAGTGTGTATAAGGTTATACCGGAAGAACAGACAGGAGGACTCTGGGTAGCTGTTAAATTCCAGCATTGTCAAACATCCATTTGGATAAACAGTTTTTTAGGAGTTCCTTTTACTTTTCATTTAGGGGGATTTTAATAAAAATTGACTGAACTCCAGAAAGATGGTTTTGGTCTGAAGCAGAAAACTGGTGAGAACATGGTTTTTACATGAACTGATCAAAATAGTGAAGTGTTAGCTCTTCCTGTTCTGATATTCTTACTACCCGTTTTACTGAGGTGCAGTTCTCTAGGACTGGTACCACATTTTGAAAAGTCTGAGTAGGACAGATGTAAAAATAGTATTTCTTCTGTGCAAATTAAACAATTACAAAGAGTAATTAAAATGGAGAAATGTAGAGAGAAAATTCATTAAGGATTACCAAACATCTCACTGAAAATGTAACTATGAAGATATCAAAATCATATTTACGGTTAACACTTAAATAGCTCTGACCTCAAATCTTTTGCAAAAACCACTGCAGTTATTATGCATATGTTGAGTTTAGTCATAACAATCAGAGCAATATATATGTTTGTTTATAGGATATATCCTATATAGCAGAAGTATTCAAGGGAAGAAATTTGAGAAGTGCTCCAAATGAGGCAGCTGTTGTTTGAGCCCTGGCTTGTAACATTTTTAATTTCCACCTTTGCTATTGGATATCAATGTGACTTTCATCATTTCGTCTTGTGTAGTATCAGGAGTTGGTGTCAGTGAGACATCCTGTAAGATGCAGTGAGAAATTTTGATGAAAAAACATGGAAAATTTAAAAGCCAGATATTGTTTTATGGTCTACATTTTAATGTGAAAAGGAGAAGCCCGTAGCGTGTATGCTTCTAATTCTACTTTTGCCTGACTGCTCTGCCAGTATCAAAGCCTTAAAACCCTGCAATAATTTTATTCCATTTTCTACTCAGTTCACTATAAGACTAAAAGGATTTTAATTAGACCTACTTCACAAGCTGTACTGAGACCATCAGGGGTGCCTGTACATGAAATGAAAAAATAAATGAAGCAAAAAGATGCTCTAGTTTCAGGCACATTTTATTGGAGTTGACAATGTTAACTTATTTAGTAGGAAAGAAGTACTCTGTTCAGTGCTTGAATTACTAGAGGAATTCTGTGGTCTGTGGCATACAGAAGGTTGCATTAGAATACCATAAATAGTCTGTCTTACCTTTTAAGTTTTTATTAAGAGCTATTCCTTTTCCCATTCAGGTTGGAATAATGGATGCCATTTAGAGCAATGTTATCAATGCAGCATTCGCAAACCTATACACCATTGTGTAGTATTAATTTGTTCAACTTATTTTCTGGCTTTTCAGAGGGAACAATAGTGGTGTTCTATTAATAGTTGAAAAATTCAAATTATTTTTAAATCTGGTTAAAATACATTTAAATACCCAGATCTAGTGAGAATTGGGCATATGGCTGTAATGTAGCAAATAGAAGAACAACTACAGTCATTACAGCTCTGAAATATTTTGTACAAATCTATTGGGCCTCGTTTTGTAATTCACTAATTTGATATTCAATTTCTATTTGATGTTGTTCTTTCAGCACCCCCTACTTAAATTAACAGTACTGAAATTGTAAACTAATAGACCTATCTTTCACCCATGCTTTGATTTCTCAGAAACTATTAAAAATGAAATATTTATTATTTATCAAAACATTATTGTGTATTTTCTCTGATCAGTAAGCAAAACTATATGGTAGTAATAAAATGGAGAGAAAGACAGTTGAGGTTTTCATCAAGTCATCATTTCCTAGCACTTAATATTTGCATAAATCTTTGTTTAGAGCAAACCAAACTTTTAAAATTTATTTTAACTTTATTCTTCTCCTCAATGTAACTATTAAATGGCCTGTTTTACTTGCCAAGCAGGTTAAAAGAGGCTACGGTGTGTAACCCATGGACTGAGGCACACAGTGGCCTAAAAACAGGGAATAACATGAGACTAAATTTGAATTTGCTCATTCCCATTTGCGGTATCTTAACTGACAAACTGTTTCCTACTCATTTTAATGGGACTAGTGATGGATCATGCTATAGCATAAGGAGATGTACTGGATAGTTCTGTAGGTCTAAGAGGGATGTCGGATTTGTCACAGATCATATGGTGAGTTATAAATTATACCTGCTGTCTTTTGTGCTCAGTAATCCCGTTATAGCCAAGCAGTATGCAATGTGAAAGAGAGCAGATGGTTCTGTCCCTGCTGCGTTCCTTCTGGGTGTCTGTCCTGGCTGTACTGCTAGAGACATATTGAATAGGTGCATTTCTCTGCTGTTCTTCATTTCTACACAGGTCTCGATGGTTGTTCATCTGAGAGCAAAATCTGTGGTCATTATGTAAAGCAGAATTTTACAGTGTCTGGCTCCTTAATCCAGTTTTTTTTTATCAGACTTACTTTTTGAAGTTCTCGTATGGTCTCATCTAGTGCACGTTCACTGGTCAAAACTTAAAAAATGCATTTTGTCTCCTCCTTCCTCCTCTGAATCAGACGGGTGTTCTGTTACTTGTTCCCTCCAGGGTACAAGAGGTAAGTTCACTGTTTGGTTAAACTGGTTTTTGCTTAGGCAGCTTAGCTTGATTCTTCTCCTAAGATTACAGTTATTAACCATTGATTATATTTTCTTTCATTTAGCTCATTCTTCCCCAGAAAGTAATATGCTAAGATTCCCCTCAAACCTTCTGAAGCTTTTATCCCTCAAACTTTCTGAAGTTTTTATCCCTATCAGTTATTGTAATCTAATATTTAAGCTAAGAAATTTATAGCTATTGCAAGACGTTTCACACATACTCTTCCCCAGTAGAATATTGTGTGGGTGGTGTAATATTTCATTGCAGTTAATAGGTTTTGCCTTTTTAGAGCAGCAGAGGGGAAAGTGTCCAAGGACTTTATTTCAAGCATTGTTTGCTTTTATTGGAGCAGGCAACTAAATAAGTTAATTTAGCTATTGAAAGAAACTATGGTTTAATTTGTGGTGGTTTGTTCCCCCATCTCTAATAGTCTCCCAGTCCCTGAACAGGTGTGATTTCCCTTTGTGCTTAGGTTGACTGGCATTGTTAACTTCTGTTTAATCCTGGAGCTTCAGATGTCTCCTAGTGTCTTAAGACAAGGACAATTTTTTCTTGGGGAAAAGGGTTGCAGCCCTCAACTTGATATTCCACAACAACTGATGTAGGAAATAGTAGACTATATATATTTTATTTCTTTTTTTTATGCCATGCAACTTATTGGAAAACAAGTTAAAGAGTATGAGTCTCCTGTTGGGATGGGATACAATGAAATATTGAGAATTGGTTTATTCATGGAAGTTCAGAATTGTTACGGTAAAGCAGAGACCCCAAGGTCAGATAGTGGCAAAATATGAATGTTTTGCTGATTTGATTACTAAGATTCAAATTATTAGTATCTGCTGGCTCTGGATGAGTACCTCCTGGCTTTTAAAATTCATATACTAACTTGTATATTTCATCACTTCTTGTGGAGTGCTTTATGCTAGTACAATAAGATATGTTTACACCCATGACTGAAGGAATATACAGGCAAATACTTGGTGACTTGGAGCAGGGCAATGTTCATATGGTTCTGTCAGCATCTGTAGAGTGGTTTGTTTTTTTTTTTAATGCAGATAAAGGTGCAGCACAGAAATTATAGAACTTTGAATTTTGTATCTAATCTCATGTTCAGTTTATCAGGTGAAGATTAGGGGTATGTTTCTACGGCGTTCCTTTTTTGATGATTGAATCCCAGGTTTTAGAAATGGCAGGCTACCTCTCTTGACGATGGTCTGGGCTTTATGTTGCAGATTAAAAATTACAGCTTTCTCATCTGGACATCTAGCATTTGTGCTCCCAAAATCCACCTTTGAACCCTAGAAATAATGACCTGCTGGTTCTATTTTGAATTTTGGGTATTCAATAGGCCTTAAAAAAAAAAAAAAAAGTAGTTCAGGTGAATGAAAAAAATTCGAGGTGAATAGTTTTAAGGGGAGAGATGAAAACTGTCTGGGACTGAAGCCTTTACTATCCCCAGAATAGGCACAGTTTCCTCATAATTAATGATCTATCTTGGAAAAGATAGAGTGCAAGCAGTGGGAGAGGCAGAGCTTGTTCTTCACACACATTAATTTGTTTGCATCTCTTTTGAGACTATCACAGGAGTCTTTTTTTAAAGAAAGGAACACGAATGGAAGACTAGCTCAAGTGTTTTAAACACATCCTTTGCTGCCACAAAGTGATTATATTCATTGGCACCATTAACCCCATTGACTCAGTCACTGCACAATGGCTGAAACTGCATTTCTGAAACACTCCAACATGGAAACATTGACAGGCTCGATAAACAGGCTGAAGTGTAACATGCTGCTGCTGCCTATTGAACAGCTCTGGGCACAAATAGCTTCCCTTTAATATGGACAGAAAGGCTAAGTGAAATTTTAATCAAACAAAAAAAAAAAAAAAAAAAAAAAAAAAAAAAAAAAAAAAAAAAAAAAAAAAAAACCAAAAAAAAAAAAGGCTGGCTGAGAATACTGTGGTATTTTGACAATACTGGGTTTGTCTTCTCTGTAAACCTGGTAACTATTTCAATTAGCTTTTGTCTATATTTTTACTGAAGTTTTTTTCTTGTTTAAATTCAGCCTAGTTTGGTATATTGCACACTTATTTGTCTTTTATATTCACATGAATAATCTCTCCAACTATCAAAGACATAATCTATGCTTTGTTTTTAGAAATAATTTAGTGTAGTATATGAATGTTGCTATATTTTTCTCCCTTTGTTTTGTTGTTGTGTTTTTTTTCTCTTTAAATGTGGCATTAAGATATAGAATACCATGTACTCTTCTTATTTAGAAGCCCTTAATAAGAGAAGGGATCTCGCATATGTATTACTTTTACATTTCAAAGAGCTTGGCTTTAGGATTATGCTAATACATCCCTAAACAGATGATTTTCTGTGTATATTTTGGTCCTGCCAGCTGTGAGAGACCCATCTTTTTGTTGATTCTCTGGTGTGTTTGGGACAATTGCTCAATTACCTTGAAACAACATGAAAGCCCTAGATTAGGTATGGACACCTTTTATATCAAGTGAATTATGTAAGTAATCTGATTTGAAGAAAGTGCATTCTAGATTATAAACTTTATTACAAGGGCTGTATGGGGTTTTTCTTCCTTTTTTCCCCTCTTACTTGGTGGTAGCTTATACTCCCTGATGTTTGTATAGGAAAATACTGTAGTATTTGTGATACAAATGTTTACAAAAGACAAATACAGATAAATCATACATTAGAAACAAATTACAGGGAGCTTATTCAGCACACCTGTGCCATTGATCACAGACAGGATCATTCTACTCATGTTGCACGCTCTTCTTAAGAGCAGGAGAGTAACATGCATTTTTCTGAAGCAGGGTGGAATAGACTCCATTTGACATCTGTTACTAATGCTGGAATCAAATTGATTGCTACCAGTTATGACTCCCTCACCACATTTATGCATTGAGAACTTACTATGGAAGATGGATCAATTTCTCACAAAAGTTTATATTTTTGTTTTGGGTTTATTATTTTGTTTTATATTAATTGCCTAAAAAGCCTCAGAAATCAAATCTGTTCTGGAGAAGAATTTTATGCTCTTGGCAATTAAAAAATATGTTTATTCTCCTTATTGTTAAGGAGTTGTTTGTTTGTTGTTGGTTTTTTTTTTTTTTTGTAACTGAGGAAATAAGTATTAGTAAAATTTGATATCAAATGATGCCAAAGTAATGGTCTTAGTATGAGTTCATACATTCTGGAGAAGTGCAGAGAACAAACTAATCATAATATGAGTGATGAAAAGGCAGGAAATTTGCTGATACTCAGTAGAAGTCAGTTGGAAATAGGACTGCTTAGGACATGCGATAAATGGTCTTATCTTTGCATATTGCTAGCAAATAAAAAATTATGAAAGAACCACCTTTTTCAAAATGAAATACTTTCTCTTTTGTGTATTTAATTAAGATATTTTTTTCCCTTTGAAACCCATTTTGTGCTGAGCAGTTTCTTTGAAACTGGACCCATGATGTTAAGGTTATAAGATATTAAAAAAAAAAATCCATAAGATTCATTTGCCTTTAACAGATTGTAGCCTTTAGTTAGCAAAATGAAGCCTTTTCAGTCTTGATTAAAACTTCATTTTACCTTATAGAGTTAATGGTTGGAAAAGGTTGGTGTATGGTAGTAGACGTAGAAGAGGAGAACGTGCGTGCTTTGCTACTGAACATCTAAGGGACGTGATTTTCTTCAGTGTATAGTAGTTCTAGCCTTAATTTCATGTCCTTGGGCAATGTGAAATGAAAATAAGACTGCTTCTCAGGCAAGTGAAAAAAATGTTCACAAGAGATTATGTCAAAACCAGTTAATTTGAAGGAAGAGGGACAACTACAGGCTAATGTCAGAGCAAGAGAGGAATACCATGACTTTGTGGTAACAATTAATGAACGATGAGGTATAGATGCAGTGAGAGGTCAGTTTCAGAAATAATCTTGTTTTAAGGGATTTTTACTTAGAAGTATATCTATAAACTATAAATGAACATTCTCAACCTCTACCTAAACTGATCTAGAACTAATGACGTTATTTTAGAATACATTGTAAAACACGAGTTGTAAGATTAATGACTGCCATAAGGACCACATGTTATACCCTTCAGCCCACAGATACACTCAGGGCAAGCAATAATTGTTATCCAACTATTTTTTGAAGGGAGAGAGGAACTTTGAGAGGTATAAAGCTTCTGTAGATTCTAAGGAAAACACATCAATAGCTGAAGAATATGAGAACTCCACTTGCCCCAAAGCACTTCTGACTACAATCTCTTTTGTAGAAGAGGGAGATAAGATTCTCAGTTGCCAGATCCACACATTCTGTGTTGTTGAAACAAGTGCTCTGTTTTTCTTTCTTAAACTCTGTCAGTAATTTCCTGGTGTCACTGTGCAAGTCTTTATTAGTTTCCTGTCTAGAAGGACTTGCTGATTGCTAGTAACTCTTTGATCACTTCTTCAAACAACTGATCATAATAATTATAATACTCTTACTTAATGAGGCAGCACTCCTCTAAGGACTAAGCAAACATTATTTATGGTTCAAGTAGTTCAGGTACAGAGAAGTTTAAATCATCATGTAGTACCCAAGGGAGGGCTGCACTATTTCTAAGATTTGTTGAAAGAAAGATGAGTGCTTGCATTCTGCAAGATTTGCTTAGTAGATCTGATGCTTCTCAAATTGTGCAACTTTTTGTGCATAAATATGAGGGCATTGCATAGATCTTTGCTGTGATAGATTCAGCTCTCCACAAAATAAAAGTTCCTCCAAGATTTACTGCAAAGTATTTGTTCATATATTTATTATTCAGTCTGGAATCTTTTATACTTTCCAGCTCAAATGTCCCTTCTTCATCTGTTCACAAAAACAACCTATGTAAAATTTGTGAGTAGGGACAATAGTTTTTTCAAGGCCGTGGTTGCATCTATTTTCTGCTTATAACCTGTATTGGATAGGAATAGGAGGGGGAAGAACAAAAAAAAAAAAAAAAAAGGCAAACAAAAAACCACAACACCTCCCAGATTAAAGCCTCTTAACTGAAATGCTTATGCCAGCACAAAGCCCTAACAGTGATTTAGGCAATCTTCTTTGGCAAGAAATAGTTCAAAAAGTGGGTTAAGCTATGCCATGAAGTTTTGCGCTGTTGACTTAAGTTATAACTTAGGGAAGACTACTGTTCAACCAGCAAAATGCAGATTACTCTTTCTTTAATGATTTTCAGTCAAGAATGTTTGAATTAACCTATTGTATAGCTTTGTAGGATTGTCCTTTGCACAAGTGGAGCTAAATTCAAGCTAACACTTAGAGTGGGTAGGGATATGGAAAAATGTGCAAGGAAATACTTTAATCACAATTAATATTTGGAATGATGAATAAAAATGAAGCTATATTAAGGTTATCCAAGTGATTTTGTTTTCTTTATTTTTTATTCCCCAAAACCACTATCTTTGACATTTCATGAGGGGCCTCTGAAATTATGCTGGGAAGTCCTTTGTCAAATTGATAATAGACCATTTGATGTAAGTATACTCCAGCGGCCCTGTATGCCAGCCAACAAAAATGAAAAAATTTGCAAGCATATCTTCCAAAAACAAACAAGCTAATTATGTTAACAAACTGCATAGTGAGGTCAGCCTTACTGTCCTCGGTCTCTGAAAACATTACCATCCATGAAATTTTATTTGCTAGTTGTCAGTCCGTGGAGTCTCAATTGGTTCTTCCATGCATGATTCATAAGGGCAAAGGTCTTTCAAAATTTCCACATCATCCTGAAAGATTCTGTCTCTTATAATCCGCTACTTCTTTCTCTCATATTACACTGTGCTTCTTTCCTTTGCACCACACAGTTCTCCCATGTTACTGTTCATTTCCCTTGCATATTACCCTTATTTTCTTTTTTTCTTATTTTATCTGAATTTCTTGGTACATAGAGTGGAACTTGACATATTTCTTTCTTATGTCTGTCTTTGAATCAGAGACTAGCTGAATATGACAAGAATTTATACCAGGGACAGATTTTGTTCATTTGAAATAGGAGTGACCTATGGGAAAAAAGGATTTATTAGAAGGTAATGACATCTGCTGCTAGTTCAAAGCTGATGGGAGCTAGAGGGTCAGTCAGTTCAGTGAAATGGGCAAAAAATTTAAAATGCATGGAGTAGATTAAGACAATCATGTTCAGATACGTATTTTCCACTTGAAGCAACAACAAATTTAGTAACAGGACTGGGGGGAAAAAAAAAAAAAAACAAAACACAACCAAAAGGGTAGAAGGTGTAATACTATCTTCAAAACTACTAAATGAAGAGAGAACCAAATGGGGATGGCAAATCTTACAAAAAATATTATCCAATGTTTTCTAGCAAACAAGTAAATAATTCATTTGATTAAGTGCAACAGAATAATACTGAAGATAGTCAGCTGGAGAGAAATGTCTGCTATTTTACAAGGAACTTTCTTGGTCTCTTTGAATGTGTACACCATTTTATAAATGTAGTATCATGAATGGATATTCAGAATTAAATGTATTTCTTAGATTCCAGCACCAGAGATGCCAATTTCCCATTGAGGATACCCTCCTCAAACTGACAATGCCCTATGCTAAACAGCACAAAATGTTGACTTTCCATGGACGAGATGTATTTAAATGGATAAATCTTATTGTTGAGTATCTCTAGACTGAGAGCATTGATGATGGAGTTATTTTTCTGTCATGATTGCTTGAACTAAGTTGTTTTATGAAGATTTGAGGATGCACCTACTGAAATTTCTGGGAATTATTTATTCTGAAGTCTTGTTTCCTTCCAAAACAGAGAAGTATTAAGATTTTTATCCTTGGATGTAAGCAACTGTGTTTACTCACCTGAATAAATATATTTGGTGGAATGATTATGAACAGGATTCTAAACAGTTAATATTCCGATATTCTGAATGAACAGTCAGTGCCATCTACAGATGGTGTTGTTTCTTAACAGCAATACTCATTTTTTTTGGCTTAGAAAAACACCCTCTCCCCTTTGAAAACTCTGTTTTATTTTGAGCCAAAGCACTTAAACATTTTCATTTACAATACTTTGTTTCATGCAGTAGAGTCTCTCCATATAGACATTAGTATTGCATTTATTCCAGTAAAATGTATCCTACTGTAAAAAAAAAAAAAAAAAAGCAGGCCTTTGGTCTTCATGGAGATCCATTATCAGATCTCACACTTGTTCTTCAGACTATCTCAGTCTGTGTTACCCAGTAGCTTAATATTAAGGAAACCGTTTCCTGGCGTTCACAATTACATGTAGGTGGAACTGTGTTAGCCAGATCCTAAATTATGGCAGTAGCTATTCTAACTGTTTCTTTAGTCAAGGATCATTAAATGACAGAATTTGTTATTCATTTAAGGACATTGAAAACTAGTTTTTGTTGGGTTCCCCACCCCAGTAATCCTAATCTTTAGTAGTGTTTGTTAGTTATATTTTGATAATCAAAACATTGGGGAAATTTCCTACCAAGTATTTCTTATTTTGTATTTAAAATGATATTGACTTTTTTTGCCTTTCAAGCACTGTGAAAACTTACAGCTTTGTTTTTTTCTGGAGATTAAAGTGATTAGTTAATATAATGTTTAGAGATCTATCAATCTTTAATGTGATTACCTTAAGGAACAGAAAATTAGTGTTTTTTAAACACATTTTTCAAACACTGTATCTTGAGACTGATGAAAATATCAACAATAAAAGAACAATTATATGAATATATTACATTAAATAAGGCATCAGAATCCTGTTTTTCAAAAGCACCTAACTCCCTTTTTTTAAAATAATGAAATTGTCGGGGCCCACCTTCTAGTAAAAAAAAAAAAAAGTATGATGGCTTAAAGTAGACCAATGATTAAATTAGATGCTGCAGTTCCAAAATAAAAATCTGCTGATATCCAGATATCACGTTGGACAACTGAGCAACTCTATACATTTCCTGCCAAAGCTCCACTGGGACTGTCAAGCCTGCCTCCAAGTCCAGTGGCTGGTCGCTGAGCATACGTATCTACTGGCTGTGTTCCGCCTGCAGCACAGGCGTTATGTCAGCTTTGCTTTGTAAAGACAACCACAGGAGGAAGTCACTGTGGCAGGGCTTATCTTGTGTGTAATCACACAATCATGGGAGTAATCACCTAGCATTAATTTATTTTTCAACATGTGCAGATTCAAACACATCTTCTATTTTGTAAGACAAAGCCCTGTTTACCATGTTCTGTTACTCTGCTGCTCCTGCGGACTCCAAGGCCAGAAGAGAAGCAGCAGCAGTTCTTGTTTCTTTGCGCAGTTGTGTGTATTAGAGGAAAAGTCTTAGTCTTTTTTTTTTTAAATACCTCATCTTAAGCAAAGGAAGTAGTGATTCAAAATGTAGAATTAGATAGTAGATAGTAACAACAGCAAAGCATTTGAGATAGCTCAGGTCAGATTTTCAGAATTAGTTGAACTCATGTTCCCTCTAAACCCAATAATTAAAATATAAAAAACTCCAGAAAGCTGCTGATTTTGAAGAATTTCACCAGTGAAAACATATGCAATTACTTGGAATTTTATGGTGGTTTTTTTATGTTACCTTTTATTAACAGGTTCCTTCTCTTTTGAATCAGACTTTATTTTTTCACTAAAATCAAACTACTTCTTGTAAACTGCCAAAAATCTAGAATGTGAAAGTAAAGTCAGCATTGCAACCAGTGAAACAGTGGAGAATAACCTAGTTTTTGTAGTGTTCTGTAATTTTCTAAATGAGGCTGAATGTGGTTATGATCTTATTAAATCAGTACAATGATAATCTGAATAATTTACTACTGTGAAGTAATTATAAGGGTTCATTTTTGAAAAAATAATTTAGTTTTACCTCTACTCGGAATTGCTTGGAGTATTTAGAATACATTTCATGGTTCAGTAATTGGAGAAATCATAAAAATTATTACAATTAAGGAAGTGGTTAATAATGTATATTTTGTTTAGCTGTATTATGGAAACTAAAGTAATTCCGGTTTTAATTGTAAAAATGTTAAATTTATGTAGTGGCAGGCAAATTAATCATGTAGTGATTAATCATGTAGTCAGATAGTGGAGCTGGCTTCCTTCTTGACAAGAAAGCCTTTTTTTATTAGTATTGCAGGATGTTGGAATACATGCCTAGTTTGATGCTGAAATAGCCATCCTGGCTGAACTCATTGGTGTCTTTCTACCTTTCTTTGTTCACACACCGGTACTGCAGACACAGGGTGCTTTTGGACTTCAAAATAGATTCTTGCTTAACTTATTTATCATCAGTGTGATTCTATCTGGAGCGCAAGAGCTGTGTAGTTTGGCAGCAGGGTTGCCAAAGAATTGGAGGAATCGGTAGGGGCCGTTGTCCATTTCACCTCTGTAAAGCTGACCAGAAACAAGGGAAGGTGAGCATGGCATTATACAAAACCTTTCTTATTTTCTGTTTGATATGGGGCTGTGTACGTCAGCTTAGGTCATGGTGTGGGGGAGACACTGTGATCAGAAGGGGAGTCACCTTGAGTGGAGAGTTTCCAAAAAGGACCAGCATATAATACTGAGCCACTCGTTTAATTTGCTTGAAACAATCACTAGGCTTTTATCTTTACAAGCTCTGTTGGCACAATCGTCATTGTCCAGAGCACAGAACAAATTAAAAAAAGCTATTTCAAAAAGGCATAGTTTCTCTTTGAATGATGAGTTGTCCCAAGAGAGTAAGCTGAAGAAAGTAACCATATAGTGTTATTGAAACAAAGAAACAACAAGGGAAGGAAGGAAGGAAAAAGAAGGGAGAAAATACACTACAATTGCAGAAAGAGTTAAGCCGTTTTTCTATTTACACGGTTTATTTCACAAGTGTCTGACTCATTGGGCATAACCAGCACAGTTAAATTACAAAATTACTATTTGGTTCTTTTTTATTGACTACAATTCAAAGCTGCTTCAAGCCTTCCAAATTTAATCCCCCCAGCTCTTTGCCAAGAACATTACCTTTTATTTTCAGCATTAAACTGTGTAAGATACCCCTAAGGCTACATGTGAGCTCACCCTCCATGATAGGAGCTAACAGAGTGTATCAATTGTTCATGATTTCCTATTCTCCTGTAAATTGGGAGAGGCGGGAGGAGCACTGGAATGCGAATTTTGTACTGTCAGCAGTTCTTTCGCAGGTCTAGCTCAGGCAGTGCATACCAAGGTAATTAATTGTGGAATGTTTGCAGCTCTTCACTCTGAGTCACCGTTTAGCAACCTGTCAAAACTGAACTAATAAGCCCATTGCATGTATTTTGATATGCTTACTTTACTTTAACTGTTGGGATAGTATTTCTCTTTCCCTCTTTTTGGTTCAAATGAAGTTAAGAAACTACCATGAGAGAGTTAACATGGAAGAAAAGACCTTTCCACAGAGCTGTGATACAACCTTTCAGTGAAGTTTTATATTACTTTGTCTCCTAGCAAATTCATTGGTTTTAAAGTATCAGAGATTTGTAGGAGTGTATTTTGTGAATTTGCTCTCCTTATGCTCTACCTCCTGTTCCCAAATGAGGAGTTTTCTTATTAGTTGATTGCATTGCAGGTGTGAAAAGATTCTTTATAACTGTAATTGTTTAATTATAGTGTCTTTGTGGAAATTAGCACAGAACTTTAGTATAAATTTTAACAGGTGACTTCTTATGTATATTTTCAAAGTCAAATATTAAATCTATTTTTAATGGAATTAGATTTTAAAATGTCTCAGAACCCGCTTCCCCTAATGTTGACAAATCAGTGTTTAACCACAAAAACATTCAAATGAAAGTATTTTAAAATCTATTAATTTATCTTTGTTTCTAAAAGAACCTGTGATGTTTAACACCTCCCCACAGTATTTCTTCTATTTTATTCACTAAATATAAAAGCTATTGTCCAAAATTGCCTGCAAGATAATTATGGACTTTCACATTTCCAGTGGTTTAAAAGACAATTTTGCTGTACGTTTTGTTGTTGTATTGAGTTCAAGATAAAGATCAGGATGCGAATATGGTTATGAGGAAATACGTGTATGAATTTATGCAAACAGTTGCATATGTTGGTGTTTTCTATCCCGTAAAAACATGTATAGTCTCTGAAGATATATATAGTATGTGTGGATGATATCTATCACGTGCAGCGATACAGTTTATTGAAAACTTCATGGTTGCTCTTCAACTTTTTCAATGATAAAATCTGATCAATTTGTTTTCTAAACAGTTCATCGTTGCATAGAGAAAGACCACTGCCATGTGTATAATAAGTCAATGTGCTGTAAAAGTAGTAGAACAGATACTGACAGTAACTTATGCCAGTGTACAAATAGGCATGTATCTATGTACACGTAAGTATACGCGTTTATGTATCATCATTACAATTTAACATGTGAATGAATGATGTCCTGCATGATGCAAGGTTGACACGTTAGCATTTGTTTTAAGCTGTGAATGTAGCTGTAATGTTGCAAAGTCAAAAGTGGAACTATTTTCTCTTCTGGAAGAAATATATTGGCCGATTCAGGGATATATATGATGGATTTCAAGGTTGTCAGTGTAGCTATATTCTAATATACTTATCTAGATTTAACTTTACTCCACTTGAGAAATTTGCAGTTTATCAAACTTATATTTTAGGTATTTGTTTTGTTCTTCCCCCCTCCCCATTTTTTATTAACAACACTGAAGGTTTTATCTTTCCACAAATTAAGTGATCTGTAGAAGCATAGAATGGAAAGGCACTAGGTATTGAATATACTGTAAACACAAATTAAGTCTTTGCTAAAACTATCTTTCTGCCAATATATTGCAAACATCAATTGTGAAGAATCACATTATCCACAATAACTGACCTTACTGACCATCAAGATTTGCTTTATATTTTGTTTTTTTCTTTTAATTTATCCTTCCCAAAAATCATCTACATTTCCTTGGACTTGAATTCAAATTTCTCTTGAGAGCAAATTAATCCTGGCAAAAGGTGGTAAAGTTGTCTTAAATTTGTCCTGTCTGTGATCACATGAAATATTTTAGCATAGGCAATTTGGCAATAGAAGTTGGACAAATGAGAAAGGCAGTTCAGGAGGTGCTCAGATTCAAATAAGAAAGGCAAAAGAAAGAGTAAATTGATTTTATTTTTGCTAGATGAAAAACATAAAGTAGGAGGAATATTTGCTGGCTTGGGAAAATTAAGAGTGTACCTGAAAACGAGGGTAATGATATGACAATAGAAGCAGGAATTGCTTAAGACCTGAGGAAACAAAAAAGTACTTTTTGTCTTTCAAATAAATGCATTAGGAGCACGATTTAGGGATGGCCGCTTTCACATTAGTGGAAAGTTGAAGCCTAAGTATATAGACAAACGTAATTGCCTTGCTTGTGCTGTTCAGTGATTCTTAGGCTGAACAGGTTCATGGCTAGCTTCCATTTTGTTGGCCAAAATCTGAGGGGAAAGATACTGTTAATCTCGTAAGGTATGGAATTTATGTTGTAATGTTTAACAATAATAAGAGCTTAACTTGTTTTTTTTTTCATCGGCACATTCTTGAAGTCTAAGCTTTAAGATTTTTGTGTTGATAAAATCTTAATGATAATATTCCTGGAGTAATACACTGAAGTCTCCTTCCTGTATTTAGTAACTTGAAAATTCATTGTATGTATGTCTAAAGAGTCATATTAATTGTTTCGAGACTTTAATGAATTTAATGCAAATACTGAGATTCAGATTAGAGGTTAATACATGACAGCGTGTGTGCAGTACCTGCATTTGCTGGAGAACTGATAAATTGGCTTTTGATGTGATTATAAAAATATAATATATAAATAAGATTTCCATTCTTGGGATTTAATTACATTCTTAATAAATAAATAAATATCCCAAAGCTTCACTGCAGGGAAAAGCCCCAAAAATAAAGCAACAGGTGGGAAAAGGAAATGAGAATATGTGACTCAGGTGCTGATCTCAGTAGATCTGAGATTATTTTCCAGTTCTTGTGTAAGTTAAGGAATCACTTTTTTTTTCACTCAAAACAGTCAAAGGCTCAAATCTACTATTTCATTAATATCAGAGAAATTCATCGTGCTTTCTCCATGTACTTCCCTTCTGGCTTAGTTTAAGGGAACCACCACTTTCTCTGAACAGACCATCAAAAGAGTTTGGTGTAATTTTGAACATTAAATTTCAGATTCCCCAAATACATCAGATTAATAACTTGCATTGTCTTTCAAGACTTCAGTAGTTTTGAACTAAAAAAAAGTAAAATTTATTTACCAGAAGACATATTTTGATATCATTTCTTTAATATTTTGAGAAATGCTACTTGATTGTTGGCTACAAAGAAACGTAAATAAGTTATTAAATTGTGTTAGAGGTTGACACATTTTAACAATATGTGAATCATTGGATTCTTTTGATCTCCATTTGTAAAGTCTTTTAAGAGTGAAACCCCAACCCAGGTGCTGCATCCAATTGTCTCATAGATAATACTTGTCTTTCCTTATCTATCAGATAATCACAAGCTGTAAAATTGTCATTTATAACCATGTTTCCTGTCATCACTTTGTTTAATCATTCATCTTTTCCAGTTTTATTTGCAAATTCAAAGGGAAAAAGAAACAGTGAGAATTTTTGAGATTGAGTCTTTGAAAAAAGAAATGCTGAGGAGGTTCTGTGGTTGGTGACTGACACAAATTGAATCATTGTTCAGTAGACACAGAACACACACAGTTATCAGGTAGACTTATGTGACACCAGCATTCTAGCTAAGTCCCAAACTGAAAACCACTTTGTCTCTCAATTTCATTAAAAACCAGGCCTTTCCTGAAATATTTATAATTGAATAAATGGTCTCTAAAGTTTGTTACTGAGCTGTTGAAACTCTGTCCCTGAGCATAATTGACGACTGTTGCTGCTCTTGTTCCTCGCTGGTGGTGTACAAGTTGCCATTCAGGCTGACAAACTTCTGGTAGAGTAGTGACCTGCAGCACAGCTCAACTGCTAACTAGCTGGCTGCATCATGCGTCAGATATTAATGGAACTGAAGTCCCTGATACGAGTAGTTGTCTCATAGATCTTGATATGTGAAAATACAGTTTAATAAGGAGAACTCAGAAGGAAAGGTCTTAAGCGCAAAGACTCTCCTCGATAGCTCTCTGGAGCCTAACAAAACAAGATATGGTAAATGTTTGCCTATCACCAACCTTATCAAATGAAATATGCACTTTGGTAGACCTTTAAAAGTAAAGGAACATGCAGTACAATTTGTACACTTTTGTTTTCCAGCAGCATTTATTTTTTGCATAATACAGCTGCTAGATAAGATTAATGTTCATTATGATGAATGAATAGCAACTGATGACGGACTTCCAGGTAAAGCCTAATAAATTTTAAGCCATTAGAGTTTCTTTGGCGTATTTTGCAATTTCCTCTTATTTCACAAGAATGATAGGTTGCCAGTGCTTGAAAGCTGGGACATGGCCACTTTCTTTTCTTAGTTGAGTAGAAGATGGGCTTCTGCACAAATGTAAGCAAAAAGCAAGCAGCTGTAGAAGAAATTGTACCTCTAATAGTGTGAACTGTGAGAAAATAGTGTTCAAATAGTTGGTGTATATGATGAAAATTTATAAGCTCATGCCACTGAGGTTACCTTGTACTTCTCTGTGATCTTGTGTTTATAATAGTTTAAGAATTAGTAAGGTTGGAAAACTTTTTTCCTAAGTTATTACATGATGAGCAGATTTTCATTGCCTGTTTTACCTACTCTACCAGTTTACCGCCATCAACTCTCAATTATCCAGAACAATACTGGGAAGGCCAGAGATCTAGAGAAAGCAGTCGTGGCAATACCTCTTGATTTCTGTACCTTAGGTTTACAGTGCATTTCTCGTCTGAATAGTATTTATATAGAACTCTACTTTCATATTCCATTATTATGCTTTTACCTGTGCATATTCAGACTTCTACATTATCTCTTTGCTAACAAAGTAATTTATTTTAAATAACTGGAAAAAAAACTTGTTTAAGAAGGACAGTGGTCTGATGACCCTCTTGTGATGTGAGTCCCCGATCAACAACATTGTACATAGCTGAATGACTAGGAATTATGGCTTTGATCTGAATCAGACCCAGTGAAACAACTGCATTTTTACCGAGCTAACTAGGAACCTTGACATTGATTTATGTCGGCTTTATGCTCTTGCTCCAGCTTTATGCTTGCTTTGGACAGAGAATACATGACAAAGCATAAATGCAGAGTGGTCATGGGTAGACAATGCCTGAGTCAGCCCATCAATGAAAAGTTACTTCGGACGAATCTGAAGCAGAACAGGTTTATACAAAATCAGTACTTTTCATTTTGTGGTCATTGTGGTGCTGACCTCGTACAAGGAAGCCTTATGGTAGATACAGTACTGCCAAACCACAGCCTTACAATCTGGGGATGGCTTGGGGTTTAGACTTGTTGAAGTATGTGGAAGAGAAATGGCAAAAATAGAAAAGATGAGGGAACACTGCAAGTATAAGTACACAGGCATAAGATTAAGGC
The DNA here is from genome assembly GCA_013400195.1 of Aramus guarauna. Taxonomy (NCBI): domain Eukaryota; kingdom Metazoa; phylum Chordata; class Aves; order Gruiformes; family Aramidae; genus Aramus; species Aramus guarauna. Next base: position 2,643,483 of record VXBL01004712.1, on the reverse strand, counting down.
CCAGAGAAAAGAAAGTGTAAGAAAATTTCCTGGCTTAAGTGTTGACAGGGCAGAAAATAACTGAGAGAATGATCAAAGAAACAAGACTGCCTGCCTGGCAAATGGAAGAACAAAAAGAAATAATCTCTGAAGAAGGGACTCGGTTAGACTCTAAGTTTATCAAAAAGGAATTGTCTTAATTTAATACACAGGTGTAATTTAAAGTAGAAAAAATAATCATCTTGCCTGATTTTGTTACTGCCATATATGCTGCAATAATCTAAACTTGTATAGCACAAATATTACAGAAGGGCATCACATTTTTATTTAAAAATATCAAAAGCAGATAATACACCATTTTTCTTTAAAGTTTAGTTCAATACTTAATTGTTCATATTGCTAGATTTTTATTTTATCTGGCTTACATATTCATTCTGTGGTCTATTTAATTGCATAAGAGTAAGTCCATTAAAGGAAATAATTCTGTACTAGTTTATCTGAGAATTTAGTTGAAGAAATGAGCTTACCAGGGATCAAATGCAGCTTAGGAAAAAAATCTTTACTACAGTCAGCGATGGGCAAAAAGGAGAAGAATTTAATTTGACTTTCAAATCCCAGGTGGAGATTGAGCTCAAAGTTAAAAAACAAAACAAAACAAAAAAACCAACCAACTAAACAAAAAATCAAAAAAAAAACCCTTTCAACTTGAAAACACTTTTGCTAAAGAATCTTTGAGGGAAAATAAATATGATACCCCAGGATACTAGGGGTATTATTCTGATTTTACAGAATGATTCTTTGAGTTGAACCAAGTTATGATATAATCTGGTGTAAAATAATTTTGAGATATGAATTGTCATTTTAAATTCACATTTAGTAAGACCATCCTTTTGCTCCCATCAGTTTTCTGTAATATTTGGAGGTGGCAGGAACTTTGGCAGGATTTTCCAATTGTAAATAAGGTACCCTGCTTTAAACACCTTCTAAGCTAAGCTCAGTAAGCAGCTTGTAGTTCAGAATTTAGAATTATATTTAAGAATTGCTTATGCAGAAACTCATGCAGCTCTAAGCCTGTATTCATATCCTCATAAGATAAGTAAGACTTAAGCATGGGTTTCAGAGTTTGACTTTACTGCTGAAGTACTTTCCTCAGTGGGTTCCTTTACCGAGCTGAAGCCCTTCATGCCTTGAAGTGCTCATTAGCTGTCTATTGATATTGTTAAGAGACTGCAGTCTTTTTGGGCTTATCCAAACAATGCTGAAACCACACCTGACCCTTCTCTTCTGTGATATTGGATGTTGGCTGCTTATGCTATTGATAGAGCTGTTATTTGAAGAGAAAGAAAGCAAATGCTAAGCTTGTGTTTGTAGGCTGTGATATGGTTAAAAGTCACCTTTGTCAGGAGAACAGCTTCATTTCTCTGATTGTATTGTGACTACAGAGCAAAGGTGTCAAAGGTTCTTTAACAAACCTTTTTCTATGTTTTTGTTGGAATCATGTCTTTTTGGTTTTGGCCTGAAATTAATAATTTAAGAAAAATATGCTATTAAACCTATTTAATCCATTCTTGGATTTTCTAATTCTTAAGCAAAGACCAATTATGCTACTTCGAGTGTTTCAGATGTACATTTTCTACAAGATAGGTTTATATTACAAGATTATAAACACAAGCATTTAATTTTACTAATGTAAAATTCTAGATCTGAATATCTTCACAGAGAAATGCACATTCTGCTTTTGAAAAGTCTCATCAAAACCAGTATAATAAGGATGAGTATATATAATTTTAAATAATTTTGAAATTTACAGTAAATAAAAATAACTTTTGAAAGATTAGATTTACATACCCAGTAATTTCAAATAAAATAAGAATGTAAATCTATTAGTACATAAATTTTTCATCTTCATAATAAAAGTACTTGAAAATTTTGAATAAGTTATTCAAGATCAAGTTCCTTTAGTACTACTGAGAAGAATAACTTACCCAGGCAGCTAGGTTTCATTTGCAGTAGAGTTTATCTGAGAAATCTCTGTAATCTTAGAATACTTTTTTGAATTTTTAATCCACAATTTGTACGTATGGGTAGGAGCAATCATCACTCAAGCATTTCTAGATGATGAGGATTGTACTAAAAATCTAACAAGAAGGTTCTCTGTATTTGTTCTCTAATCAGAATAAGTGGGGGAAATATTAAGGTTAAAAAAAAAAGGTCTTAGACCTCAATAAATTCACATCTACTGTTAGATCAAATCCATGAGTTCTTGCATCAATATTCTCCCAGGTATTAAGTAAAACCCTGTGTAACATAGCTCACCATAAAGTTTCATTAAAATATTTCTGGGAAAATAAATGGATGAAATTACAAAAACTATTTTTAATGTTCCTTAACAAGAATTACATATTACTTAATCTCCTTAAAAATTATTTTTGTAGCCTGTAGAAAGAATTTATTTGTTGTAGTTACTCCATATTTGTTTACTGTAGTCTTTCCATATATAAATGTCAACTTCTAGCTCAGAGGCTCTGAAAACAGATAAATAATATTCCTGGTAATTCACATCTAGAAATTGTGTTTCAAATTGTGAACACAGTACTAACCTCTGTTTTATGAACATGAGAAAACCTCTTATCACATCAAATCAGAACTTATCTTATGCTAACAGATGGGGAAATCCTTGCCATACTTCTATGTCAGAAACTCACTAGAGTATTATTATACACTCAAAAAACTATCTTCAAATATTAGGGAGAAGGATTATTGTTGTTAGGGATTTCACAGGATGAGAGGGGCTTTTTCTGTTAGGGTAGCTGCTTTCATTATGCTTTTACAGTGAAGAAGTGGATTTGTGTATAGACAGAAAAGATATTTTTTCCCCAGAAGTGCTAGAGCAAAATTGCCTAACATTAGATTCTTTTAATGCTGATTTTTTATTTGTTTTTCTTCACTTAAGTAGAGAGCATTTTAGGAATAAATGGTCAAACTCAAATGTTTATCAAAGATATTGAACTTACTGGCATTTTTTCTACATGATCTTTCTCAGATCATTTGAAGTTATGATCTGTGTGTTTCTTTTATCATTGTTAGTTTTATGATTCTTCCTATTATATGCAAAATCAATATTCACACACAAGACAATTGAATATGTATTATGGAATTAATTTACAATAGAGGTACAGAATTCTTAACTTTCAGATTATGGTGGGCCGACCTTTGCTGGCCCCCAGACCCCCACCCAACTCCTGCTTGCCCTCCTCAACAGAAAAGAGGAGAAAAAAAAAGTCATGATCAAGACAAGGAGATCACTTTTCACCAGGGGCAAAACAGACTCAACTTGGGGAAAATTAATTACATTTATTGCCAATTAGAAATGGAGTTGGATGGTGAGAAACAAAGACAAAAATAAAAATATCTCACCCCAGCCCCTTTCCGGGCTTAACTTCACTTCTTCACTCCCAACTTCTACCTCCTCCCCCACCCCAAGGGGCACAGGGGGGATGGGAAATGGGGATTTGTATCCAATTTAGGTATTTAAGCAGTGAGAGGTTTTTTTAAAATCAGCATTAGGATCTTTTGAATCATTTGAGCTTAGAGACTTAAGATACTGTGAACTCTGAGCATTTATATGACTTCAGATTCTTTTTAGATTTTTCAATATAGAAATTTAAGTCTCCAAGAAAATTAATCTGGGCATAGTTCAGATCCAGACAGTGTTCACCCTTAGCACAGCAACAAGTAGGTATCAACAATGTAGTTGGAACTAAGGTTCACGTTAAGGAAATGCTGCTAATTCTAGTTGTGACTTTCCTGTATATATTTCAGAAGTCAGCATGGGAATTCCTTTATAGGCAAATCAGATTACTCTTTTTTTAAAGAAGAAACATAATCAGAAAGAACGAACTCTATTTCAGTCCAATCCAAAACACTTATACCTCATTTTTTTCAGCAGCAGAGAGACCTGAATAAGGATAGAATAGCTGATGGCACTGATAAAGTATCCAACATGACTTCGAATTTTTATTATTTCACCTGTTCAAAGTTTAATTTAAAACCTATTAGTATCTTGAGGTTTTTAAAATATCCCTTTATTTTAAAAATCTCTGAAATGTAAGGTTCTTGGTAGATTATATGGTGAACTTGAATCGCTCTTGAATCATATACATGATGTACTGCCTCCTTTATATAACTTGAAACAATGAATGTAATGTTGACTGGCAGTCATATTTTTACCTTCACATGTCAATAACAAGTCTTATAATGTAGAATTTTAAAAAGGAAAAAAAGGAAATTGTGTGAATATTATTATGGGAGTTTTTATACTGCACAGTTTAATTATTTGGTTCAGTAATGTTCAATAATTATTTCAACGTGGAAAGCCCTCACAATCCCATCCCTTCAAAAACTAAATGGTTTCATTATCAGTAACTAATTTACAAGGCAATTTCAAAATCTCATGACTCCTTGTCTGACTGAGATTTACAGTCTCTAATAAAAGGCTCTGGCTAGGAGATATGAATTAACAACTCATTAAAATGAGAGCACATATTCAGTATCTTCATTTTCTGTCCTTTCTCTTACTACTGCCTAGCAGCCCTGTCTACTCATTCACCTGTTAAGGGAGACAATGATGTGATTCCAAAACACTTTTGTCATCTCATGGAAAAGTGGTTTGGAGTACAACCCTGTGGCAGGGTTTGGTTTGGTTTTGTTCTTTGATGTCCTAAAATAGTTTATATTCCAAAACACTTTCCATGCGGACAAAACTCATCTTTCTGTTTGATGTGCCTCAGTGTCTGAGGAAAAAAATCTTTCTCCTGCCTGAATATAAGCTACGTCAAGATTTTTTTGATCCTAGGAATATGATTCCCCCACTGACCCGAGACTGGTTCTGTCCTTTGGACTTTAATGTGTTTCTTGCTTAAGAGACTGAATACTCTTCTTGGAGACCTAGGATCTATTTCTGGCTATAGGTGTAACTTTAATTACTTATGTCATCCTTTAGGAGGGATCTAAAATCAAATTTCTGACTGCTTCAACAGCAATCTTTTTGTAATTTGAAAAATGGAAACAGTAACCCTGGTATTTTTGCTCTGTTCCAATGTTCAAGTAATACATTCTGTCCACCTCTGCAATTTTGTCTGCAGTTTTAACTAGACAGTTATTCTCTTCTTAGCAAAACTGCAGTAATATTTTGACCTTTAAACCCTTTCAAATACCAAAATCATCTACCTTATTATGCTGTAGTAAAAAAAAAAAAAAAAAAAGGACACCCACACACAAACAAAACAAAAAATCCCCCCAAAACCCAACTTAATTTGATCTTTTAAGGTATTTGTGAGTTCTCAATTATTCCAATTTTCTATTTCATTTGTCTTTGGGAGAATCTCTTCTCTGGTAATATCTTCAAATGTATAACAGACTAAGTACTTTGTTGTACTTTATTGTGTGGATTGAAAACTGTCTGAACAGTCAGACCAGGAGGATGGTGATGAGTGGAAAGCACCTGTGCAGAAAAGGCCCTGGGGGTCCTGATGGACCCCGAGGTGGAGATGAGCCAGCAGTGTGCACTTGCTGCATAGAAGGCTAGTGATATCCTGGGCTGCATTAGGGCAAGTGCTGCCAGCAGGTTGAGGGAGGTGATCCTTCCCATCTACTCAGCACCAGTGAGGCTACACCTGGAGTACTATTCCAGCTCTTATTTTAATTTCTAAGATTGGTAACACTGAAGGAGAGAATTTATTGAAACAAAACAAAATGTAGAATTAACAGAACTTCTTGTCTTCTGCTTTGCCTATTCCACTAATGCTTTAAAGATGCTCTCGTATAGTATATGTGTCCATCTGTGAACACACAAGCTTGCCAAAAAATTGCTCAATTCACATGTTTTAAACCAGATAGAATCAAAGCTGTTTACTGATTTAACAAAACATAATTAATTAACCATCAGTGAACTATGAATTCAGGATCAATATCAGTAGTACAACAGAGAAACCAGAACATGAGTCACTTACAAAACATTAATAAACACCTACAGATTTTTCAACACCCTTCTATAACTAGTATCAGAAAATTCCACACACCCCTTACACATGCACACCTTCACCATTACACACCTGCTGCCTCTCACAGCTGAGGGTGTTACAAGCATCCCCTTGGTGCTGGTTCCTCTCCTGTGGGAGTTGGTGGGGCTCTAGCTTTATGTGTACTGGTTCTGCTTCCTACTCTCCAGTGACCCACGCGCCATATGAAAGTGTCACCCAGCTCGCCTACAGACCACTGCGGTGCAGGTCTCTCCCAGCTGCACACAGCGCAGTCAGTTCAGAAGCGGGAGTGCAGCCCTTTTCTTGCTGCGTACATACTTCTTCTCAAGTTGACTCCCTTATTTCTCTAAAATCTTCTGTTAATGCCTTGGTTTTCTGTTTAGACAGCAGATGGTTGCTTTAACAAAACTTCATAATTGTTGACTTCCTCTTTAGAGATACCGGTTTCTGGGCCAAGACCCTCTTGGACACTTTTGCCTGCCCTGTTCACATACACTAATGGCACGTTCCCATCCCCTCCATGGATGGTACCTGGGCCATGTACCCCGAAGAGGTGATGTGAATGCCTGTCCCCACACTCGCGGGCACAGCTTGTCTGTGTCTTAACTGACAGTTCCCTCGGAGCTAAAGAGCAGGTGCATTAACTCAGCCCACTATCTGTTATGATTAATTTAAGGATACTTGCACAGCTACACAAATCAATAGAAAAAGCACGCTACTGGAGGGTTAATGGGTTTTTTTGTTTCTCAAATAGCTCTTTGGTTTTGACATTACCATATGCAAGGAGAGCAATGACAGCCTAGCAGTCAGTTTCCTTGACTTTCAGAAGGGGGAATTTGTGAGCATGTTTGGCAATTTGTTCTTGCTGCTGTTCAGTAAATTGTCATATTTACGCAGAGATATCCGAAGTATCTGGAATAATAATAATAAAAAAGTGTCAGTTCTCTGTGCATGCTAATGGAAGATGACTTTTAACTTGTTTGTGCACAGTAACAAAACATCAGGTATCTTCATCCCCTCAAACTGACCAAAAGATGAATTTCAAACCCATAATGGCATTAAAATGCATCAGAAATGAAAACAACATAAGGATTCATCATAGGTCAGAAAACAAAAGTGCTTTTAAACTATCAAGAGCACAGTATATGCTATTCTAATTTTTTTCCACTTCAAGTTTCTGAAATATTTATTAAGGAATAATCTGTAGAATAATGAATATTGCTTTCCTATAGAAGTGCAGAATGCAGGCTATATTTCTGCTATAGTGTCTTATTAAATATGGATGTTGTGAGTTTCTAGTCACTTTGGGGCCAGCTACTGACTGCTCTGTCTTTTAGCAAAGAATGCTAGTTCAGTTAAGGTAAAAAAAGGCTATCAGTTTAGTGATGGCTTCTCAAAACTATGTTTTGCCTATGTTTTGATGGTTTGTGGGTATTAGAAAGCTACGTCTTTGATAGGGTAGTTAAGCATTTTAATATTTCATAAATTCCACAAATTTAATGCATCTCACTGTCTAAATAAAAGATAGATTTAATGTTTGAAAATATTAAATGTTTAAGCAGAGACATCTTGTGGTACTCTCAATAATTAAACATATCATTCTTTAATACATAAAAAATAAAATTCAGGAATGGTAAAAGAAAACATCTAGGATGTGTTCAGATAGTATACAGGCAAAGTTAATGAGTATTACTAAATTTCTGACTACAAAATGGTAGCAGTAGCTACTTCAAAATAAGAGGAAAAAGTGGATGTTTGATGTATTCTGGGTATTTCTCATACCCTCTGAATGGTACACATTCTTCTCAAAGGTAAACTGTGAAGTAGCCCAAACGAAATAAAACTGCTTTAAAATAAGTGATGTTATGCAGCTGCTATTGATCATCTGACAAGCCACACCTATTTATTATTCTGAGACACTCTAAGGTTTCTAGGTTGCCAGTTGGCAATAATAAGGCCATTTCAGGTCATGATTAGAATACATAAAAAAGCCAATGGTCCTCAGGATGATTGAGGACAGTTGGAAGTTGGATCAGGGGACGTAGAAACAGTGTCAGTAGCTCTAGCTCTCAAAGAAGACCTGACCACATCAGGCTGCACGATAGGCTGCGTTTACAAAACCATGTTCGGTCTGTAGCTGGGGAAAATCCTATGTATCGCAGCATAAATTAGTGAATACTTTTATTTTGAAAGAAATATTATATGAACAAAAGAAATGGTTCTTGGAAATGCAGTTGCCCATCTGTGTGAGGCACGTGACACCTTTTGTTCTGCCTTTTCACTGTCTGGTACAAAGCTGTGTTCCTTTCCAAGCCGCGTGGGAGCATGGGCCAGTGGTTGACACGCATAAAGCGACCCTTTAGTGGGATTATTGTTATTGTGAGGGAGGAAATCATCACAAGATCCGTGAGTGCGCAACAGGTTTGCTTTGTCTTCCCAAGATTATTTTCTTAGCCAAGTCCCTCCACTGCTTGTGCTCCTCCCTGAAAGAGTGTCAGGATTTTCCTGACTGGAGATGGTTACCGGTGCACACACTGCTGCCTCAGTCCGTGCTTTCAGTTTGCTTTTAGCATCTCTTTTAGCACCTTTAGCTGGACTAATTCTCACTCAGTTGCGCTTGGCAACCTTGAATGTCTCATTCAGGTGTCAGAAGGGTTAGTCTGCATATTGAAGTATTGCTGCCACGTGCTGCTACCTGTCCAGCAAGTTTTCTGGAATCTCTTTGCCATTTGGATAAGCTTTTTTATGATTTTAAAACTGAATGGTAGCAGTCGAGCTAATTATTTCCTTATTTAAATAGTCTAGGTTTTTTTTCTTTCAATTCTTAAACTTGACATCAAAACAAGTGCTGCTAAATGCTAATGCTAATTGCATGTCTAAAAATGAGTGTAGAATTAAGGACTTAGGATAAATTGAAGTGGTTTAAGTTCAATTTTGTGCTTTCCAAAGTACTGAGGGGTGCAAAAGCCTGCATTAGCCTCAGGGTTAGCTGCCTGAAGAAGGATGAGTGAACTCCAATTCTACCCTTTGTCCGTTTATCAGGCATGTAGGAGAATATACACGGACTTTAGAGGCTGTCACAGCTCTACTTCCTTAGCACGCTATCTAATAATTCTTGCCAGAATAGGCAGAAAATGTCCCCAGTGATTTCTGGTAACCAAAATATTACCACAGACTTGTCAGTAAGGTCTGTCTCCCCAAAGTCACAGCTCTAGCTCTCATTCTGTTAGTCGTGAAATATAGTCACAATTAATGATTTTTTATTTATTTAATAAATATATTGAGATTTATAATTGATTTATTTGTATAATATCTATGATTATTTTATCTTTAGGATGAAGATTTTCATAATAATATATGTTGTTTTCTAAATGATAAACAGCTAAAGGAAGAAAGTCACCAATATATTACCGGGTATTTTTAAATTAACAGGCTTATAGAAAACTTTATTAATGATGTAGTAGATAGAAGTAGATGCAATATCCATCAAATAGATCGTTACTGCAGAGATGGGGATTTTGCTGTTTGTATTAAGGACACATTTCACATCTGAGCAAGGTATTTTTAACTTGTAGTTAAATATTGCTGATTAGGGGAAATACAATGTTAATATCTGTTTAGACCCTTTTTTTTTTTTTTTTTTTTTTTTTTTTAAAAAAAATGGGGGTGTCTANTTTTTTTTTTTTAACCAAATGCAGATGTCTGAAACTTTGGAAAATCTAAATTAATGGTCCTGGTTTATCTACATATACTGTGGGAACATGGTAATTTAAAGCTGGTTACCTTAAATCACTGTATTATTCTTGTGACAAATGCAGTTAGTTAAAGGGTGTACTTCCATCAGTGCAAAATCTTCACTGAGTGTTATTATTCAAGGCACTCTTTAAATTGCCTTCATAAATATCTAGTATAAGACTTCTAGCATCTAAGTGTGATATATAGATAAGGATAGCTTCTGAAAATGGCTTGTAGCCGATATCTAAACTTTGCTATAAATAATTCTCTGAACTGCATTTTCCCCCACAATATTTACAGCACTAACAGGGAATTTCTGCATTTACCACCCATTCAAAAAAAAAAAAAAAAAAAGTCTCTCCTCTGTTTTTTATAAGTGGTACTCACAAATGAAGACAGGAGTACAAATATAATCCAAATTTTTAGTTTTGCAATAGTGGAAAAATATCTTGATTGTCTTAAAAATAATTTTTAGGGCTAAAACACACTAATGAGATACCTTAAGAATTAGTACTCATGAGGTGGGAGGTTTTCTTTTCAATATTAAAGCATAGAACTGGAATGGTTCTCCTACATCACCTACCAGCTGTACAGGGCCATATCAAATAATCTGATTAATTTCTACATGAAAGTTTTACATGGATGTTCTTGAAACAAGAATTAACAATATTTTGTAAAATTTCAGAGGAAGAAACTTGTCTAATCAGAATTTGAACATACAGATAAATTCTATTCATCTTCACATGATCCTTTAGTAATTTTGACTCTTTTTTTCTCCCATTGCATTTGCTAAGTTCATTTTGCAATAGCAAAACTTCTCCTTGGTAGTCTGTAAGTTCCTTTAATGTTTAGATTACTTCAGTAGTACTTTCTTGCTAGCATTCTGTTGTTTCCACTAAAATGGTGACTTTCTTCCAAACCTGCTGTGCTATTTTTTATAAAATTTTCAGTCTAGTGTTTGGGGTTTTTTTCAGGTTTTTTGAGTCTTCACACCAGCAAGTTAACAATGTGTACATCATGGGGAGAGCCAGCCAGTAACATTGAGAATGAAGTTAATTCTTTTTGTATATCAGAATGAAAGCTGAGCAGACAAGGCCATTTTTTAAATAATTTCAGTATTTTAGAAGTAAATATAAAATTTGGTTTGTCTTTTGCCATATTAAGCAAAACTGCAAAATAAACTCTACTGATTATGCTGTGCAGTTTGTTACTTGCTGTAAAATGTGTTAGGTACAGCCCTCTCCTGTCTGAAGAGCAACTACCAGGATATTTAGTGTTATCTGCAGCTTTGTATCAGTAGTGGAATTGATCAAGGAAACATCGTAGTCAGTGAGAGAACGTAACATAAATCTTCTTGCTGTTGCAGTCCAGTCTTTGCAGAATCTGGAGGTGGAAACAGGCTGGAGATTTAATGGTAAAGTAAATGAATAATAAACAAAGTAAGCTTATCCGGTTGCCTTTGGTACATGAGAGATCAGAGTGAATTATCTAATGGCATTTTCTGACCTAAGAAATTATGAACTAATCCTAAGCAAGGTTTTACACATGGATTCTACTTTGTAATGCACTGAAGTTATGCTACAAGGGTATGTCCAGGAAATGAACTTGGACTTAATACTTTTGGTTAATTTACCTTGGTAACAGACTTTAAATGCAGTGCCACTTCTTTATTAAACTAATTGAGTTTATCTTGAACTACAGACGTGGCTATAAGCAATGGTGAATTAGGGAGGTTTTGAAATATTTAATATATCCTTATTTAAACTATTTTATATATATAGTTTGGTCCTACATCTAATTTTGCCATTCTTATAGCTTCTGGCGAGTTTATAGATGGTAGTGCCTCACACTGATCCTTTTCATTATATCTTGGATTCAGCTGTTGAGAAATGAGGGTAAAGCAGGATTGCTTGACATCATTTTGAGGTACTCTATGATGATTTTGGGTTTGGGGTTTGGGATGGTTTTTCTTTATAATAAGCACTAATAGCATGAAAACTAGTTTTTTATTTGGCCTTAAGTTGCCATAAAGACTTAAAATAAAAAAATTAGTGTTGTGTTTATGCCAAAAGACTGTATATGGTTTATTGAACTCCCTGGATGCATCTTCATTTTTATAATACTTTTGTGTTTTGGTCTAGGATGACTTAAAGTCTTTTTTTCAAATGATAAAAATCTGCCTCTCTCATGTTCCCTAAAAAGTGTATGTAAATCAAGGCCACAAAATACTTTGTTATGTAATGTTGCCAGGATTACAGTTGCTTGATAAAATATCACTGAGAAGTTTATTTCTTGAGTATTGAATTTTTATAAGGAAGAAATTTGCAGCTAGAGAACAGTTTTTGAAGTAGGTTCTTAAATTAGTGATAGATTATTTCATTATTGTGGAAGTCACTTGTTGACTAAATATGCTTCTCTGTAATGTTGAAAATAATGTTTCATTTGCTTTATAATACTACTAGCTAAAATGCAGCACTGCTCTGTGAGACTTCAGGGACAGGTGGAAAACTGTAACCTGACCAGGGCACTTCTGGAAAAGCAAATTTTAGTGTCTGTTTACATTTCGTATTTGTCAAAGATAGTTGCTTCTGTGACGGGCTTGTTCCATTTGGCAATAGTGGCTTGGTTTGTAGAAACCAGAATCTGTTGTAGATTTGGAATATGCAACAGATGGAAATTGGCTATATCAAGGTACAAGTTTCTCTGATACTGTTTAGCTCATGAAGGCTAATCTGTTCAAGAAGTCCTGTGTCCTGCAGTCTTAAGGTGCATCAGTTTTTTGATGGACTGTTGAGACTACTAATAAAAATACATTTGTAAACCCTTGTAGACATAGATGAATTCATAAAGTTAACACTAGTGATACCAGATAGCATGGCATAATAGAAACTAGACTATTTCCAAGTCAAACAAACTTCTGAAAAGTCATTTTTTATTAACAAATTTTCATTCTTTTGATTTGGATCAGATTCATGCTGCACCACCTCATACTGAAATTCTTTAGATGTTCTGTTACCACTGCGGATAGGCTGAGGTATAAAGATACACCCTGAAGAGTAGCGAACCTTTCACCATTGGGCAACTGTGGTGGGCAGAATAGTTCTGGTATCCATTATACCTCTTGGGGAAGAGTTTACCCTGTCTGCAATTCAGAATTTGACAGATTTTCTTCTGTAATGCTATGTTCCTTGTAATTTAATGACAAAGACATAAAACTCTGTTCTCTTAGGAATCGTATTCAGATATTGAAGTACTAGTGATGCAGATTTGTTATTTTCTTTGTTTTAAATTATATTGCTAAGATACAGTATGGTTATTTTAATGGTGATTAGTGATTTTTAGCATCCTGCCCCATTTTTTCTTGTCTGTCTGCAAGCCATCATACTTTTATGTTTCTCCATAGAAAAGAGTAGTAAATGCATTACCTTTGCTCATTGGATTGAATTTTTTTTAAAAAAAACAACCAAACACACAGGCAAAACAGTTCATCTTTTTCTATTAGTCAAAAAGCACACTGTAAGTACTGCTGTGAAACTTTGAGTTAAATTATAAGAGTACTTATTCTGATTCCGGGTTGGGTTTGAACATAAACAAATTAGAGTTGTTAATTTAGTGAGAAGTTTCATCTAGATTAGGCTTTACCTTGAACTCCCACTTTCATATTCCCTAGGACAACAGAACAATAATTTGCTGTATAAACAATAACAGTAGGGACTAAGTCTCTCTGGATACCCCCATCTGGCAGAGGAAATCTGGTTGTTAGCATATCAAAAGGCTTGGTGAATTTCTTCAGTTTATATACAGACTTAAATTAATAGAACTTTGTAAAACTTTCTACTATTTCTATTTTATTTTTTTTACTAAAATTAGGAATCCTATAATATTATTAAAGACTGTGTTATTTTTGCCTTTAAAAATTGAGAGGAAAATCTCTAGCCTCCTTTTCTTTATGTAAAGAATATTTAATTTCTTAAAAACAAAATCCCTAGCTCTCCTCAAGTTACTGCTTTCTCTATGAAGGTAAACGCCCACTGGATGTTGCTGTCTTACTGGAGTTAAAAACAGTCTCAGGATCCCTCATGGTAATTTTTTGTTTCTTTGCATAACAAAACCATTTCTGCCAAATTATCCGTTCTCTCGAAGCACCAACAAATATCACTGTGTTCAGCATATTAAAATCCCTGTTAATGTTCTGAAACTAGCTGATTTGAGGTTTATTATTTGTGATATTGAAATGTTCATAAAAGCATGGGATGGGGGAAGGTGTTTGTTGTTTGCTAGCCTCCCCCGTACAGTATTCTGGGCCTGTCCACCAGTGTGATGTGTTGTCTCCACATCACTGTTGTTAATAGCCATCAGCTACACATAAATTCCTTCAGTTCTCTAGGCCAGATTAGGTTTTTGTCCCCAGAAATATAGTGAACAAATTTCCTCTTCAGTGACACTTCTGCTTTTGCTCAATGTTACCTGGGAAATGAAAGGAAGATGAGTCCTGGAAATAACAGGATTACACTGATATGTATTTATTCCATAGCGCTTTTTTGCTTTTCTTTTTTTTCTTCTTTTTCTCCTCTCCTGTGGTTGATTTAAGTCTCAATTTTCTTGGATTCATTGAAGAAGGATAAACCACAAAAAAGAAAAAAATTTGGTTGCTTTTATATATGGGAAGAAGAAGAGAAGTTTTAAATAAAAATTACTTGCCAAATATTTTATTTTCAGTGAGGTATCTGTGAATGTTTTGTACGAGCACTTGTATCTCAACAGAAAGTACATATTGCAAAAGTAGAACAACAAAAAGATTTATTGGCTGAAACAATTCCCACTGTCATGTGGTACATAAGAATTAAATATTTATACCTACTCACTGGGATAATAAAACTGTATTCAATGATGTTGTAGACACTAGCAAATGATGGTTAAGGCCTCTAAGAACATTGCAACTCATAAAATATAAAGTCTAAACAATACATGAGAAAACATTAAGGGAAAATAGTCTCTGGTCCATAGAATTTGCTTGTTTTTAAAAGAATTATTGAGACAGATGATAAGTCTGTGGTAGCCATAAATGTGAATTTCAAAGGTGATCTCAAAAGCTGTAATGGTTTGGGGTTGCATAATGAAGCGTGTTTGTCTCTCATGACTGGCCTTACAAACTCTTAGAAATGCAACAAAGGCTGTCTTTTTCTTTAGCCAGGATAATGTAATAAAAATCTCAATTATCCCCTTTCTTCCTAAATATAAGGCACTAGTCCTTTCACAGTGGGACTCTGCAGCACAAGAACATTTCTCACATTCCCTTGCCAGTTAAACAAGAACACTATGGGGTCCTGAGTTTGCTAGAGCCTGGCTGGGACACACTGTATTGTGGTCATGACTTTGATTCACTAAGGTAATTTGCACAGCCTGTATTTAGACATGTGAGAAATCTCTTTGGCTTCAGCACGTAACTTGCTTAGCACCTTTGTCAGAGCCTGCCTGTAGTCTGAAACACAAAACAGCAGCCTCTTTTGTTCAGGAATCTTTCCTTGTGGGTTTATAATTCCTCTTAGACTTGTTCACTGCAGGCATATCTTTGTCAGAAATTCTTCCCTTTATTTCTTCTGAGACTGTTCTGTTTAACTTTGTCAGCCAAGGAGCTCCAGCTGTGTCGTGACAATTTTGTAATTAGCTGTGGCTTTGCTTTCAGATGGAAGAGCATTATTAACCCTTGCTTTTTTCCCTTGTGCTGTATTCTCTCTTTCTTATCTCTGAGAAGGTGGTGCGCACTTCTTTGCAAGCAGTCGTAACCATTAGTAATCAAAACTCAACAGAGCACAGCATTTGTCAGAAATCCCATTGCTTCCAAACTGTTGCTGTAAATGAATCCGTTCCTATGTGAGTGTGATTATTTTAAAAGCCTTATCACAGGAATTGGAATTATTTTCTAATTTCCTTTCAGTAAATGGATCCATTGATCCTTAATAATTTCACAGTTATTCTGCTAATTGTCCTGTTTCCGGTATTAAGTTAAAAAATATGCTATCAGAATGTCAGGTATGTGTTGCAGTGCCATGACTTGAATGCATTGAACTGTTCTGAAATAGCAGCAATGAATTCTGGCAAATCAAAAGAAATGTTTTCCTACCTCTGTTAGTCAACATCCTAAAGTAAATGGCAAAAATGGGAAAATATCAGAATTGCCTATCATCTGGGCTACATGCTGGTATTGATAAAAAAATAATTAAAAGATAACAGTGCTTAAAAACAAACTGTAAGCCTAGCCAAAGAAAAAATCAAATCCAAGCAGACTAGTTTTATGAATGGTGTGCACAATATAAGTTAGTAGAATATTACTTTCTATCCGTAGGAGCTCAAAAAGAGTTAATACTCAATGTGGAACGTTGCTTCTTGTAGGACCCTGATGTTTCTAAATTTTGAATTAGTATACAGTAGAACTGTAGTATGTCATCTTTTAAAAAAAAAAAAATCTGGTTTTTGTAATTACTCTGGTAAAATAGTGATTTTTTTATATTTTTCCCCCCTGACAGTTCTGTAAAAACATACAGTTGACATTTGGGAGGATTATGAAGTTACTGGGCTGAAAATGCTATACAATGAAAATTTATCAGAAATGTTTTTATAAAATATGTTCAGAGTGTGTGGCAAAAACATTTAGTGCCTTTTCTAGGCTTGTTGATGAATTGAGAGGAAGAAATGTTTGTGAACTAAGGTAGTCTGGAATGGGCCGGTTGTTTTTTTAATATATATATATGTATAGGTTTAATTTACATGTAAGTATTTCAAATTCCTTACTTATAAACACAATCCTTATTTATAAACACAAATGTTAGGATGAATTATAAGATAAACATCCATATAAGAAATACAACTTTTTGAATTATCCATTTTTCTTTAAACATGTTATTCACCAGTTTATGCATATAATTTCTATGATGTCTGAGTAAGAAAAAATTAGAGGCTCTTTAATGTCAGATACTTTATTGGGCATAAATTACAGAGTTTTGCTAGGAGGGTGCTGCAGGCGTGTGTATGTGGAAGGAGGCCGTGAAACTGCTCTGTGCCAGTCACAGCCAGGGTCCAGCTGGTTCTGAAACCAACACAACACCCCCCCACCCCCCGCCCCCAGGCCAAAACTTCAACTAGTTGGAGAGGTACACATAGCATCTCTGTTCAGACAGATTCAAGAAACTCTGGCAGTCCTTGGGGGAGGAGAAATATGCAGGTACACAAGGGGATGTTGGTGAGGACATGGCTGAAGACCTCTTGCAATGAGACACTCTATGTCTAGAGGAGGTAAAATTCCCCAAGTCAGGACTGTTTATTCCTGCAACATGTATGTACTCTTTCCATGATGTCTGAGTGACAAACTGCCACAGAATATTTAATGTTGGGTGTTTTTTTCCATAGAAATGTCTTACTTTAAATCACATCAGTGTTTGAATGAGAGGAAGGTGTTTCAGGGAGACAGAAGAGACCATGTTCAAGAGATTTAATATAACACAAGAAATGCATTTGTCATTTATTCTGCTTAGCATTTTTCTAGGAAGATTTTTATTGTAATATCTTATTATTTTGCATTAACAATAGAATGTTCTTCCCTAGATTGAGAGTGTTACTAGTAGGAAGCAGTTACTCCTGGCTCCTTTAAAAAGCAGCCATCTCAGTGAAGCCAGCTATTCAATAACAAACAAAAATGCTACAAAACACTTGAGATCAAAAGTGCTACGTATCATTCACTTTGAAGCAAGCTATTGTTAGAAAATTAGAATGTTATAATTACTCAGAAATGCATCGTATGTTAACATTCGGCAGGATCCTTGATGCTTCACCAATTGTGACCCTAACCTTGCTAACCTTGCTCTGTTTATTTTACTAATTGTTACATGGAATTTCCACAGTCCCTCTTGTGCCCTGTGGAGTAGATATTTCAGACAGCTGTAATATCTGACTGGGGATCTGTCCTTCTTGGGTTGGATGAGTAAGCACTGATGTAAATCTGTACTATTGGTGTTTTAGCCAGGACAGCCATCTTTTGGGTTTGTTTTGGGATTTTTTTTACCCTTATATGCATAGAGTTAGAGGACCTTTAATGACTGAAAAGGATGAGGAAGTGCTTGGGGTTTTCTATGTAGAGAAAAGAAAGCAAGAGAGGATTTGAAGCTGATTTATACCTGATGCAGAGATGAGAAACTTTTTTCTACTCTCGGTAATGAACAAGGGTGATGAAGCTCTGGGAAAAATACTATCTCTTTTCCCCATGACTTTCATCAAAAGACCAGACCTAATTGCCACTACTGTTGCCACTGCTGTGTGCAAATAAGCCCATATTTGGACCTTCTACATAGAAAAAGGAAGCCATCTAGCAGAACCAATTAATCCCTTCAGAAAAGAGGGAGAAATGGACATTTGTTCCCTGCTCTTTTACCCTTTTTGCTTTTTCCTTTTCATTCATTACTTTTTTTTCCCATAATAAGCAAATGAATGTTTGAAGCTCTTTAGCAGATGTTTTCTTATTTTACTCAGGTGGGATACTTATGATGCATTAGTCTCTTTTATATCATTTTATTTTGGCAGCTACATTCTGAACTAATTAGCACACTAGAGAGATCTCCAAATAAGAAGTACATGGGCAACCAGTGGTTAAGTATCTGATAGCATATTGCAGAGTCCGTCGTGACTGAAATATGAGACTGCGGCATGCTTGCAATCACTGCATGTGGCATAATTGCATTTCTGAAACACTGAGCTGTTAGTGCTCTGCAGTTTTTGTTTATGCAACTTTATAAAGGAAACGCCAAAGACTTTTTAAATTGTGGTGCATTACAATTTTGAATAAATTACACTGTACTGGCTAACTAGCGTATATATTATGTTGTGAGTGTGGTTTGTCAAAAATTACTGGAAACAAGTAAGTGTGTGTACATATTTATATATATGTGTGTGTGCTTGCTGTGTGACTAAGATTCTGACATTTTTCTCTGACAGCTGAAGTTATTAGAATTACATCTTACATTTTGCTGGGATAGAAGTAAGGATACAGCAAACCAATTTCAAATTTATACTAGTAGAGGATTTTCTACTACAGCATTTTGTATTAACTTATTCCTATCAAGCATTCATCTATAGCATTACATCTGCAGTATTTGTCTTCCAAAACTCATAAAGTTTACCATCATACTAAAAGCTAGAGTGTCTGATCACTTTTGTTAGCTATCCTGATTCGTATTCCACCTTGGTTGACTGTTAATGGTAGCTGAAGATACCAGAAGTAAGACTGAAATATTTAATTTTATTTTTCACCATGAAGACATATCAATATGGGAGAGAATGAGTTCGTGAAAGAGAAAAAGACTAGAGCAGAATGATTAAGGAAATAGCCAAGACATACGAGACCCAGTGTCCACAGCTGTTCTGCCTCATTTGGAGTAATTAGTTTTTAAAACTGAAAAAGCTCAGCAAAGGTGTCCCATGTTTCCAGCTCCAGCTGCATGTTTCTGCAGCAGTTTCTCCTGCCATGAGTCTTCTCAAGTGTTTCCCAGCTTGTGTTCCTCGTGGGTCCTTCCCTAGCAGCTGATGCTCTCTCTAGGTATGTCTGAGCCAAGGTGCTATGTGCTCCCCTGACTAGCTCAAGTTCTGCCACATGGTGACTTGCTTATGCTGGTGTCAGAGCTCTTTGGACCCACCT
The DNA here is from genome assembly GCA_013400195.1 of Aramus guarauna. NCBI lineage: Eukaryota > Metazoa > Chordata > Aves > Gruiformes > Aramidae > Aramus > Aramus guarauna. The sequence goes on along the minus strand of VXBL01004712.1, from coordinate 2,624,043 downwards.
GTGACTGGCTACCTAAACCCTGCAGTGTATGGTCAACACATATGTTAACTGATTGGGTGCTCATGCATGAACTAATTGGGCATTCATGCATAAATTAGCTGGGTATTCATGCATAAATTACCTGGGCACCCATACGTGCATTAATTAAACACTTCTGCAAGAGCTAATAGGGTGCTCATATGTGAACTAATTGGGGGCTCAAACACGAACTGCTTGGGCATGCGTGTAGATTAATTAGATGCTCATGTACAAATGTGGTAAACCATGCAATTTATGCCAAGTACCTATGATAATTATTTAAGTTGTACTGAGTCTTATTCCTCTTATTTTTCCTCATAACTGAAATACCTCCCAAATTAGGCATAGGTAAGAATAAGGAAGGTCTGCTTCTGTATATGTGCATGTGCATGCTGATTTATACCTAAAAGGGCTGGAGCAAAGATTAGGCTTTCTATCTACTAAAAGGAAGCACACAATTTTGTCCTACCTGACAATGGCTGTTGTCTTTGTAATGTTAACTACCAAAACTCTATTGAGGGACTGGTTATTTACCAATGTCACTCTTTAAACTGTGACATTGATAGAATGACTAAGGACGGTTCTGTTTTTATTCTTTTCAGGAATTAAGGTTTCTGTTTGTCTTCAGGCTTTAAAGTGAGCTACATCATCTTAAGTGAGAATTTGTAAAACAGGAAAAAGTACCAAATATGAAACAAAAGCTTTTCTTTCATTTTTTTGTCAATGCATAATAGATTTCACTGAAGCCTTAGTAGAAAAGTGGAAATATACAACCACTCAAAAAAAAAAAAAAAAAATCCATTTGAACATAAGAATTTAAATCACATCAGCATTCTCCCTATCTAAATGTTTATCTTTTGACATGTAGCAATTGCTGTTTATAGATGAACATACAAAGCAAAAGTAACACAATCTCTCTACAGGAAAAGTGACTCCCTTGTCTTCTTAGAAATTCATTAAAAATTTGGCAAGAGGACTACTAGTTTTTCCAGGCTCTTTGATACAAAGATTTATATGACTGTGACCTTGAATGACATGAAAATAGGGTGCATCCATCACTTTTCCATGTTTGAATTAGTTCTATTCAGAGATCTTTTTTAATTTGATTAGATAAATCTGAAAGAACCTGAGCCAAATCATGATATATCTGAACTGCAGCATAAGAAAAAAATTGGGTTCAAACCAGTTTTGTTGGTAGCACTTCATTGACTGTGAGAAGCACGAGATGTTTGAACTCAAAGATTGAATTCGGTAGAAATATCAAGAGATAGTCTTTTATAATCTGGAAAAAATTATAAAATCCACCATGTAATTTCTCCTTTTCCTCACTGAAGTGTCTGTTGACTCAGTCTTCTGATCCTCTACTTGAATAGGGCAAGAAAACTACTTAATTTTTTTTTTCCAGCTTTTAACTATAAATCAGTGCTCTTTCATACTAAGTCATTGACATATACTTAGTAAAAGATGCAAGGAAACATGTTTTTCTTTATTAATCATGGTGAAAACAGAGAAGCTTTCCTCCCAAGTGATGAGAGGTGGGTAACTAAAAGACAGCAGGAGTCTTCACACTCTGTAGCTTCTAAAACACTCCAGAGTTGTTTAATATATCAGTGTCAACCTTGAACTATTCTCTCCAGGGATAGTATAAAATGCAACTGGATGGTGTTTGTCTAAAGTGGCAAAATTTAATCTCGATTTTGCAAGAATGTTTTATATGCTTGTGCAGCCAGCTTTCCCATTTGATAAATAATTTGTTTCCTGATGTTCTGTTATTTTCATATGAAAGTTAAACCTTTGTGTTTGGTTGTTTTTCTGTTAATGGTTTTGTTTTGTTCTGAATGCAGCACAGCCTTTTGAAGAAATAAGGCTTATGAAATCATGTTCCTTACTATTTCTACTATGTCTGTGTGGATATGCCTCTGGACTGGGTGTCTGTGATGAGAGGAGATTTCAGACATTTTATATAACTTTCACATTCCTGCAGATTTCAGGAAACATATGGCCATAGTGCTAAGAATTACCCTGAAAGTCCATCAAATGAGGGCAAGCTTGCAGTATGATCTTACACTTCAGTAAGTATCAAATAATACGTAAGGGAAACATATATATCAGCAGCTAACAATCCCAGAAAAGCTTCACATACTGCTTATTCCTTCCAAGATACAACAGTCAAGCAAAACCAAAAGCAAAGATACACAGGTCAAGCAAAACCTCCTTTCTTCCTGAACTTAGTAACTACTTACGTTACTTTCTGTGGCTTCTTAGCCCGTAAATTGGTATATTGCTGGAAACAAGGCCGAGGAGTTTCAGTCTGAGTCTGTCAAGCAAAAATATTATTTTGGACTTACTGATCAATTTCTGTACTCTAGCTTTCCTCTAAACTAAGGGACTCATTGATTCGGTTCCTGTATATAGGAAAGGTACTGGGAAAGAGGAGATAACATGATACAGGAACCCAGCTGATAGAGGATCCAACAAGGATAGATGCTCTGCTGGACCTCCCACTCACAAACAAGGAAGGGCTTGTTGGGAATATAAAGGTTGAAGGTGTTCTTGGCTGTGGTAACCATGAGATGGTGGAGTTTGGGATCCTGAAAGGAGGGAACAGGGTAAAAAGCAGGATCACTACCCTGCGCCTCTTCCAAAGAAGAAGGATCTGCTTGGAAGAGTCCCATAGCAAAAGGCCCTGGAGGGAGGAGGGACCAAGAAAGCTATCTAATATAAAAGGATTGCCTCCTCTAATTGCAACAGCAGTCTGTCCCAAAGAGCAGGGAATAAAAGCCAAGAGGCTACAGATGAACAAAGCAAAACTCAAGCACAAAAAAGGAAGTATAGAGAAGGTGAAAGCAGGGACAGGTAACCTGGGACTAATACAGAGACACTCTCCAGGCACGCAGATATATGGTTAGGAAAGCCAAAGCCAACCTGGAGTTGAATCTGGCAAGGGATGTCACAGGCAACAAGAAGGGCTCCTTGTGAGTACCTCCGTGGCAAAAGGAAGACTAGGGAAAGTGTGGTCACACAGGTGATTGAGGCAGGGGCCCTGGTGACACAGGACATGGAGAAGGCTGTGCTACCGAATGCCTTCTTCACTATAAAGACCAGTCCTCAGGAAGGCAAGGCCCCGGAAGCTGTGGGGAAACTATGGAGGAAGGAGGACAAACCCTTAGTGGAAGAGGATCATTTTAGGGAATGCTTAAGCAGACTGGACCTAGGTAAGTCCATGGGCCCTGATGGGATGCACTCCTGCACGCTGAGGGAGCTAGCTGCTGTCATTGCAAGGCCATTCTCTATCATCTTTGAACAATCGTGGCAAGTGGGAGAGGTGCCTGAAGACTGGAGGAAAGCAAATGTGACTCCTGTCTTCAAAACCAGCAAAAAGAAGGACCCAGGGAGCTACAGCCTGTTCAGCCTGACCTCATTGCCTGGGAAGGTGATGGGGCAGCTAATCCTGGGAACCATTTCTAGGCACACAAAGGACAAGAAGGTGAATGGAAGTAGTTGGCGTGGATTCACCAAGAGGATTCCTAGACATGCTTAACTAACCTCCAGTCATGCTTAAGCAACCTGATAACTTTCTATAATGAAAGGCCTAGCTTGGTAAGCAAGGGAAAAGCAGTAAATATTGTCTGCCTTAACTTCAGGAAGGTTTTCATCGCTGCCTCCCATCAGATCCTCATGGGAAAGCTAATGCAGTACGAGCTGGGTGAGCAGACAGCAAAGTGGGTTGGAAACTGGCTGAATGACTGGCCCCAGAGGGTGGGGAACAGTGGTTTGAAGTCTAGTTGGAGGCCAACAACTAGTGATGTACCCCAGAGGTCAATACTGGGTCCAATCCTGTTTAACATCTTAATTAATAATCTGATTTATGGGACAAAGTGTATCCTCAGCAAGTTTGCTAATGACACAGAACTGGGAGGTGTGGCTGATATGCCAGAGAGTCATGCTGCCATCCCAGAGATACCTTGACAGGCTGGACAAATGGACTGACAGGAACCTCATGAAGTTAACAAAGGGAAGTGCAAAGTCCCGCACCTGGGAAGGAACAGCTCCAGGCACCAGGACACACTGGGGGCCATCCACCTGGAAAACAACTTTGCAGAAAAGGCCCTGGGGGTCCTGAAGGATCCTGAGGGGGAGATGAGCCAGCAGTGTGCACTTGCTGCATAGAAGGCTAGTGATATCCTGGGCTGCATTAGGGCAAGTGCTGCCAGCAGGTTGAGGGAGGTGATCCTTCCCATCTACTCAGCACTGGTGAGGCCACAGCTGCAGTACTCTGTCCAGTTCTGAATTTGTGGTTTAACCTGGTCAGCAGCTAAAACAGCCACACAGCAATTCACACGTACAAAAATTGAAAAGGAAAAAAAAAACAAAACAAAACAAAAAAAACAAACCCACCAAAAAACAACCTGTCAGTTGAGATGCTGGGCAGCCTGCTCTAGGTGGCCCTGCTTGAGTAGTGGGATTGGACCATATGACTTCTAGAGGTCCCTTCCAACCACAACCATTCTGTGACTGTGATAATGCATCCTCTGCGACGTAAAGCAACTTCAAATTGTATAATGGTTTTGTAATATTACAGCTACATAAAACTAATATAAAAAGATATAGTTGCTTTACATCGTTAAAAGGAATGCACATTAAGTGCTTGCTGTTTTTTTAAGTGTGCTGATGATGATACAGACTTTGTGGCAGTAAGTGTTGCAAGCAGAGCTGTTGTTCAGATTCTGTTGGTATCTAGCATATGAAATTGCCAGCTGAAGGGGTCCAAGTACTAAATCTAAAACTGGATGCATTTGCTGTTTTGACACTCAAATTACTCTTTTTATCGTATGAGTCCATTTACCATTAAGGTTATTCATTAGGAAGGCTTCACATTCCTTTTCCATTTCCTGAATGATGGAGATAATGGGATTGATTCTAAAGTTATTTAAGTGTTGTTATAAGTCAGAGGTGTGTCAAGTGGAGTTAATGATGTTACATTCATGCAAGTGAAGTGAGACTCAGTAAATTGAGTATAGGAAAAACGCAGTAGGCTAGGAGAGCAAAGACTGAGAAGTAGGATAAATCTTGGTAGTGAGAATGTAAAATTAAAAAAATGTATCATATGAAAGGAAATATCACATGAGCTAGCTCCTCTGGTTTGTCTTGTTTCTAAAAATTCTCAGTATCTCCCACCTGGCTACACTTTCTGTGCACTGTATCCCACAGCAGACTCACTTAAGATGTAGTGTTTTCAGAAATGTATTTTAAAATATTTTTATGATGTATATAAGGGAATCTGGGCTTTCAAAGCTATTTGTCTCATTTCTTTGATTATTATCTTTGCCGCTGTTTGTTCAAAATTCCCAGTGCTATACCTTTTTATAACTAGGCATGTAAACAGGGAAAATACTAAAGAAATTGCATTGACAAAAAAAAAAATATATATATATATGCACACTTTAAAATTATGTCTTTACATTGTTCTAATTTTGCATTAAAAGATAATCAGAATCAAGTCTGGTCAAAGTTCAGTGAATGACCACCTCATTTCTGAAAGATCATGGTTGTTTTTTGTGTTTTAGTGTCTTATCAGTTTTCCATGTTAGCAGGTTTTCTCATCTTTCTCTCCAAGGCGTGATTGCGCTCATTCATTATTTCTCCCTTCTGTTAGGTTTTTGCTGTGCTTTTTATTCACCTGCTAAGTAATTTCCCACTCCCACAATTAACACTTAATTATCTGACCACTGAAAAGGATAGTAAGATGCACTCATAGTGTGCAAAATAATATTTGAACTTATTCTGCCAATTCCATGCATTAAAAAAACCCTTATCTGGCTGCTTCCTTCCTGAGAAAACTTGAAGGAATTTATTCCTCTTTAAACATGCTATGCTCCTATATGTTCCAGTTACAGTAAAACTTGTTTCATTCATAATTTTCAAATATATGCATAAAAAGTAATAGCTGTTCCTCAATTACTTATAACTATCAATGAAATAAATACTGTGTGGGTCTCTCTTCATTGTAGTTTTTAAAAATTTCAACTTACACAGTTATCACTTTTGAATATGCTGTTCGGAGAATGGTGGTAATTTTTTCAGTTACTTTGGAAAATGGAAGTATACATGTTTTATTATGAAACTACATAACCATACATATACCTTACTAACACTGGAGATTATTTCACAGCCGAGAATTTTAGACTGTTTTCCTAATGTGACTAAGGTAAGAGATGGTGGTAAATAATGTGCATACAGAAGACTGAACTCCTCAAAGAACTCCAGTACATAACGTGGGGGTGGTTCTTTTGGTTGGGGTTTTTTGAGTATCTATGCATACTTAGTGGTGGTATCTCCCTTTTACTTTACATGCTGTCAAGTCTTGGATTCAGAGAGAAAATATGACTGTACGCTTGTTTCAGCAAATGGAGGCTTCTGCACTGCTGCCAGCGTGAGTCTGTGAATGCTGACAAGGACTAGGAGCTGGCAGGTTCACTGACAGCCCTCTGCGACTATGTGACAGCCTGATTTTCAGGTGCTATCCAAGAGTATGTGGACCTGTGTTTAATTCCTAAGGAGGAAAATTAATATCCAGCATTAGCTCTAAGTCCTAGATGTGGTAGGAGATTTCTGAGACAGATCCATGCTTTTAGCCTTGATGGGATCTTTCAGTTGGTCTTTTGGATGAAGTGGAAGATAGTGCTTTGGCACTAGTAGGGTTTTGGTCTCGTGACAGAGCTGTGTTTTGCTGCTATAATGGATAGTGTTAATGGAAAGATCAACACAAATAAAGATAGTTTGCTTATATAGTGCACCTTTAAGAAGTACTGTGAAGAAGGTTAAGAGTTTTGGGGTCCAATTTTCCGCAATTGTGACATTCTTTTTTTAGTATAAGCTGTTCAATCTTATCTTGGTGGGCTGATCTCATCAGATTTTGGTAGGAACTGTCCAAAGAAAACTCCAGGGATGCAGAAAATTACATTCAATTGTGGAATCATTTGATATGTCTTTCCATGACTTTGGGTTAGACGTGAAATTAAAGCTGTATCCATGAATATAGGTTTCAAAGGAACTGACAGTGTGAGGCTTAGCACCATGACCATTTCCCACCAAGAATAACGGCATTCCTCATATCCTTCTTTCCTATATGAACCTTTTGTGATTATTTTTTTGTTGTTGTTGTCTGTTGTACTATTACATTTTATACCTCAACAACACATATTCTTTAAAATATCTAATGGGATGTAGTTATTAGAAAGAAATAGAAACTCTTTTGGTTGCATTGTAATTATTGAAAGATCATCCAAATTACCTTCTTGAAGAACATGAAGTATAAGGAAAATATATCTAATAGTTTTATATTCACTTTCTAATGACCTTGTTTCCCCAGGCATGTAAAATTATTCATGAAAAAAAAGAGAAAAGTACAGATTTTCAGGCAAATTATTTTTCACGTTTGGGAATCTAGTGTGGGTGAGACAGTTTCTCTTTTATAGTNATTTGGTGTGGGGGAGACATTTTCTTTTTTTTATTTTTTTTTTTTTTTTTTTTTTTTTAAATTAAGTCACTCATAATTATTTATAGAAGCATACTAAATTACATTGCCAGATTATGAATAAGTGTTCTGGGTAGAAATCTATAACAAAAAATAAATAGATAGTTACTTAGGAGAAAAAACATTTTTATGATGTTAGATTAAAAGAATAATGGTTTTGTATTTAAACAGTTTTGTAAACTGTTTCACTTACTTGCAAAGCATGATTTTTTCCCATAAGGTTTAACAATCCAGCTGTGAGGGAAAAATGACAGCAGGGTGTCAAAATAATTTAACTTTTCCTTAAACACAAAATGCTATCCACTTCAACTTTTCTCATATTTAGAGGATCTTGTAGCCTCCATGAAAACGTGTGATAATAGTGGGATGTTTTTCTCTTTAACTATTCATTATTTATGAAGTGCAAAGCAAAATAGATACAAATGATTGTTTCAGGGGATTTCCTGTAGCTAGTCTATTTTGTTCAAAGCATTTACTTATACTGGTTTGATTCCAATATGAAAAGTTAAGGGTCCTCTTGTCCTGACCTACAATTAACAAAAAGTTACTACACATCTTTATATGCATATATATATAGCACAAGTATATTGGTTCAAAAAATCCCCTATTTGTTCAATATTAGCTTATGAGATGTGCCAAACATTTGTTATCTTGGCAGTATTTTCTTATTTCACCTTTATTGTTGCTTGAATGCACATGAACTGTGCTGCAGCAGATAATTCCTGTACTCTAAACGAGCTGTGTTTGATGTATACTCTCTAAGACATTTATCTAGGAAGTGCTGGTTACATGACTAGATGTCTGATAGCCTGAGTGACTCCTTAGAGTTGTTTCATTCCATTTAGAATCAGTGTGTGCTGGGTTGGAAGGGACCTCAAGGATCATCTGGTCCAACCTTTCTTGGCAAAAGCACGGTCTAGACAAGATGGCCCAGCACTCTGTCCAGCTCAATCTTAGAATTGTCCAAGGTGGAGAATCCACCAGTTCCCTGTTGAGATTATTCCAATGGCTGATTGTTCTCCCTGAAAAATTTTCTTCTTGTGTCCAGCTGGAATCTCCCCAGCAGTAACTTGCACCTATTAGCCTCTGTCTTTTCCATGTGACTCCTTGTAAAAAGGGCATCTCCATCTTCTCTGTAGCCACCCTTTAAAGACTGTTTTATGTGAACAAGTGTTACACATGAAAAGACTTGCCACTTTTGTCCCCAAAAGCGTGTATTTGCAAATTTCCATAATAATAGTTTCAAGTAAGTTTTTGAAGACAAATTTCTCGTTGTGTATTTTTTGGTCCATTAAGAAGAAAAGAATAATTCCTGTCCGTAGAGTTAGGTGTGAGAGTCCCTGCTTGACAGTCTTGCCAAGTGCTTGAAAGGTGTAATTCTGGCTCTGGGATTTCTCAGAAGACGACACTGTACTGAGTCCCAAAATGACTACTGTTCCATATAAAGCACAAAATTCAACTTATTTGAATGGTTAAAATCTCCAACCCTATAACTGTTTTTAGTTTTCAAGTATTATTTATACAGCACATGTCCTTTATGCCAGTCATAGTACGAATTGCAAGACAAGTTGGGAATGCAGCAAATAGAAATTCCACTATGTGTTTCAACTTAAAAAGAATTCCTCCACGAATTGCAATTCCAACTCCCATTTGTGCCCTTAAAAGTAATTTTGTAAGTAAGCAAGAATATCTTTTTCTCTCCATCTTCTGAAGCCGAGGGGGGAAAAAAAATTGCCTTCACAAAATTGTTTAGGAAAGTCAAGGGACCTTTAGAGATATGAAGCTAGAGACTTGCTGCTCAGGACAGATTTTCTCTGGCTTTAAAAGTTTTTGCTTCCAGCTTCAGCTTGCTCCAGAGTAAAATGGGCCAGCTAGGAGACGGCAGGAGCAAAATATGAACCGAGGTTCTCAGGGAGATAGCAGCTTGATTATATTGAGACTTAACCCAAGTAGCTGACAGGTATGGCGTCGCAGTATATGTGAATATGGAGCCTGAGAAATTAGTTGGCAGCATCTGTAAGTGACATGCAGCCAGGCTGAGCTGTAACACCTCCTCAGGTCACGCTTTTATCCCAGTCTGGTAAGCCGAAATGCCCTCCACAGATTTCAAAGGGTTAGATACTTCCAGGAGACAGGCTAAATTAGTAGGGAACTAGGTATTTATCCAAAGGATAAAGTTAGCCTTATATTTAACTGAAATGTAACATACTACAAAATTCCTACTTCTTGTGCATGTTGAAAGGAAATATTTAATTTGGTGGTGACAACTGTCAGAATGAAATATATATGTAAAATTGGAAAAATCCTGTCCTAACTTAAATAGACCAGTATATAAAACTAGCATGAAGTTAGAAGGATTAACTCTATCATCAAAATTGTAACTGTGTTGCAAGAATCTTTTTGCTTTTTCTGGAGCCTTGTAGCAATACTAGAAATCTAAGTGTCAACCTTTTTTCAAAGACATTTCAATATGGTTTACAGTACATTAGCAGCAGACCTTTGCAATATGTATTCTGTCCCAGGAGAGAGGGTGCAAAATTTCCCTCTTCTGTACCAAAAAGGATCCTTTCCTTTTTTTTTTTTTTTTTTTTTTTTTTTTTTTTTTTTTTTTTTAATCTACTAATAAAATAGAAGAGTTAGGATAATCTCTAGAAGGTTAATGCAGTTTGTCTTGCACACTTCTGAAACCAGACTTCTGACCTCCAGATAATTATTTTGAGGGATTTTGCTTGGTTTTGTTGGAAACAGCAAAATAAGATTCTCACTTTGCTTCATTCAAGAAATCTTAACAAAGTTTAGTGTTTGGACATACAATCGATACATCAGTTGGAAAATTATCGTGTTTGCTTGAGAATTAATTAATCTGAATACTGCAAGTGTGTCCTCAATGTTACAATAAATGATGACAGGCTGATTGGTTTTCCCAATCTATTTTGCTCTTTTTTGGCTGTCAGTAATATGATCGTACACTTACATAATGAGACCCTGAGTCAGCTGGATCTGTAAAGTGGATTTAAATAGACCTTCTCCTTATAGAGCACTCCCCAAAGAAAGCTAAAAGGCTTTTTACATATTTTAAATGGCAGGTTCTATTAGAACTAAAACTAGAATACTTGGGTTTTTGAACAGAAGACTCAGAGCAAATACATAATAAATGAAGGGTGTTTATATACAATTCTTCTCCTGCCTATTGTGTCTTTAGAGGCAGATCGTTGTTTACAGGCCTGGTTTTAGCTGGTGACTTTCTATGTTGTAGCACACTCTGCCGTGTTCCCTGTAGCCCCTGTGAAGTTCTGTTTGCCACAGAGACCCTTCTGGCTGCTCCCTACTCGCCGTTGGTTTTTTTCTGACTCTATTTGAGTGGCCAGTTCCCTGATATCATCTCATGCCTACCCACTCTGAACTTGGGAACCATCTCCCCAGTGAGCATACTTGGTAGCGCCCAAAGGAAGGACCACTCTTTCCTTTTCTGCAAGGGGCTTTCACCTAATCCCATGACTCTTTTTAAAGTAACGTGAACTGTAAACCACAACATACAGTCTGTCACAATATTTTTCTTCCTATACTTCTAAAATCAAGACCTACCCTGAAAAGGTATTATATTATTATATCCATATCAAAATAAACAGCATTCCAATATCAGTAGAGATCCATTTCCATGAGTGTTCTCACAACTGTGAATGGTGTGTTTGTGTTACACAGTCACATTTTCAGGGGGATAAAATTGACCAAACTATCTTTATTTTAAAATTGCATACAGCTTTGTATTGATGCTTTGGCTGTTGTCTGTTATTATTGTCATATGATAGTGGAAGAACTGAACCCAGCTCTTTGGGATAACCTGCTTTTTAATTTCCATGGGGTACCAACATGACCTTTATCGTGTAAGAAGTTTCTGATGTTTCAGAAGGATGCATTTCAAAGATGTTCTTTACTTCCTTTACTCAGAATACGTGTAGTGATGCTGTGCCCTGTTAAACTGCCCTATTTCCCTCATAAGAAAGACATTCTTGCCTGCTGGATTTAATGTTCCACCAGGTATAATTTGTATATCAGTTTAAGTGTATTGGTCTCCTCTGGGGAGAAGAGAGCTATGTAACTATTAGGTCATACTACGTAGTCGCTGTTGTAACTCATAAAATTTCAAAGAATCAAGGAAATACAATGAAATTTTTTAATAATGACTTCCACTGGTATTTCATTTTTATTTAACTTTCTGACAGAAGACATTCTTCATTCACTTTTACTTATGTAAACATAAAACAAAGTGTGGAAAAGGGTGATTTTTAGTAGGGCTATTGAACAGTCACTATATAATGTATTAAGTATCAGCCTGTCATACTTTTCTGTAAGCAGCTTGAATAATGCATTAAGACATGAGGATTGGCATACAACATTAACTTGTTGCAGTGCATAGAGCTTTAGTTTTAAAAAGCAAGAGGAAACAGTCACAAAGGGTTAGTGTGGTGTTTACTTCATGCTGACAAAAGGCCTTTCATGGGGAAAAAATCACTATTGGAAAAGAAGAAATATCTGTATTCTCTCTGCTATAGAGAAAGCTGGATTACTTTAGGCTTGCTATACTGTACTGTACAACTTGGAGGAGGAGAACTCTCCTCCTTAACCTTGTTTCTCAGAGGTGGTGTGTGCTACCAGTAGAACTGTTTCGACCTTAGTCCTCTGTATCAGATAAGAGAATTTTTATTTTGTCCATGTGGAGATGTATGGCACATAGCCATAAATGACATGCATAGCCATTTTGTTCTGTTTTCTCATTGACCACAGAATTACTTTCTTCTAAGTAATTTAACATAGTTCAAGACCCTTAACATGAAATTAAAAATAAAATTCTTTACTTCTGTCAAATGAAATCATTTATCCTCATTTTGTTCATGTAGGCAAGGCTATATTGAGTTCTGAATGATGTAGACTCATCGATGAAGAGATTCCTATTTTGATATGAATAAAACTCACTGTTGCTCCCCAGCATATCGATTCATTACTGTGTCAGATTTTATCTTTCTGCGGTGAGAATTACCTTGGATACAGCATTTTCCTCATCATTTGTATCATCTGCTCAGCTTTAGCTTTTGTTTGGGAAATGTTTTCCTTACTCTGCTTAAAGAAGGTGCGATCATTGTGAACTCTTAACCAGTTTCCAGTCTTTTCTGTGGCTGATTTATTTATTTTGCCATTGCTGGGTTTCCTTACTGTTGTGAAGAAAATACATTCTCAGTTCAATGGGAAAAATAATTTACTGTTTGTTTGAAAGCCTGTTAGAGTTATGAGTTGTTCTTAGGACAGTATCCCAAATCTCCTGTGAAATTTTGTTAGTGTTACTATGTAGAACTCATTGGTATACTGTGAAAGTAGGTTGTAAATGTTCAAGGTTTGATCTTGTCTTCTGGAGAAGTTAACAATGCAATAACAATAGTGATCTGATAAATGGTTTGTTGTTGGGACATTACTGTAGGTTGGCAGAGGAATCCTTTCTGCTACAAATAGTAACTAACGCTAGATCTGATCTGTGACCATAAAAACTATGCTCTTACATCACTGGTGGAACAAACAGATGCTATACTCATCTGATTAATTTGCCATTCTTGTTTCCAGGATCTTCTGCTTCTCCATTGCAGGTACAGGTAGACTTCTGCAAAGTTCTAACCACCTGCTATATAGGCTCATCACCATGCTTACAGTTAATTCCATAGGAGTATTCCCAAAAGAATTGTGTTTTAAAACATAGTCCTCTTGCGCTTACACCGTAAAAGAAAATAGACCTGTTAATGTCAGATGTCTGCTTTAGATCTGCATGCAAACTGAGCGGTAATACAAAGCTGCAGATTTCATTCTGATCGCTAGTGACTTACAATTTTCAATGACCCTGAAATATCTTCTTCTCTTGAAAAAAAACCCCAACCAACCAAACAACTCCCCCTAAATATACCCCAACCCAAAACCAAAACAAACAAACCAACCCCCAACAAACCCAACGTGATATTGCTTTTCCGTCAGTGTTCATGTACTCTTAAGAGTTCCCAGAGAGTATTTGTATGTACGTTGGGTGTCCACGTCAAAGCATTGGCAGTGGGGAGCTGCAGGAGTGGCTTCTGTGGGAGGAGGTCAGGGGCTGCATGCATTGGCCCCACGGCAGGACACAGTGAACCCCAAGATCAGAGAAGGAAGAGAGGGAAGATGTGCTCCATAACGTGCAGGTATTTCCTGGCAGCCCATGGGGAGATGATGGTGGAGCAGTTATTTCCCTGCAGCCCATGGAGGAACTCACATGAGGTGGATATTTCCTGAAAGAACTACGGCCTGTGGGGAGCCCACACTGAAACAGATTTTCCTGACAGGAGCCACAGCCCATGGCAAACCCATGCAGGAGCAGATTTTTTTTCCTGAAAGACTGCATGCTGGAGCAGGGGAGTGTGAGGAGGAAGGAGCAACAGAGAGGACTGACCACAACGCCCCGTTCCCCATCCCCCTGTGCTGCTCAGGGTTGGCAGAGGAGTCAGAAATGAAGGAGTGAAGTTGAGCCTGGAAAGGGGGTGGAGAGGAGATGATGGTTTAATTTTGGTTTTGTTTGTCACCATCCAAATCTATTTTAATTGGCAATACATTGAATTTATTTTCCTCAAGCAGAGTCTGTGTGGCCTATGACTGCACTTGGTAAGTGATCTCCCTGTCTTTATCTTGGCCTGCAAGCTTTTCCCTCTTATTTTCTTCCCCTTTCTTCTTAAGGAGGAGAGTGAGTGAGTGGCTTGGTGGGTGTTTGGCTGCTGGCCAAGGTTAACCCATCATAGTATGCTGTCAAAACATTTGAATTCAGGAATAGGAGAAGATACAGGAGACAAGAATCAGACTCTGTTACGTATGTGTGTATGTATATGTCTCAAAGTGTGTCCTTTCTACAGAGAAGGAGCCTTATTGCAGGGTCCTTGTCCTTTGTGTTCTGCTTTCTTAAGAACTCTCCTTATAGTGATAAATTTACTGGTAAAGGAACTGGTGAATCTTTCAAGGTAGGAATGAATGTATATGCATATGCTTTTTTCAGTCTGTTCTAATATAAATAAATGAGACATTTATCTTTAGTTTATCTATAATCTCTGTGCAGGGCCTTTGTTTTGTCCCAGAAGTACTTCTTCACTCAACCGACAGATGTAGGTAACATCTCTGCAGGCAACAGAATATCCTTTGCCCTGGAGGCTTAACAGAGACATTAGTTTTTTTCAGGTAGTTCAGATTCGAAGTGGAGCATGGAAGATCAATGTTTCAACCGTGTTTTTATCATTAAAGTCATTTACATTTAAAAAGACAATCTCTCCCTCAGCTATTAATAATTTATCACAAGGAGGCAATGTACTGGAGTATTGATTACATATCTGCTAGCTTTTGTGTAGTAAATATCCCTCTGGATTTAGCTGAAAAATCTCAATATGAACTTTTCACAGAAAGTTTGGCAGTTATTCTTCTCTCCTTCGTCTCTTCACCCAGTCTTATTTTTTTATGGTGTTTATACAAAAAGAATCCACGCAATTGGGTAGCATGTGTCATTCTTCTTAGCTAATTTATTTGAACAGATTGCTACCTCTATTTTCTACGTGCAATGAAGACTCTCTTAGTCTGAAGCTTTCTTTAACAGTTTGGAAAATAAAACCAAAATGGTGGAACAGCAGTCGTACATTTTCAGAAGTCATGATATGCAAAATATAAGCCGTTGAAGAAATCTTCATGGAAAGGCATGAGATAGGTTGTAAGATATAAATATCAAGATGTATAATAATTTACTGGCTATTAATGAGTTCTACTTCCTAAATGCAGTATTTAATCAAAAGTCTTGCTGAAATGAGACAGTAAAAAATTAGATTTGTCATGATTAAAGTTTACATAATTTAAAGTTTACATGGCATTTATGATATAAATGTATAGGCATTTAACTATGCCTTGTCCTCTGATTTTAGCAATTCGTATTAGAATATTTTTAATTACAGTTTTTACTAAATCATTATTATCTGACACAAATAATGGATATCTCTAAATTGATTTACATGATAGGGTTGTGGGTTTTTTAATTATGCAGGTAGAAACTACTGTAGTTAACATTTGTTAATATTTTGCTAATCTTATTTGTCCCAGGTCCTGGTTTAAGGTTTGGGGTTTTTTTGGTTTGGTTTGGGTTTTCTTTTTGTTGCTTGTAGCAATAGAAAATTTCTTATACATGATTCTCTCTCTTCTTTTGATTCCATCAAAAACCCCCTTGTCTTTTGAAATTAGTGTGTAATTATTTTAGCCAAGACAGAACAACCATAAAATCAGAAATACTCTGCTTTTATATTCTCCTAAATGAGTCGTAGATTAGAACCCAAGTGGGATAACACATTTTAAACTCATATTATCTACAGTAGGTGACACAGTCAGTATGAAAAATAACTTTCCAGGAAACAGATCTAACAAACAGGAACATCTAATTTTTTTTATCTATATATACACTGTTTGTAAATTCTAAGTTAAAGATGTAGTTGGCAAATGCAAATGTGTTGCTGCTCAGTGTTACATGTTAGTAGTGTGAGTTCAGTATCGAACATACTGATTTGACTATATAAATATGCCGTTGGCCTCTTTGAAATCGTATCTAAATATATACATACATAATAATGAAAATTCAGCTGTTATAAGTGTTGTTTACTATGTGCAGCATGTCTTAAAAATTATAATCTTTTCTGTATTTTTATATGTTTTCAACAAAAGTATCTTTGAGTGTTCTGCTCCATGGTGTTTGTAATATTGTTCAGATGAGACCGAATGGAAAAGTTGTGAAAGAACTGCAGGATTCTTCAAGTTCACTGCAAAATTAATCTGCAGAATTGTGGCTGTATCAGTGGATTACCTGAAGGTTAACAGAAGGTGAACATAAATGGGGCAAATAGCAAAGAGAAAATCCTGTTATTTAATTGTGGAATTAGAATGTTCAAGTGCGCAAAACTTTTTATATAATTTCACCCATCATATCTATAATGCATATCACATGAGCTAAACAGCTGTCACCTAGCAATATTCTTAGTCTAAATACGGAGCTCCACAGAAACCGTTCATTTCTTCAGAGTATTTTTTGTTTGTTTTTAATCCTGTCTTTGTGTGTCACTGTACTATAGGCATTCATATGGAATGAAGAAGAAATAATTAATCTAAGTATTCCTGTGGCTGCACAAGAACTGGCTGAATTGATATTTCCTGCAAACCTAGTTTAATTCTCTCTAATCATCTTCTGCATTAAGATTGTGTTCTGGGGGTACAATGGGACCATACCTTGATCTGAAAGTGGTTGTGCAGGGTCTTTGTTGCATATCTTCACTACTCATAAGAAACATCTGTGCTCTTGTGGAAACCATGGTAGAATCAAAGAATTTAATTTCTTTCCTCTGGTAGTAGATTACTCCTTGGTCTT
Source organism: Aramus guarauna (assembly GCA_013400195.1). Taxonomy (NCBI): domain Eukaryota; kingdom Metazoa; phylum Chordata; class Aves; order Gruiformes; family Aramidae; genus Aramus; species Aramus guarauna. The sequence continues at coordinate 2,607,040 of VXBL01004712.1, read as the reverse complement.
ATTGCAGGGTTGTCTAAGGGCAAGCTAACCTATTTGTTCCTGATTAGGAATGAGGAAACTTGAAAAAAAGAATACTTGTGAGGTAGATAACTTTTCATGTGTTCAACACCATATTTTTCCCTTTCAACTATGTCATTAGCTTGGTTGTTTTTGTGGGTATGTTCAAATTCTTAGAATAGGAATTTACTCTGCAAATACATAATCTGCCTCATATGTTTCTTAGCTTTTACCCATTTGGTTCCTGGTGTTTATAACAATATGTATGCTTATATATAAAGGACACTTTTCATCCTAATTTTTCAAAGTTACCTGCTTTTTGTTGTGTACACTTGAATTTCATGCCTCCTTAAAATATATTTTTACAGAATGATCCCCCACTAAAACAACAAATGTTTTAGGAAAATGTTTTTTTTTCATGTAGTGCTAGCAGGAAACTACTGTAATTATAGAAACCCTTGATTGTTAATACGAATGTTATAGTCAGGTATAAAACTGGCGAAATACCTGTAATTTCTGTGAAAAACAGGTAAGTACTGACTGACACCAAGACTGATTTAGTGTTGGGTTTTAGTAGTTAATATAAACATATTAATTCTGAATTATCCTTTCTCCTCTTCACATGATCCAAAAAACTCTGTGTTCTTATACAATGCAGTTAAAAGCAGATGACATATTTTTTCTGGGGAAATGCATACAATGTGTGTATTAGCATACAATATTTGTATTGACCAAATTAACATGCAAGTAGCTAACTTTGGCATAAAGGTTGCCTTTCTCTGCTTCAATAGACAAATAACATTTGTCTTCCTCAAAGCAACTTCTTTGATACAGGAATATCAGAGCATAAGCTCTAGATGATAATTTTCACATATTTCTCTTATGTACAATTGCTTTTTTGAGTTCCTAAAAGATGTCATCCCAAGTAGAAGCAGGCTTAGGTCATTACCAGAGACTTTGCAATCAGAAGGTACATAGGACAAGCCTTCATATATACTTGCTTAAAAATGAAAAATAGTTCAAAGACATTATTTATGTTTTTGTTGTTTGTCTCTGAATAGTGTCAATTAAATTACCTTCTAATATTTTGAAAATTTTGCTATGTACAACTTAGTTAAGGGCAGGTTTTGTCATTATTAATTTCTACAGTTGTTGGAGCATAAAGGGACAATAGGAAAATTGCATGGCAACTCCCAGCAAAGGACATCAAAGCATTTTTCAAACTTTAATGAACTAAATCAAGATAAAATAAATGATGAAACTAAGCAATGTTGAAACTGAACCATTTTCAAGTTGCTAGAAAGCACTGGAAAGGAGAAGGAATAAGAATATGTATTTTCTGTACAGCTTCAGCAACACCAGCTATTCTAGTTTGTGAATTAACTTTATATTCAACATTTTGTCATGTACATTAGGTGTTATAATGCATGAAATGAATACATAGTCACATACCAGTAGCTGCAGTTCCAAGTAATGATCGACAATACTGCCTCTAGCTAGCTAACACTTTTTCCTATGAAATATTTTCTGCATGACCACATCACATGGCAGCAGGCAGCAATGGAATTTATGAACTAGCTGGAGCTATCAGTGGTACTGAGGAAGCAATAGAGAAAGATGTATGCTAAAAAAAAAAATGTGGGGGGAAAGGCTAAAGAAAAATAGCCAACCAGAAAAAAGTTGTCAATATGTCACATAGACATTTTAAACTAGCAGCTTAATGGCAGTGCAAATTCACGTCTGTCTCCTATTTTTAAAATTTTCAGCTTTTCCTAAATATAGCTTCCAGATGAGCGTGTTTCTTTTAGCTATAAATAACTCAAAAAAACCTGACACAGAATGAAAAATTCAGCTTTGTGTCAGGTTAGAACCATGATTTGTTTGCATGACTGGGAGTTGGGAATGTTCAGATTCTTATCAGGTCAAGTTTTTTGCTGAAATCAAGTCAATAAGTATGATTATTTTGCAGAAAGAGACCTCAGCTTTTCTCTCAAGTTGCAGTGGCTTGAAATGACCCTTCTTTTTCCCTCTGAGTATTTATCTAGCTACTCTCCCCACACACTGCTACAATACTTATGCGCCATATGTAGAAGTGGATTGCAAATGAGGTTTCTTATATTTATTAATTGAAAACCAGTAAGAAAAAAATTTTTTAGGTCTCTGTACATGTGTCACTATCATGATGTCTGAGTCTGTTATTTTTGAAAGTAAAACAGTTACATGATTCCAGTATTTTCAGATTTACAGAACCCAAGTCAATGTACTTATAGACTATTGCGATGAAGTCAAGACTCTTAACGCAATGAAGTAGTAGCAGGAATGTAACCATAACACTGTGGGGACCAACTATAAACTACCTTGATCTGTTAATCTCACCACTTATTAGGTTATGCAAGGAATGTAATAAATACAGAAAAAAAATTAGCTAATAATAATAATAATGTAGACATTTCCAGGTTTTATCTGCATTGCCCTGTTTTAAGTTTCGCATACAACAAAAACAACACATGTCCAGGTTAGAACACAGTACATCTATAAAGTGATTGCATGGCTGCATTTTATAAGTGGCATTCTTGTGCAAAATGAGAAAGAAACTTAGTATTTCTGGGCCCAAATTTAGAATAGAGTACAACCTCTGTGAGATAACTCGACATGTAGCTACTAAGCAACTTGTCTCTCTAGTTTTATACACATCCCCTTGTCACAATACTGCAGACTGACTAGCTGGGGAGTAGATCTGCTTGAAAAGGACCTAGAGGTCTTGGTAGATGGCAAGGTAAACATGAGACAGCAGAGTGCTCTGACAACAAAGGGGGCCTGCAGTATCCTGGGCAATATTACCAGGAGCATAGCCAGTATCACCGAATGGTTGAAGTAGGAAGGGAGCCCTGGAGGTCACCTGCTAAAGCAATGATATCCTAGAGAAGGCTATTCAGTTCTATGTCCAGGCAGCTTTTGAATATCTCCAGGAATGGAGATTTCACAACCTGTTTGGGAAATCTGATCCAGTGGTCAGTCACCCTCACAGTAAAGAAATAAGGTCCCTCTGGATGGCAGCACAGCCCTCTAGCATATCAGCCACTCCTCCCAGTTTTGTGTCATCAGCACACTTGCTAAGGGTGCATTCAACCCGTCATCCAGGCTGCATCAGCAGGAATTTGTCATCAATGCACTCCAGGAACCCCATGGATTGTTTATGCCTTACTATGTTGTCCATAATTTTGGTTGGCACTTCCTTGCTTTAACTTGGGCATGCTTGAGGAGACTCTATTTAAGTCCTCTTTTGTTGATTTTGTTCACATCACCCCAGGCCCTTGGCTCATCAACCCTGTCCATAACTCCCTCACAAGTTTGCTGGTAACTGGTTGCTGGCTCTTTCTCCCCTTTTCCTAGTTTAAAGTCTTTCTTGCCAGGTCAGCCATTCTACTGACAAAGATACCTTGGCCTGGCTTACTGAGAAGGATTCCAACTTCCCTAAGCAGATGTTGATCCTCAGACTAGGTCTGAAAAATCATAGATACTGAAGTACTGCTGCTGTTGCCAACACCAGCTTGCTAACACACAGTATTAGAACTCTCTTCCTTACACTCTTTACCCTCACTAGCAGGAGTGAGAACTCTATCTGGGCCCCCAACCCCCTGACCGTCACCTCCAGAGCTCTGTAGTCTCTTTGGATAGCCTCCAAATTGTCCCTGGCAGTATCATTGGTGCGCAGATAGAAAAACAGGTGGAGGTAATAGAGAGTGGGATGAGCTTTGGCACCTGGCAGCCCAGGTGCTTTGCTTTAAAGTAGATTGGGGAAGGGATCATTCCCCTTTACTCAGCACTCATTATACCACACCTAGAATACTGCCTCTAGTTTTGAGCCCCTCAAAACTATAAAGGAGGTAATAGCTGGTATGGGAGGCCCCTCAAGATGGTCAGGACTGTGGCACATACCTGTGAAGAGATACTGAAAGAACAAGACTTCTTCAGCTTGGAAAGCAGAAGACTTTGGGGGAAGCTAGGAGCAGTCCCTAAGTGCCTACAAGGTGGTCAAGAAGATAAGGCATGGCTCTCCACAGAGTTGTGTGGCAAGAGGACAAGATGCAAGTAAAAACAAGGTAGGTTCAAACTGGCTGTAGGGAAAATTTTTTCACTGTGAGTAGTTAAGCTTTAGAACAGGTTGCTCAGAGAGGCAGCTGTGTGATCTCCACTCTTGGAGGTTTTCAAAGAGTACTTGGATTAAACCCGTGAATAACCATGCTTTATTTGGAAGCTTGGGCTTGAAACTGCTTGAGTTCCAGCCTGACTTAGTGTGTGATGATGTGATTTTCAAGAGCAAAATGCAAGCAGTAGCTGAGAATTCCTACTCATTGTGAAGGGTAAACCAAAATTCGTTAAATCCTTTTTTGGACATGATTTGACTTAATAATAGTGAAGTATTCACTGGAGTTAAACCTTCACTCTACTACCTCAGATGAGTTTCTTACCCATCTACATGTGGTTTGAATGCTTTCTGCCTCAGAGTGCTGAATTTTGTAATAGAAAGCTAAAGGGTTCAAACATGGGGCTAGATGAATACTCAGAGCAGCTGAGGTGATTAGGGCACCTCAGCTGGAGGTGGCAGGTTCACATTCAAATCCACCTGCTGTCTGATTGCTATTTTACTTGCTATTTTGTTTATTTGAACTCTGCTTGAAGGAATGTAATTGAATATTCAAATATATATGCATAAAAAAGCATTAGGTTGGAATGCAGATGGCATGCACCATAAATATAATCAAGACAAATGTTATTTCTGGATAATAGCCCTTTTGTAAATGCTATAGTTTCCCATGCTTATCCTTTTCCTATTATTTTGTAGAAATTAGTAAAAGCAGCAGTGTTCATTGAAAACATGGAGTTGAATAACTAAATCTAAGTAAGTTTCTAACAGTACTCAGAATAGCTGTGGAGGATTAAAAATAAATCTTGATTTATGTTCTGGCCCATTATATTAAGATGTGTGCCTTAGCTTTGGTTAAGTCAGCCAAGTCTTATAAAAGAAATTTCAAGTGGGTCACATTGTTGCTAGGTTATATGAATCTGAGCTAACTTTGGCTTGTCTCATTTTAATATGCTTGATCCAAACAGAGATAATTAAAAAAAAATAATAATTCTGAAGTTCCCTAATATCATTTAATATCACATCTATACTTGTCATATAAATACAATGCCTGTCTTATTTTTATTCAAATAGCAATCTATCAAAATTGTCTTTTGACAGGATTTTGACTACTACTTATAGTAATCACTAATAGTTCTTTTTTAGTGTCTCCCAGGGGAGAAAAAAGTATGTATGTGTGTGGGGCAGGGGGAAAGGATAGAAATACTGAAAATAATTTCAATTTTTACCCTTCAAATGACTCAGGAATTTTAAATCTGTCTGTTAATTTTCGCATAAGACAGCAATCTGGAAAAACCGTTGTGTTTTGCTTTTATTCTGTTTGTGTTTAGTTAAAGGAAAGCATAGGGGCACTTTTAGAAATAAAGCTGAATCTTTAATTGCTACTCGTAATAAATCTTTTAAGAATAGATGAAAGTATTGATATACATTGCACTGAAAGGGCTTTTAATATTTTTGTGCACAAGTGATAATGAGTTGGAAAAAAAAGGATTGAAAAGACTGATTGCAAAACTAATAATAAATCAATCAAACGGTTCTGGTAATATGTCTCATATCCACAATGTGTGATGCTTAGTTTATGACATCTTAAGATCTCAAAAGCTGATTTATTCTTCCAGTAATCGGTGTTCTGATCCATTACTTTTTATAATGTAGAGAGATGTCACTGGTTTGGTTTTTTTCAAGAATGATTTGTATTTTGAAATCACACATCTGTCAATCAAGACAAACCTAATTTTTTTTAAATAATTAATACATTGACTGTAGGAGTATCACTGTACACTGGTGTTGGTATATATTATTATTCAGTGAAATTCTTCATTACACTTTCTACTTTGGGATTTTTTTGTCTAATATGTGTAGCCTAAACAAATTTTTATTCAGCTATGAGAATCATTTTACTATTCTTTGTTTTCTCTATGTATTTTAAAAGAATGTGACAGAGTTAGATATAGACCACCTCAAATGCATCTTAGCTCTGAGCCAGAATATATTTTGTATGAAGAGTAATTTCTTAGATATTTATAGTAGTATCAGCATATCAGAAATGATCATAAAACATTACATCTGAGTGTTAATACAAACAACTTTGGAGTCAAAAGGAATTTTATCATTGAACTTGGTAGTACTATGTTCTCATCTGTCATTTCTCAAATTAAAATTACTGCTGAATGACTGAATTCAGGTACATAAAAAAAAAAATAAACCACCTACCAAACATAAAAAAAGTGCAAACCAAAACGTTTGTGTGTAGTTTTATACTCTACTTACACAGTTCAAGTAAAAAGAGTAAAAATGTATGGGTTATGGCTTTTTTTGTTGTTGCTGGGTTTTTTTGTTTGTTTTTAAATCAATACAAAAAATATCATTCTGGTTTTATTAGCCCCTTGTGGGGTAGTAAATTCTAACACCGAGAGCATCTCCTAAGATTGCCTAATTTCTTGGCATTAAAATGTAAGGACTGGGAGCTTGGGTATCGTATGTGATACTAACAGTCCTCTTCACAAGTGAGTGTCAGTTGGCCTCTCTGAAAGTAAAGCTGTGAAATGAGGTAAAGCCTGAGAGAGAAAGTCAGTGCTTGACACGTCACTGGGAAGTGAGCGGGAAGTTTGTGAAGTTGTGCTACGCATTGAACGTTGTCTGCTTTTCATGAGGTACATGCAATGCTGTCTGTCAGTGATGAAAACCAAGTAATTCTCAAGCCATAACTGTATGGAATGACTGCAGGAAAGGTTGGAGCTGAAAACGTGGTAGTTGTGTGCTTGAAGCTTCGCTGCTGATAAAATTGGCATTGGATAAAGGCATTATTCTAGGACTGCAGGTGCAAACAGATGTGTAAAATTTTTTGTATTCATTCAAAACCCAGGGACAGAGACAACTGAGGTCTCTGAAATGCTGTTAATTACAACTGATAATTATCTAATATTGACTTTTATTTGTCTCTATTCTTTTATTTTCTCCTGCACTCTAATATGCTTTTGTTGCCATCTCCCTCTACTGTCCATACACCCCGGTCGATAAACACAATTCACAAAAGGCAGGTAGCTGTAAAATAGCATGTTGACTCTTGGTGATATGATACGGTTGTAGGCGTTTGTGCATCTGCATTGCTGTCACTCTCTTACTTCCCCGAGCCCTGTTGTGAGGGGGGGAATAGAGCTGAGGCCGGGTTTGGGACCAGCACCAAACAGGTGGGGAGGGACGTGGGAGCTGGTATGTGCCGTCCTGGTTAGGACCAGGGGATGTGTAGCCTTGTTGTCCTACTTTGAACCTAGTTCTGGTGCTGTAGTGGTACTTGAGGGGGTTTTTTATATGATTTTTTTCTTAATTCTGGGTACATTGTGTAGAGTATTGTGTAACTCTACATGTATATTGATGCTGTTTTGACTATTGTTCTTGGATACTTTAAAAATAGGGAGAGACTTAAACCAAAGCTGAAATGCTGTGCTGTTTTGAGGCCTAGAGTATGCACTGGTAGAAAGGACTTTTCTCTATCAAACAGATTTTTTTAATGAAAAGTTTATAAGCTAGAAATCCATTTGTGTTCTAAAATGTAATTATTGCTTTGGTTTCAATTTGGCTACTGCCTTGATATTAAACTGAAAATAGCAGAAAAATAAAAAGGAAGAAATGAGTAATTGGTTTCATACGAGTGAAATATGATTGTGATTTCTTACTGTAGCGTTCAAATTTGCTTGGGTGTTTGCTTTTTGGGTTTATTTTTTATTTTTTTAAGAAATTTGGTCTTAAAATTGTCAAAAGGAGTCAGTAATGGTTTAGGTAGGAGGGTATTCTTTTGGCAAGATTAAAAAAAAAAGGCGGAAAAAGAGAAACTTAATATAGAAAGCTACAAAAGTAGTGCCACAGCATTTTTTCCAGTGAGCTTGGCACTCTTTGCTGAGTTTTGCACTATATAGCCATTAGCAGGCTGGTCAATGCATTGCTTTATGAGGCAATTATTTCAGCATACTCTATTCAAAACACACATTAGAACTTAACCTTCTGAATCCTGAAGTAGCATTTTTATCACCCAACATTAGAAAAGAGTTGGAGTCAGCAATTTTCCCTTTCTTTTTATGATCCGGCATCATTAATAAAGCATTGGGCTGGTAGCTTCTTACAGTTCTTCAGGATAATTTGTGACACAAAAGGTGCTACTGTGATACAGTTGTCTGTTGACTTATTCAATAGCAGGGGAAACATAGAGATTGTATAAAAATAACAATGAGTAAGGGGGAGAAAAGAGCTCTTAAAACAAATGTAGGACTGATACACAGCATATTAGGCCTGCTGCTATTGGATATGCACAAGTAGAAATGGGAAGTTAATATGGAATTTCTAATTAGGGTCACATGCTAATGAACTCCCTCTTCATGTTAGTTTTATGCCGCTTCAGAAATTTTTTATCATATGCTTAAAAATTTATGGCTAGAAACATTAATGAAAATGAGGCGTGAATTGGAAATTGTGCTATTATGGAGATGAGTATGGCCGTGGCTAGTCTGATTTCTAAGGAGGGATCCTTTTATTGCCATTTTTTTGAAGGATGAGAAATGATACAACTAAAATTAATGACTAGACATATTCTTTGCCCTGGCTTGGCTGGAATTATTATATTTAAAGTTATAAAAGCTTGATTTAATAAAATTTTGAATTAATTATAAGGGGAATTTCGATCATAATTGGCAGTCTTCTGTAAGAATAAGACCTGTAAATCAGCAGAAGTGTGAAATTATAGTAAAGTGCATATATTTCTATATAACTATACGTGTGTGTATATATAAAATACACAGCTTTGTATGTAAATACAGGCACACACACACATATAGGTATAGTGAATTTTTTATACTGACTTTGTTGCTGAAGGCTATCTCCTTTGCTTGTGGTTTGACAACACAACTGCTCCTAAGTTCTGTGGATGAGTGTTTGGGTGTAAATTCTCCAGAACTGGCATTTTTGTCTCTGGTATCTTGTAAAAATCAATTGGGCTTGCTATTTAAAATGTCAACCCCCAAAACACTACCTGTTGTATTGTTTCTTTTGGTCCCACTAAAATTATCATGCAATCTTGTATGAAATATATTGAAAACATCTGGTAGGCTGTCTCGTTGGAATTGCCTTTGGAAATAGTCTAGTAACTTTTGACAGCTTGGCTTTACAAGGATATTGATTTCACTGTGGCTTTATCATAGAAAACTGATGAATGGTCAAAAGCTGAAAGTGATGTAAAACCTAGTTTATAGTTTTTATATGAAATGCATGTAATAAAATACAGTAGGTTTATAAAACATAGTAAGGTATGCCCTTGTGAAAACATTAGAGTTAAAAAGAATTTTGCAGCATTTTTGTGTTGTAGATTACTTGGCCTAGGGACACTAAAAACATTTCCAGGCTTGCTAGAGATGGACAAAGAAAGGAGTGTGCTTATTAAAAACAATACCATACGTTGCTAATAATTATGTGATATTTGTGAGAAAATAAGCTTGCAGAGAGTACTGCTTTATACATGGTTCCTTCTGAAATAGGCTATTAATACTGTACAGAAACCAATATGGGAAAAATATTGTTTCCTTATTCCAGTAACAAGAAAAAGTAGACAGCAGAAACACAAATAACTGAAGGGACATGTAACATGGGAAACAGGAACTGCAATTTGGATGGAGAAATATCTTTTCTGCAGAACTGAAGAACTGAATAGGAAGAATTAGAAACAACATTGGCTGTCTGTATTGCACTGGCCACAATATAAAAGAAAGTAAGGAAAATATAGGAGGCTAAATTGATTTCTTTCTGGAGGAAGTAATTACTTCACTGGTCAATTAAATATAAACACAATGAGAAGGTGTTGAAATAGAAACACTTGTGTCAGTTCTGCAGAACAGTGCATTGCTGTGTGCAGACAATCCCCCGAGGGCTTGAGGTCCATGTTAATAATCTACGGTCCGGTTGGGCCCTGTTCTGCAGGGCGGGGGTGAGACACACACGGTGCAGAGTTCTTTCTGGATCTCTGTAAGAAAGGCCGGAGAACAAATAGCTTAATGAAATGGCCACTGTAATAACATAGAATAAAAAGAGGAATAGAGATATTGAGTAAATCTTACATCCCTTCACATAGTGGGAACCTCACGTTTGTGCAGTTTTGGATGGACCCCGGGTGCTTTTTTGGGCATTCAAGCTATTCTATCATTTTCTTACAAAAACAACTGTATTTGTAAAGGGTGTTTGCGTGAGAGGTTCTTGCTGCACTGATAGGTGATGGCAAGGCCAGGTGGGTGGCTGCCAGCAGGAGATGGCCGCAGGCTCCTTGCTGACAGTGAGGGGGCTGAGGTTATCCTGCAGCACAGGCTGAAGGCCACGCTGGACGTGCAGCCCAGCCCAGCCCAGGGCTGCTGAACTGTGACGTGGCTCATCAACGCCGTGATGTGCCATGGTCACCAGATCAGGATCACTGTGTTGGAATCAGACTGCATGAAGGCAAACGTTGTCCTCAAACAGCTCTCCTTGAGTACTGAATTGCTGTAAGACAGACGCAATGAAATAAGAGTATTTACCAAGCTGTTTCTGAAGATTCAGATAACGCTGCTCAGTTGCCAGTCCTCCAGAACGGTGATATCATGCCTCTAAAGAGGCATGTCACAGATTCAAACTATTACAGGGGATAAAAAAAAAAAAAAAGAAGGAAAAATGAAAAGAAAAATTTGCAGTTAGAAAATGCTGTAGCGTAGCTTGGATTAATGAAGCCTGAATTAAAACTGGCAACTGTGGATTTTGTGAAAAAAAAGTTTTGTACAATTCTCCAAATGTTGTTTTTCACTGTGCAAAAAAGCATTGTCAACTTTTGTCAAGATACCTTGAGCAAAGATGAGGCTATCGTATAGATTAGTATCCAAGCTTGGGTGCCATGCTCAAGAAATATGTGGGCCCACTGGAGAGAATTCAGAGAAGCACAATGAGGGTAAGCAGAGCATAACCCACAAAATATGATGGGAAGGAAAAAGTGAACCGGTCATTGTCATCTTTCTTTCTCAGTGTCACTCGACTGTTTTATCATACCTCCCTTCTCTCATCTCTTTCAGGCAGAGCAATTGTTTTCTGTTCACTATTCCCTTTTATAAGAACTGCACCATCCCTTTAGTTAGCCACTGCTTCTGATTTGCATTTTCATTAAATGAGGTACAGCAAATTAGTGACTTGGTGAAGGTTGCAAAGGGAACTCAAGTCTCCAGAGTTTGACTAGTGGAGTTATCACTAAGACATTCTTCTTCTATAAGAATATAATAGAAGACATAAACCATAAATAGATTAAAATAAAAAAAAAAAAAAAGGGGGGGGCGGGGGGGGGGGAAGTTGCCTCACTCCAGGCAAAAGGTCAGTTTTCATTCTGGGAAGAATGCCCAGTACAATTTTTAAACAGTTATCATTGTGAATGGGAAAAGGAACAGAATGTGAATTCTCTTGCAACCTCCTCGGTCCTTCTGTTGCTGTCTTTGACTCATAGGGTCCTCACTGAGCAGTCACGTGGCTACAGCCATGATGTATTAAATCAGGAAAGGTAATTGAAACTAACACATAGACAGTCTAAGATTTGAGTGGTTTCAAGAATACAGAAAAAGACACCCTCTCGTTTGTATGTAATGGTGTTTCTAGGGTATAGTGTAACTGAGTGTGGTATGGACTGCAGTGCTCTGCAATAAAGGCATTTTATCTCAACAGCCCTTCTTTTTGCATTACACGTAAGCTGCAGTTTTCAGGATTGTGCCTGTCATTTGCAAGCGGCCTGTCCTGCACTTCCCTTCTTGGAGAGCCTAATGGTGTTTTAATAGAGTCCAGTTCTTTGGTTCTTGAAGTGTAAACTTGTCTTTGGTTACAGGCAAACTATTGGGAAGCACTTTGTAGCTTTGCAGACATATTACTTTTACCTGGCTAGGAATTGTGAAAATCAGATTACTTAATTTTAAAAGCCCTGATTACAAGGAAAAGAGAAAGAGAAACCTGCAAGAATCAAAATATTTCAAATTTGGTGTGGAAGTAAAAGGAGGTATGGGATTATGGAAAAGTAATATGTACAAGTAGTTCATGCTGTGGCTGTTTTTATTAAGAACTGAAAGTATTGGATACTTGCAATGCAGGAGAAAAATGGAAGAATATATATTCTGAAACACATTGAAAGAGAAATATTAATAGATTGAAGGCTAGCATGTAATAAGATTGAAAATTATGAAATGCTGAAATGTTTGGCAAAGGCTGTTGCGTGTGGATTTTTTAGAAGATGGTTAAGAAAAGATAAATTTCCCATTCAATTTTTATTAATTGTTTGAGACTCATTGTAATTAGGTATGTCATAATTTAATAAGCCAAACCTATTTTATTAAGCATACTAGATCATGACTTAGTATACCGTAAGAAGTACAGTAGCTGTATGACTATTAACCATGTGAACTTTGAAAAAACCAAGATGTTGCCTGCTATGTCTCATAAATATTGTTTTATCCTGCATTCAGCTTTTGGAAGAATATTTGTTCTTAGCATTTTAGAGTTGCTGTTATTTGTAACCTTGAAGCATGTGGTAACTGTGGTGAACAAAATGAAATATGTTGAGTTTGGGCTTGTACTTGCCAGCAAGAAGTATTCCACTAACCCCTCTCTGCTCAGGTGGATCACGGAGGAGGCTATCGCAATGTGGATGCCATACTCTCAGGCAAACGAAGGAATGTTAAGTCACTTTAACAGAAGTGAATTAACAGAATTGAGATTTGGGATTATCACTCTCAGGTGTGAGAAGAATCTCACATTAGACCATAAACTTACTCCTCTGCACCATATTAGGAACTCCAACCCTTCTTTTAATTAATATTGTTACAATATTGCTAGCATTAACTGATTTTTTTTCAAAGATATTTTTGTAATTGAACTTGATTTTTTTTACATTGCTTCTGCTTTTCTATTCTCCATTAAGAAATTGTTGCTCATAATTTCAACAAAATACTTTCAGAATCTGAGAAATTTATGAACACCACAATGTAAAAGCTAAAGCAAGTTGATGTGAAAACATTACAGCACATCACTTGATGAGGTAACTTAATAGGATTGCTACTAGCAAGCTTACTCTTAATGGCTTTTACAAACTATGGTTTATTATACCAAACTGCTGCTATAAAAAGTAAGGAATTAAAGAGAATGTGTTAGACATAAAGGAGGGGGAAAGAAAAAAACTTAAGAAACTTACAAGCCTGTCTGAGGTTTATTTCGCATGTTTTAATTTTGTTAGTAGAATAAATAATTGCAAAGTTTTAAATTGTATATGTTTGTAACATAAAAATATAATAAAAAAATTAGAGTGCCACTTTAAAACATCAGCTGTAAATGCAGCCATTAGTCAACTCATCTCACTGCATAACTGATGCTATTTGACATTTTGCAAGCTGTAAAATTATTCAGAAGCTTTGCTTTCTCTGAAGCAGAGATCAGCTAGGAGTATAGCCAAGCCAGGTGAGGATGTGCTATGTGAGGATCAGCAGCAAATCAAGGTGTGGATTTGGTGATGATCCAAAACCACTGCTCTTGCTGTTACATGTAGCTAAGATGAATGGCCCAGCTGCTTTCGCTTTATTGCATTTTTCAGAGGCACAAACGTATTGCAGTTTTGATTCTGCAGCATGAGTCAACAGGGCTGGATACAAGTAGAAAACATACCTTGAGACACCCTGATATTTTCTTGTAGCGTAAGTTAATTTTTTTCTCAGTTATTGTCTTAGTGTGTGACAGGTCTATAAGATAGAGAAATTACCTTGTTTTAGAGCCATTTTGGGGAGGAGAGTGAAGAGTTAGTAGCTCTGAGTTAGCATCAGTATCACATGACACATGATTATGGGGTCCACGGTCCCTATAGTATATTTTTCCCCAAAGTCATCTAGCTATAAAGTAAAAAAGGTGTTTTGTGAGTTAACCACGCAAAACAGGTTATGATTTCCATTAGCTAAGAACTGAGGGGTTAAAAATGTGTTGGGGTTTTTATATTAATTTGTATCTTTTACTTCTGAACTTTTAAGAGTTGATATCTGAAAAGTTTTGAAATAACTAACAGTTTGAGCTGAAAATATTTGAAATAGAAACCATTTCTAACCTAAGGCTAGTCATTTATTGCTGTACTCCTGTAGCAGCTAACACACACACACATATGTATGTAGATCTATACATAGTCACATTAAAAATACATAGACAAAATATAGAAGTAGAACAGCTTGTTGGCTGAACAAATCTTACCCTGATTGCAACATGCAAAGGATGTTTTAAGTATGTGCTGGGCTACCTCAGTGTAAACTTAAAGGCACCACGTACTGTTACTTGTTCCTTTCTAATTCAAAGGCAAGCTGCTGTACTGGACCAATAGGTTTTTTTAGGCTGATATTAAATAATGAATTTTCACAGTACATGCCATAAAATGAATTGGCAGATTTTGTGAGTGATTGGACTGTAAATCTGAAATGAGACTCCCTTCGTCACAGTTTCACTTCTTCCCACTGACTGTTCAAATGCCTCAGGTGCCAGAATGGATTAAAAAACCCTGTGAGAAAGGATGGCAGTTCTGCTGATGATAGTGAAAATACAACACTATTTTTTCTGCTTTTAACTGAACGCGGTGAGCACAGTATGAAGCTTTACATTTTACAGTCTTAGCCTGGGTCATAAGAAAATTCTATTACAATGCATCAGTTACCTTTATGTTTATAATCAGAGCTAATGCTATAAAGTTCTATCCTGCAGGTATTTAACCCTGTTTTCAAGCATTTCTTTTTGTTACACCTTAAGATAGGGAACATAACTGAGTAGTACACACAGACAGAAAGAAATTTAAAGTGGTAGTATGGCTTTAAAATTGCATTTTCATGACTATCTGATACTAGTACAATTTTACAATAATACAGTCATGTTTTAAAAAAAAAAATCCTCCCTTTGTTAGTCATAAAATGAGTTTGTGTTCCCAAAGACATTGTAGAAAACAGCTGTCATTAAAGTCTAAGTGTGCAGCAGGAGGCAGTAGACAATGGCTCTTTTAATCATGTAATCCTAGGACATAATGCTGTTAATATGCTTCAGTTAATTACAGAAACTACCACCAACTTTATTAGGGTTCCTAGGTGCCCCCCAAAATAAGGTTTTCTTAACAAACAAAGTTTTGTTGTTCCGAAAGAACTTGGAGCAAGCCAGCCTTTATCATAAAACTAACGTCAGCTCCAGGGAGAGATTCCCTGTGCTATTGTTAATTTTCAAAGGTAATGAAGAGCCATTTTACTGGGAAATCAGTGGATTAGATATAACCTGTTTAATCTTTCTGTCCTAGCCTGAATGAGGCTAACAAAATGCCTAAGACCAAGCAAGCCACAGGTCTTGCTTTTACAAGAAAGGTATAGGTTTAGCATTAACATCATGCAAAAATCAAACCAACACAATCAAACTCTTATTTCATTGAGCAGGATTGTGATTACACTACTGCCCAAACAGACTGATTTGTGTGGCTTTCAGGCCCTGGCTGACAGGCTCTTTCCATAGATCAGGGTTCAATGTCAATTCGTGTGGCTTTCTGTGTCTGAGTATTGGAATAGACATGTCGGCCAAGAAAAATCACAGCAGCACAATACACCCGAGTTTCTCCATAGCTGGGTCACTGTTCCATTTGGTTGGAGAACCCTTTCCCTCATTATTAAATCTGGTGCATGCTGTGTGTGCTCATACAGGTCCGTAGTTTCACTTCCCTTAAGTGAGGGTAGCGGGTAATATTTGTACATAAAGAGATGAATTTGATGCATTGTTAGGTACGTAAGTTAGAAGTTAGGGAGGACACATAGAAACAATAAAAGGGATTATTTTTTTTCTTGAAGTAAAGATGTTTGTCTTAAGAGAGTAAAAGTAGGCTGTATTATGTATTACATGTATGTTTTGCACACAGTCATGTTTTTGATTTTTTTTTTTTTTAAATAAAACTTGATCTAAACTGTTAAAGGAAAACGTATTGTGCCAGAGCCAAAAACCCAAGAGTTGAGGCTGTTGCCAGACCATATTCCCAGGTCCAACCAGTAGTGAAGCTAAAGATGTATTCCAACAGGCAGGCACACACATATATATACACACACAAAGTCAGCCCCACAGATGACAGGCAGATATTCAGAGCACCCAAATGAACATAGCACCAATGGCCTCATCCTGCTCCCCAATCTGCATGGACAGTATGGAAATTCAGTAGTGAGAATATATATGTATACACACAAGGTGGATCCCTCCAGCAGCTGGGCTAAGACACGTAAGCACACCAAGATCTCTTTAAATATTATTTGGATATTAGTCATTTCTGTCCATTATATCATCCTAAATGAGGTGATTTAAACTCTTTTCTGGGAAACATAACTTATCTGGTAATGCTGTCATCCTGTTTGCCTAATTACTAGACAAAGCACTGATTAGGCTTAAACTCAAGCAAATAGATTTTACGTTTTCTGAAGCATTATAGATCAAAAGTTAAACCAGAGTTCTTTTGAACAAAGAACTAATAATGATTAAGAGCTACCTTTTTTTTTCTCTTGTACCTTTCGATTGCTTGTAGGACTGCGTGCTGTGATTGATTAAAATCAATAATTTAGAAACTGACAAAACAATACATTACAGAAAGGATAAGAGTCAGCATGACAACAAAATGATACAAATGATCCTGACTATATCATTTAAAGCTTTTAGAGTATAACACCTTTCTACTTTTTTTCCCCCATCTTCCCAAAAATTTCATCACTACAAGTAATGAATATTAATTACATTACATTTTAATTGTTTAACTTTTGAGCGTATGTTCCTTATATTGTTTGGTAGTTTATTGTTATTACTCTTTGCTTATTCATATGACTATAAAGCCAAGGATACCTAGCCATGTGTTAAAGACCCCTTGTAATACATGTTGAAAAGTCAAAAATTAAAATATGATCTTTGCTCAAAGAATTTCATTTTGAAGACACTTGGAAGAAGGGAACAATAAAGCATCATACTACTTAACACCAATTCAGGGTACCAGTTTGTCAAATTTTGGTAACCACCACAACAAAGCGAAGCAAAGACAGGTTGAGGAAGGGGAAGATGAAACAGCTCAGCAAATATAAAGGGCGCCATGGAAGAAGAGCAAAAAAGCATATATCTGAAAATGTTAGAAATAAGCAATGGCTTTTTAAAGGTGGGAAACTGATACTTCTGTTCATGAGACACATGGAAAGAGGTAGGACTGTCTGAGGGGATAGAGAAGGAAGATGTAAACAGGTTGCTGAAATGGCCTAAACAACAATTTCACAAAATTACATTTGCAGCAGCAATCTAAAAAGTTGTGAGTAGAGAAAATCAGCCAAGGTGGAAAAAAATGTTACTTGTAAAATGGTGTGATGAAGTGTCAGGTGAGAGCTGTAGATCTTAGAAATGTTAAATGGAAAAAATATGGAAGTTTTTCCAGGAGTTGAAGATGATAAATTTATGGAAGGTTGAAAAAGGACGGCCTGGAAGCCAATGGACAATAAGGAAAAATAAAGTTCTGTTTTGAACTTGAAGCAATTGTTGGATACCCATGAGGAGATTTGACAAAGACAAGTTGAGATTTAGTTCAAATATGTAAATTAGAGAGATGACCCTATGCGTCATCTGAAAATGTCTTTGCAGGTAATAAATGGCCAAAGATAAGATGTGTAGGGAAAAGAGCGCGAAAGCAAGGACAGGCACCTCTTAGAGCACCTAAAAAAAGCTGACGGTAGACAAGAAGATGACATAGATAATGAGAAAGGGTAATTACATGAGGAATTATGATCAGCTGTCTGGCTGATGTTATAGGAAGTGGTTTACAGATTAGAGTATGAACATGAAGTACTAGCTTTTAGCTGTGGCTTAGAAAACATTCATTAGAAGGCTTTGCCAACCACACTTCCTTAAACAGATGGATCACATAGGAGAACAGAATGGGAACTGTCAAAGGGAAACTCCATGATAGGATTGTAAACACTGCATTCAGCAAGTTTAAAGAGGTACATAGAAAGGCAGCAAGCAGAATTTTTGATCTTTGTCTTAAGATGGGAGAAACCAGAGGGGAGCAGAGTGCTTATGGAGAAGTAGTATAAAGAAAAGAAACTAACGTCAAAAAGTGGAAAGAGGGAGCAATCTAACTAGAGACAACAGAGGCCTTAATGCTTTTAAGGAGGGAAAGGGCTTTCTTGAAATAACAAAAGAAAGGGAACAGGGATGACTTTAAGCAGGGCTAACTGCCCAGGCACCAAACCATGGAACCCCAAGAAGTATCTCTGTGAACTGCGCAGCACTACAAAGACAATCAAGACAGTTTAAAACTAGTCTGTCCCTGTCTTGGTGCTGCATTAACAAGGATGAGAATTTCTACTTTCTCATGGTGGAGGAAGACCTTACCTAAATATCCAAAATAAATATGCAGCTTCAAAATATTAAATAATGAATATTGGTGAAATTAAGACTGAATTCAGGCTTTCCCAAATACAAAGTTGACATATTCTTTAGGTTGTATGATTATAGGGGAAATAATAGTAGCTGGGATTGTATGAGACAGCCTTATAGGTAATGCTGAGAATGGCTTACTGTTTAACAGCCAAGATTTCTAGCTAGTGTCTAGAAACAAAAATGGTCTGAACAGTTTTCACAAAAAGACAGTAAACAGACAGTATATTCTCACTTTTATAATGGAATGGAACATTGGAATAAAAATATACAGTAGCACAAAATCTGTTGCCTTTAGTAGTCGGAGATGTATCTTTCTTAACTTCATACTTTTTTGTTTTAAAAAGAAAGCTATTAATTTTCTTAATGAGGCATTCTAGAGCAGTGTTGCTTTATATAATGCTAATCTTATGCTCCTAGTTTTTGTTCGTTTGCTTTTAATAATACGTATAAAATAATTTAGTCTGCAGGTGTAACCAAATCAGGCTATTCCAGTCACACAGTTAGTATGTAATTATTATAAAGAGGCAAGTTATTGTTACACCTGATTATAGCTGGAAGAGAAGATAATTGAATTGAAACAAAATAAGAGTTCACAGAAAGCTCTCATATTTCTCAGTACTTTTGCTGTTTTGATCACGTGTTTCACTTCAGTGTTTTACAGTATTTTTTGATTATTCACTTATTTTCTAACTATTAAATTTACTGATCACCTGTCTTAGTTTCAGACAAAATTTCTCTTTTCCTGTATGCTATCCTACTGAAATACAGTTATGCATAATAATGACTGAAAGTTAATAATCACTGAGAATCCTTAATGTGTTATGACTATTTTTTGCCTTTTTCATACAGTTCTAGGGCAATTTTTAGGCAATAAGTGTCCTCATTTATAATGAGCAACTTTCACGCTAGCAGTAACATATTGAAATAAAAACAAAGGTGCTAAGTAAAATACTCATAAGGCAGGTATCTTTGAATTCAAGTTATCCATATGATTTTAGTTAGTTGCCTTTGCTTGTATGTTGTCATCTTTTTAGTATAGAACAACTTAAGTGCTTTACAGATGCTATCTTGTGTACCACAAGCTATGAAGAGGACAGAATGTTGAAAGGAAGAGTGTTCTCTTGTGAGGGAGGGTCTGGATTGAGACAAAAGCAGGTTAATTCTAAAATAATGACTGGTTCCCCAGAAGATACAGGTATAAGTCCTGTCATCTCCATTTTCTCATGCTTCTTTGCTATCTCTTGCTAGAAACAAGAAATAATTTAGTCCTTTTTCTACCATCCCTGCTTCTGCTAATAGTTTTTATCCCAAACAAAAGGTGAAGAAAGGTGAGAAAATGAAGATGACAGGCATAAAGTACATGAGAGCCAAAAAATCTTAGTGATGGCATGTTCAGCTAAATATTTCCACTTCCAGATACATACTTCTACCTTTCCTACTTGCAGTATCATCTCTTTTTGTGCTGCTGATTTCTAGTAGAAAGTGTAGTAAGGAATAGAATTAGTGAAAACATTGTTAAATATGACATACAGGTGAAGGATCAGAATGTTGGTTTTGTTCTCTCTCTCTCTT
>VXBL01004712.1:2560330-2577218 GCA_013400195.1 Aramus guarauna | reverse complement strand
CGATATTTTTTTTATTTTTTTATTTTTATTTTTATTTTTTTTTTTTTTTTTTTTAAGATAAATGACTGGTCTTGGAACTGCTCAACATTCAGAGAGTACAAGGACTGTTGTTTATGTGTGGGTTTGAGCAATTACGGAAAGGGAAATGGATGGCTGCCTAACCACTGAGGAAGCACCTAAACTGATCTGTAGATCATTCTGTTTGCCTTCTGGAAATCATTGACTGCTTTAATTCCAGTACTGGATGGGTATTTTTATGTTTCAGCTATATAAATTTACCACTTTTCAGATACAAGCATTTGTGTATAAATCAGACTGAGGTTTTCACACTACATAGTTCTTGAGACTCTTCACTAGAACCTGGCACCATTTCTGCATGCAAAGGTAGAGGTTTTTTCATGAAAAAACAACTTTGCTACTCTTGCTGTGCTTTTTTCTTTAAAGAAGTTGCTGAGGCAGAGAAGCTTGAGGACTATTATTTAAACAAACAAACAGACCCATGTTCCTATGTGTTAAACTATAGTGGTTACAACTCCTATGCATCTTGCTTAAGCATCTTTGATTCTGGAGCAGTCAGCTCTGGAAGCAGGATGGTCATGTGTGATCAGTAATTGTCCACCCATCTCAGTTTAATGCCCTAGTGCAGAAAAACCAACACTTTAAGACTTCAGCTCACATCTTCTATTTCCTTTCCAATGCAGTGTAATTTTCTCAGTACTGTCGGGAAACTCTATCAGCCAGTATTTGCACAGGGCTTTTTCCCCCCCTCTAAAGTTGATTACGCCTGTGGGGAATAAAATGACAAAAGAAACAAGATTCCTCATGTGGTTACAGTGGGAACACAGGGATGAAATTGAGGAGATAATTTATCCTAAAGCTTCTAAATATTTCAAAGGGTTTGTTTTCACTATAAAAATGCAATTAAAAACTAGATTAATAAGTGATTAATAAGTTCTGAAATTAGTTTCAGGCTGCTTAACTGAGCTGACAGGAAAGACTGTATCTTTTTGTTTCTCTGTAAGAAGAAAACAGAATTAACGTTGTTCAGATTTTTTTTTTTCTTTTTAAAATACTGCAGTATAACCAAAAAATAAGAAAAGGTGACCAAGATGTGAATGTGATGTTACCATGCTAGGTTTTAATAGCACCTATTTCTATGAGAAATATATGGTACAGTGTATATTTTCTCAACAAATTTTTGATTGCATGAAGTGTTAACACTTAGCTTTACACCTCCCATCATAAAAGTAATAATAAAAGAAAAGGAGAGTTCAAACTCGGTGACGGTAAGTAATTGCTGTGGAACAAAACCATTGCCTTCCCTGAGTCTTTTGTTCGTTTCTTTTTGCCACTAAGGAATTATCTTAATACATGAAAACTGTATTCAAGTTATGTTCCAGCAGTAAATGAGATCTACTAGACCTTATTTCTTTCCAGTACAATTAATTTTAAGCCAGCCTATGTTAAAGAAAGTACTGAGCAGTGTGTTTTATAATTGCTGGAAAGCTGTACAAGCAATATTAGAATAGAAATATTGGCTTTCTTTTCAAGTTTTGAGTAATCCCAGTAGACTTGCAAGCTGCTATGAATAATTCTGTAAAGTCTAAGTGAAAGAGTTCAGATAGTTCCCCCACCACCACTTTTAGATTACTGCTGTTATTTGAGGCAAAAAGTCAAAATGCCTCAACATTGAGGACAATGAAGACACTTTCTATTAAGACTGAAGTAGTAATGGATTGCCTGAAGACATCAACCTAAACCAACAAACTGACTGCAGCAATGCTTTTTTTAAGGCATTTTCTTTTTCGAAGAAGTTGCTAGATGCTACCAATCCTCTCTGAAGTTAACAACACAGTATCTTCCTAAGAGAAGAACTTATGCAAATACTTAACTTTGCTGTTAGTGGTTTAATACAGTTAAATAGGTGGGTATATCTTTGTAGAGCATTCCTTAATAACGGTATGGTTTTATTTGTGGTACCTTGGTTTGAAGTATCTTATACCCTGTATTATGTGCCATTTTTGCTTTGTGTTTTTAATTTTTCACATATAGCTAAAACTTTGTGTATAGCAAGTAGGACTGGGGAAGTGAAGAGGCATGCTTGGAAGCTCTATTTGTTCCATGGAAGTGCACTGACAATATATTGTTGGCTCTACTTTTCATACACACTATCATCACCTTTGGTAATTTCTATGTTTTGCTCTTGAAATAAAACTTGAGAGACAGCCTGTGACCCTAGAAGGTCTTACAGCCTTCCAAGTACTTGAAAAGAAGGCGTTAAAAGTTTTTCCCCAGAAAGAGAGACAGGAATTTTACCTTCCCCCAAAGTATTGTTTCATCTGTAATTAGCAGAGGCAAGATCATCCAAATACAGAAATCCGCGAGCTCACTGAGATAGTCTAGCAATGAGGAACTCTACTGGGATCAATTAACATGATCTAAGTATTAAAGGGAAAGCAGAATATTTCCACATTTATCTCTTAAATACAGACTCTTGAAAGCAAGAAAAGAAAGGTGGGTTTTTTTAACACTTGCAGAGCAATAAAAGTAATCAAAATTATCTTCGGTTATGTTGACAACCTGCTTGTTTCTTTTACAGTCTAGACAAAGTGACAGGTACATCTGGGTACCATTGGGACAGATTATTGACTGGAGGTCCAACTTTTTTGTTATCTAACAGCAGAATTGCTCTCATGTTGAAGCTTAGACTCTGATTCTTAACTTCAGTACATTATGTTCTATATTTATAGGGTTTCTGTACTACTTATTCCTATTGTGGGATGTCCTTAGAACTGAATAATGGTGGTTACGTTATCTTTTTTCACTGTTATTGTATTTCATAATGCCGTATGACAACATACATGTGACTACGTTTTACTGGTGGTCACAGGGGACAGGCCTTCAGCTTTTTGAAATTTATACAGTAAACACTAGGAGATCATGTCAAGATTGTCAACAATAATATATTGATATTTTAAATGTTCTGTATTCTCTTTCCTATCTAACTGAAGTCATGCACATGGCATTTCTCAAATGATCCAGATATGGGCTTCTGAAGCATGTTAAGTGAGATAACATGTAAGCCTATAAATTTAGCCTATAAATTTCACTAGTATGCATCAACAATGATGATTACTCTAAATGTACTAAGAATGGACTAGACTGTTTTTTAATGTGCAAGTTGAGAGGGGTCATTAAGGGAGAAAAGAAACTTCAGGCACCTAGTACTAGGTTAAAATCATTCCAGCTCCACTACAATGCCAAATTTTCTGTTCCACATAAAATGAGTTTTGTTCTCGTTGGAAGTGAAAGGATGCTAACAGTTCGTTCAGGAAAACATTTACTGTTCTTAAGAAAATTTAATCTGTTTTATCCTGATCAAACTTGCGGTTTTCTAGCTTAGTAAGAGCTGACTACCAAAGCTAAGCAGGAAGGGGAATTTCTAGCACGTCTGGCAAAGCACTGTTCATGTGTTCCTCATTGCCTCTAAACAACAGAGGAAAAAATAGGTTTTGAAACTTGGTTATTGGACACTACAAGGAGTAAAATGCAGTGAAAATGGACTGTGTATTTTTTTTTATTTTATTTTTAGAAAATAATTCCAGACATCAGAGAGAGCCTTTATATAACCTAGTAATGAAGAATAGTTCTTTTCCTGTTCTCTGGCCCTCAGGCATTCCACATTGCTGAAGCTGGAACATGACATGTACAACAAGAATGTATGAAATCTTTAAGAAATTTTTTAATACCCAGATAACTGGTGAACTTATTTTCTTCTCAGAAGGAAGAGATTATAGATATATTTCTTATATAATCGGTTCAGAGCTATCAAATAAAACGAAAAGTGACTCTTATCCTCCTTTCCCACTCTCCCTAACCTCCTGTGAAATGCCAAATTTGTCTGTCTGTCTCTTCTCATGGAGATGGATATTTAGATAATGATAGCAAAGCTATTTAAAATGCAGAACTCCTCATTCCTTGGTTTATTTCATGTTTCTTTCAATTCATTTTCCATTCTAATGCTCACAGACTTGGATTTCCACCCCCATTTTGCTTATGCTTTTGACTTGCCTTGAGAAAAATCTTCTCTCTCTCTCTCTTCTCTCTTCCTAAAAACAGATGGTGGCAACACTGTTCTCTCTAAATAAAAGACAAAACAGCTGGTAAGGTGCAAGGTGAGACTAGACCAGCAGTGCATGTCTGCTTCCAGTGCTGCAAAATTCCCTTAGTTTTTCAGAGGAGTTGGCGCATAAAATAAGCATGCAATTATCTCCCAGCTAACTGTAACAGGTTAAAAAAAAAAAAAAATCACAAATAAACTAAATTTATAGCATACTATAGATTCAGTACCTTTCCATCCTGGCTTGCATATTTAAATCCAGTCCTGACCTAAGAAAAATTTATGGCAGTCTAATAACTATAAAATACTAAGAGGAAATAAAATCAATGTTGGCCCCAATCTTAGAATGCAAACCACACACGCTATAAAATATGGTAGAATACTGCTTACTCAGTAGTTTCAGCTCTAGGAATCAAACAGACCTGAGAACTACTATAAAGAATATGCAGGAAATTAAAAAATCTGTTTAATAGATGCCTGCAAATTGTTGTTTTCATAAGATAGATATTTTTTTATTCCCTTCAGGTATAAAGAATTCTCACTATTGATAGGTATCTGACTTGGACAGATGAAAGGTGGTGGTTTCGTTGGGTTTTTTCCTTCTTTGCAGTGTTCTTAGTCAGAAGTCTCCAGGCTGCTAAATGTACGCATATGAATTGCAGTGTTTCAGGAATCAAGTGAAAACCTTTTTAAAAAAAAAAAACAAGACCTACCCAAGATGTATTTTAAGTCTGGTTTTATTTACTAAAGAATGCCGTATAGTCATTTTAACGCATTATTGACCCTTACTAGAATGCGAAGCATACACTGAGCAAGAAGTATGCTGCTTTTGCCAGCCTACATCTGTAGCCTGTCATACTTAGCACAGTTGTGATGGTTAGATTCTAGAATGAGGTTTCCCCTTTTTTACAAGAGGCTTTTATTTTCATCAGGAGCCAAACAGAGGTACAGTGAGACCTGACAGTGAGGAAAAGGGGGAAAAAAAGAATCCATTCTATGGAAAACTGATGTTTGAAAACAGATTTTTGTCTTTATTTTGAATTAGGTGATTTTTGGTTTTTTTTATAACCCTTTAAAAATGGACGGAGCTTTATCTTGTGGTTGCTCAAGACCCACAGAACTCTGTGGCTTGGGGTCTGCAGCTCCAGCGCATTGGCAATGGTGCTTGGCAGCTGCAGGTTCTGGGAGCCTTAGGTGCCTGGATCGCATGGAAGGCTCAGCTCCCTAAAAACTGACCGCATCAGTGTCTCTAACTGAAGGAGACAGGAATGAGCTCGCAGAAAGCTGTCGAGGCATTAAGTTGAACACTCTCTGTGGAACTTCCCGTTGTTGATCTGGCAAATCTAATGCACAAATTTCTTTACCACCCTGTTTGTAACCAGCTCTAGGTATGCAACAATACCTTTTTAATTGCCTATTTGGTCACTAAAATAAGATTTTTGCTGTCTCTGAACTTTTGTGGATTTTGACCGAAGCTCTTTTTGTACATCAGCTGCCTTCAGTTTTGTCTGTGCTGCTCGGGGTTAGGAAACAGCACGCTGTTTCCCTTCTGCCTTCTCCACTTGCTAGGTTGTTTCTAGGCTTTCAGAACTACCCCACAATCTTCTTCATGCCATGCTGCAGATGCAAAGCAAAGGCTGTATTTTAACTAGCGGTGCTTAGTTCCTGCAAGATTTACTTCTTTACGTCATGATGTTTCTTAGATACCAGAAATGCCATAGTTTAGATTTATTTGTCGATGATTGACGTTACAGTGTAATTGAACCCAGGTAAGAATTCTTAACCAAAAGTATCTTTTTGCAGTGGAAGTTAATTATTACTTTTATTGGCATGTGCCTGTTTGAGGCACATTAGGAATTTCTGTCTAAGTAGTAAGAGATGACCCCGTCTCAGAATATGCATAACAGAGATGTAAAAGGCCTGAATTCAAGTCTCTAGACACAATTAGAAATCAAAACAATTACTATGATATACTGAAAAACTAGACAAGTAACCTAATGCAGAGAAGCATTCCCTACCCTTTTAATTGCTGCTTATCCTGTCTCAGTAAGTGAGGTAATTGATGTTTTACTCTCAAAATTGATCTTGGCGTTTCAGGTAGTTAGCAGGCTAGAATGGCTTTTACATCATAACACTAAAAATCGATTCATCTCGTAAACTAATCCTAGGCTTGAAAATTTGCTAAACTTGAAGACTACCTAGCTTAAAAATAGTGAGTTTATATGGATCTTGATTCTGCTGGACTAGATGGTGATTAATTTGAGTTACCCACACAGAACATCACCATGCTCTTTTAACTTCTCCCATTTGCATCTCCCCGCAAGGGCCACGTTACATCAGAGCTTTGAGGAACTCCACGTTATTTCTGTGTGATACTTTGTTTATTCCTGTTTAAGTTAAAGTAATTGTTTAGTTTCATAGCAGACTGGTTAAAAAGGGAGCGGTTTTCGTTTTGAACAACTTGACCCAACACCTCTTTGGTAATATGCATCCTCTTGCAGTTGTGGAACGTACCTCAGGGCTTTGGTTCTCCTTTGCTGCTTGACAGTATATGCAAATAGCACTTCTGGGAGTAAAAGGGAGGGGGGAAAAAGAAATAATCTGCAGGCCAAAGTGACTTTGAGTAATTCTGCATGTTTATCTCATTGGAAAATGTAGTAAAGTAAGTTCTGTAAAATCTGTACAGGTGTAAAAGCAGCAAAGAATTGTTACTAACACTGGAAACAAAGTGAATGAAAAACAGTGAATTAAATGGCAACTTGCTGGAGGCTGTGACTATACTGCCTTGAATACGCAGGCTGGACCACCACACTGTGAGCATTACTTGCATGCAGATGAGGGTGAAACGTACCTTTTGAATTGTGCATGCTAATTATTAATCATGTATATTATTACGTGATGTTGAAATTAGTTACTAATATAGTAATTTGATTTATACTGTGCTGCAATGAAAACATATAGATACAGATATAGATAGTAGGTAGGAGAGATGGCTCGCTCTTTCTCTCTCCCTCTCCATCTCCCTTGTATATAGAGCTATAGATATATATACAAAACCTTGTAGATGGAACTCCTTGGCCTTGATGACTTTCAATCTGGGTTAAGATATGGCAGAAAAGTGAAGATAGGTATAGGTATATGAAGAAGAAAAGAGGTTATATTTATTGTAAAAAGAGATGGTATGTAGATCTTTCAAGTATATATAGTAAAAGATTTCTATGTGCCTTGTAAGCTGTGACCTGAAACCCTGTCAGTTTAGTTCACCTCAGAGTAGCTCGTCACAAAGTTTTTGAGAGATGCTGGGAGCAGCGCTTCCATGCATAAGGATCGCATGCAATGCATCATTAAAATTATTTCAAAAGGTATAGATACAATAGAATTTTGAAGCTACAATTTCAAGCTTGTTATCATGGAGGTCATTGAAGAACGTGACATTTAGTTTGCAAAATGAGCATGGATGTGCATGCATGTGCACGCACATACACAAGCTTAAATGTTTCCTTCTACTTTTTCTATTTTTAGGACGGTAAGACCATTACTGTGTTCTCATTAAAAGGTGAAAGAAAATGTTTAACTTTGCCAGCTGCACCTGATTTTTGCCAATGATTGTTCATTTTCTTAACAGAAAGCAAAGAACATTTTAAATGAGACTTACTTGTTCAAGGTAACCTTAGCACTTCTGAGTGAGAAGAATATACAGCCCTAATGGATGCTCTTATATGACAATCTCTATATGTCTTTCATTATTAAGTGTCAAGGTTTCTTCAGGAAAACTTTAGAAATTCTTGGGAGAAATGTATCATTGCAGCAAGCTGTAGCACTGCCACTAAAAATATATTGCTAATTAAAGTTTATTGACATTCTTTGTAACGCGTTCTTAGGACAAGTAAAAGCACTGAGTAGTTATCGAATGCAAGGCACTGCATCTTCTGTAGTTAGTTAAGCTGTTTAGGAGAGGAGATTAAGGTACTATGCCCTTCCTTTCCCTATGCAGTTATTGGATTTCAGTATTGTGTAGAATAAAACACTTTCAGGATACCAATGCTGCAAAGACTCAAAGAAACTTTGGTTTTGTCCCTCTCTTTTTCACCTGCTAGCCATGGGCAAATTGGGAGGTAAGTGAAATACTCCCAAAGCCTAAAAGGTACATCTCCCCAGGAAGGAAAAGAATTTTGACTATTCAGAAAACAATTTCTTCAAGGTATCATTCCTAAGTTGAGCAAGGGTATTCAGAGTTGGTTTAGCTCTGTGTGAATATAAAAACAGAATTTGCAAATCATACCTCCGCAGAGTGCCTATTGTGGGACACTTCTCATCACCAATGGACTTGCGCAGATTTAGCCGTGTTCAGCTACGGCACAACATTACTGTTTTAGAGCAATAGCTTCCAGGTTTCTAATTTATCAAGCTGCATGCTCCATGCTGGTGGGAGCGGAAGCTCCTGAAGCATTGCTCTTCTCCACTGCCAGGTGGCATTCCTGGGTTTGTGTATGATAGTTGAGCCCAACATATACTGAAGATCCAGGGTTCCTCTGAAGCACTGTAATTGCTGTGGATGTAACGCCGTACGCTCTCCCAACAGCGTGAGAGAGTGGCAACTCGCACAGGGTGATGGGTGCGGGCTATACTAGGCTGCCATTTTTCCAGAGCAGCAGGTAGGCAACAATCTCGAATCGCAGAGCAGGTCTTGGAGATGGAACTTGAGGACTCCTAAAAAGTTCATCATTTAGAGCAGTCTGCAGACATATCTATTATCCCATTGAGAAGAAACCTGGCAAACCATAATTTCAATCTTTTCTGTCAGTGGCATCATCTGAGGCTAAATATAGCCAGTGTCATTACAAGGTAATTCATGCTCACTTTGTTCTCATTTATGGTGTATTTGGTTGTCAATACTGCTGTGTTTGGCACTGCAATTTATCTTGGTATCTTCTTCTTTTAAATGAATATTAAAAGATAATCAACTGTTAATTGATACCTCATTTAAATAATGCAATAAGCATTAAAAACATTACATATTTTGCTTACGTTACTCCTTCTTACTGACATAATGACAAGTCGAAAACTGTTGCAGATGATTAGATAATGATCTTTAGGTGCAAGCAAGTGTTTGCACTGTCTTGCCACACCAGTGAATCTATGATCATTTCTGTAAGTGCAAGGAACTGGAGTTATCTGTCAGATGGTTGCCAGAAGACTTCTACTTTTCTCATCTAAAATTACTCATTTCAGTAGAGTTTCTCTGCAATTGCTGTAAGAAAGAGCAAAGTACTGCCATTGGTATGTAAGATTTACAGTACAAATCAGAAGCAAAAAAGGATTTTTACATGTTGTACCAGCATCAACAGCTTTGAGAAGTTATTATTTTGTGGCTCGAAGAGCCAAACATTCTGCCTGCTTGTAGAGTCTACAGTTTCACTGAGTAACATTATCTGAGTTGTAAAAAATTATGTAAAAAGTTCCTTGTGGCAAGTTTGGTCTTACAGCTCATTAAATATCTGCCTGCAGTTTCTTCTGGCTCAAGCTGCTTGCACTTACAGAAATGGTCAGGGGACTCACATAACAGAGAAGGGGGGTGAATCTTAATGCAGAGTGCAGGTCAAGCTCCTGCCGTAAGAGTAAGAACAGCTGCAGTGGTGGAGGTGCACAATTCATGGGTGGTTTTCCTCTGGGACTAATTCATTCATTCAAAAACAAAGAAAATGCACTTTGGGTTTTGGCTGTTTACTAAGTATGACACACAGGGTGTAAAGTTCTCTCTGAATTTCATGGAGACATAGTTCCTTCATGTCTTTGCTATGCTTTAGGAAAGCACCTGAGGGGCCTACAATTTGATAAGTTAACGTAGTAAAGGCAACCTCTGCTTTGCTCAAAAGATTTATAATTAACTGAATGCAGTGAAGGGTACAATACTTGTGCTTTGATTTTTGATTTTGGTGTGGGTGGGTGTGCAAGTGTGGAACTTACCATTGCACTTCCCATGCAAAATGGAAGGGGATAATTTAGAAGGCATTAATGATATTTAGATCCTTACTTCTCATTGAAAAAGTATATGGATTCTAGTGATTAATTTGCAACTTGCATTTATGTCCTTGCAATTCTCTCCCAAGAGCTAAATATAAGTAGTGCATAAATATTTCACAAATAATGGAAGTCATTCACCAAAATTTCAAGCTTTGGGTAGAGCGATACATGAAAACAGCCTATCATTTTGAATTCATTTACTTCATGGTGTTCACCTCTTCTTTGCAATCAAATTTTACTGACAAAAATAATTGTATGAGCATGGTTTATTTCTTAGTAACAAGGTTTGAAATTTGCACACAAATCCTGCTTAAGCTGGCTTAGTTCTTACTTGGGGTGGGGAGGAAGGAAAAAAGAAGAAAAAAATACTAATAGCTTGAGCAACCAAGTAAATTAACATATGGTAGGATACTGTTAATTAACTCTCAGTTAAAAACAATTGTAGAATTAAAATTGTTGTTAATGTTAAAATTCTAAGGATTTCCTATTTTATCGGCAGATTAATAAAATAATTTTTCCAGATAAATTTACTGGTGATTTATTAGGTTAATACTGCAGAATGACATTTTAGTATGGTTTGGATCATTTCCTCTCAATTAAAATATGTATATACACATATATATATAAACACACACTCTTTCACTTTGTAACACTCTAAAGAGTAATTTTGTAATTAGAAAAAGTAATTCTGAGGAAGGAGACAAATCAAAGTTTGGATATCTGTCAGTTCTTTGGCTTCTTGCTCACCTGGCAATATCTTGTTTCTCAGCCCAGTTCCTTCTCTAATGGCCTCTTCAGCCAATAATGTGGATCTGCCAGATAAAAGCTGCGTTTTGGGTTTTTTTGTAATTTGTCAAGCATCAGTGACTGAATGAACTTGACTTATTTTTATCAGCACACAAGCACAGCAAGTAGCCTTCCAGATGTTTACTGATAACAACAGGCAATGTCTATAGTAGCAATTTGTAACATAACTAGCTTTGGTAATTGTCTGAAAATCCATGCCTGTCTCCAGTGATATCCTTATTGTCAGTCCTGTCTTCTCTCCTCTTCCTTGAAGTGTCTTTCGGAGTTGTTATCTGCAGTTAGTGTAACTGGCACCTTAACAGACTAGTATTAACCTTCTGTTCAAAATATAAGAAAGCATTCCATGTAAAATGGAGTTTGTACTTAAAACCTGTCTTAATTTTATTGCACGTTCTTGGCCTATAGTTTTTAGTCATGGTCTCTGTCAACTTCAAAAAATCTACTATGCAGCTTATGAGATTTTTTTTTTTTTGCTACCTTTATGTAATGCAGACCCTTAGAATTCATTTCAAAAGCTGGTAGCCATACCTGATACTCAGACATTAATTAATATATCAAATGTCTTCATTCTATATTTACACTAGCTTCAGAGTTTATCACTTAACTGGTATTCATGCCATTATCTGCATTTTTTTTTTTCCTGGATTAAGACTTTGAGGAAAGAGACTTAACATCCATTTTCCAAAAGTTACAAGATTTTACAAGAGTAAATTCTTGTAATAACAATATGCTTATGAAACAAAAAAGATTTATGCTGCAGTAAAATGTAATACATGTAATACGCCAGGCTTGGTCTGGTGGTGTTTGCATTCTAAGATAACATACTTTTAATTCTATATTAGTTGTTGCTTTAACAGTATTTTTAATTACATTTTTCATAGCATCCATTTATTCTTTTTAGTACAGTGGCTTTGCCTTCTGATATTTCCTTGCAATACTTACTGTGTTATGCAGGGAAGTTAAATAAAATGCCCAATAGCTAGTCTTTTATGTATAAAAGGAGTTTCGATTTGAATACTAAGTATAAAGTTTCTGATGGGATTGTTCCATGCAGAATTCTAACACATGCAGAACATGCCTGCACAATTGAATTGTGAGGCTTTACGCACAAGTGTTTTTTCTAGAATGGTACTTGCAGAAAATATTTTCTTAGAGACCTTTTTCCTAGTGTATATTAAAGTGTACGGCAAAGTAGATGCCAATGTAAATGCACCAGTGCCTTAATGTTCAGGGGTTAGTCACATAGTGTAATGCAAAATAAACCAGTTTTTGTCTTCATGGTACTTTGCGCAAGGGCATACCAGAGACCCACGGTTCGTAAACGTTTTATGAAAAGACAGGGAACGACCTGTGTAACAGGAATCGACGTGGGAGAAGGGGAAAAGAAGCTGCGGGGCTGGCTGGTGTTATGCCACCTCACAGGCCTTTTACTTAAAGCAGGGCCAGAAAATGAAGAGCTCCCAGGCTGTGCTGCAGCACCACGAGTCTCCCTGAGCATAATCAGGGAGCCAAAGGCAAATTCAGTGATGTAGGTATCTTTGTGATCTGCAGCACGCTTTGGGTGTATAACTAAGACTATTTAAAACAAAATAAAAATTAAAGACAAAATAACAAAAAAAAAAAAAAAAAAAAAAAACCAAACACCCAGACCCCAAAAAACTGTATTTGCCAGGTAACAATGTTGGTCAAGTAGTATTGATAATCATGCTGAAAAAGTGTATGTGAGCCTGAAAGCCAAAAAAAAGGTGAAAATTGAACTTTGGGGTTTCTCAATTGATTAAAGGAGCCATTTTACATAAGGAAATAATTGCTTACGAACTGGTCTGATATATATTTACAGTGTTTCTATTTTATTTTTGAAGATCTTCTACTTTTTTGTCTCAATAGAATTATCCTGTTTGGAATATTCTGCTAATTTGAGGGTAAGAAGAAAAGGAGAGGCAGAAATGCATGTAAAACCATAGATTATTTTTTATGGAAGATGAGATGGTCCCCATTTGCATTTACAGCTTTACAAGGATTGTAGCACTAGGCTCTTTTTCTTTTTTTGATGGAAACGCTTAATCTGAGCTCAATGGGCCATAATAATTGCCTGTTTCTTCCAGTAGAAATAAACCACTTGTATGTGACACTTGAAACCTTAACTCTGCTTAGTATTACGCACGGAATTGTAGACAGTTCTTCACCCAAATATATTTATGACAGCAGCGCTAGTCGATATACAATACCAAGCCAAGGGCATTTGAGAATAAATCAGTCCCTCTAGCTACTGCTATAGCACAATAACTGATGGTTGTAATAAAACCCCATGAAATTAAAATTCTGTGCGTGCAAACACACGTACCTAGCCAAGAGAAACCCAAAGCTCTCTGTTCTGGAAAAATTTGCATATGCAGACCATGTATACTCTGTACTCCTTTGTCTTACTAACACAAGGTACACAAAATGTCTATAGCTTTTCAGCACTGTACCCTCTCATTAGACTCTCTTCAACATTTGGGGGCTTTCAGGAGTCATATGTAGGAAAAAATGTAAGCTGCTCTCAGAAGAAGAGGACGGTCTCAGTTACTCCTTAAGGAAGAAATTGTCTTGATTTTATGTTTGAAAGCCTCTGGATGATGCTGTCACTACCACAGGCTCTGAAAACTCTGCTTCCAGTTCAGTTTATCCTGTATGTTTATGCAGTTGCTGATCTTTTTAATGAGCCTTCTGTGTCTGAGCAACTTGGGCTCTGCTTCATGGCACTGTCAGCTCTTGGGATGGACATTTTTTCTCCATTTGTGCGTTGGGTTTTCACATGAAGTACTGAGAAGCCCTTTTAAATTAATACATGACATTATTTATACATTTATGTACAAGCTCATACTCTCTACACATATTAAATAACTTGCAGCATCATTTCTTCTAAATTCTGTAGGGCAATGAGTTAATGAAATCTACTATGTAATAAAAGGATGGAAGTACACCAGACAGCAGCGTGTGGTGTATCTCCTTGGGCAGCACACATTTTTGTGCAACATGGCAAGGAAAAACCTAAGCATTTAATTTTGAGAGAAGACGCCTTTTACAGTCAGATGAGTATCTAATGAGAGAAAACACTGATAGATGGAGTTTGGAAATAGTATGAAATGATGTGGTCTGTCTCATAGTATCTAGTGAAACAGATCTAGTGTGGCTGTGAGGGAGTAATCTGTGGTTTTATTTCAGCAATTTAATCTGTGTTTGAATGAGGAGAAACATGAGACCTTAATCAGAGAAGTAAGCACTTACTAATTGTGAAGTTACATTCTGTGACTCTGTGATTCTGTTACTCTGTGACTGATCAGTGCCGAGTCTTTCGTATCTGACTCTCATGCTCCACAGTTCATGTGTAAGGACTGACAGGCGTATTGTTACAATCCAGGTAATTGTATTTGCATTGTTCTTTCTGAGGTGGGAGAAGAAAGACAAAAATCTTGGAGGGCCTTTCCTGGAACTACTGTTACAGTAGTTCCTGGAACTACTGTTAGAGTTAAACTGTACAGAAAATCATGGATCGGTAATTCTGATGTGAGTGCTCACTGGAAACAGGACGGTTTTATATACACTTTTTTCAGAACATAGGCTAATTCCATTTACCACAAATGTTAGTTCATGGTAAAATACCTAGAATCTAAAAGACACTAGCTGTTCACTTGCTATCTTTCAACTGCTGGGACTGTGCTCCATTTCAAATGACCTTCTCTATCCGGAAGTATTTTGAATTTGTAAACGCAAAACAAATACTTGGGAATATTGTACTGTAACAAAAACGTTTTTACTTTTACATTTTCAGCAGAGTCTTTCTGTAAATAACTCTGTCACCATCATTGTTCTCTTTGCCCCATCACTTAAACACTTTAAAATGGCAGTCAAAAAACTGGGCAGCAAAAAACCTTCCCCAGGTGGACTGCTGGTATTTCCTTAGTGACTTGAGTAATACAGTTGCTCTCTCAATCCATCCATTGCATCCATAGATGGTGTCCTATGTTCTATTTGTTTCAATTTCTTCCTAGGGCTTGCTTTCTACTACATATTTTACATGGTAGTGTAAGTACTAAAATGCTGGTAGTCTTAGTACATAAGTGGTGGCAACCTCTGATTAAACCATTATGCGGTTTCATAGCAATTGTAGTAATTCTAAGTTTTGCATTGGACGGGCAGTGATGTATATCTATTTATATGTATCTATATGTTTGCATCTTGTGTAACAGATTTTGAGGTGGCCTGAAAATGTCCAGATCTGTATTGGGGAAATATTCCCATGCATGTGTAATGCTGTACTGAAAAAGATACAGTCTTAGCTACCCCTGTAACAGCTGGATTTGCATGTCCTTGTGAAGAGTGGATGACTGAAAAATACATTTAAAAGATATTAAGTCTCCCACCTGCTACTGTTATTTAAAGAAAACAAAACATACTTCCGTGTTCTATTTGCGTTCATGAACTCACCAGAGAATGACACCAGCAGGTTGCACAGTATTTCCAAAGGGTCTTTTTTTTTTTTGTTTGAAATGATGAAGCCTGACAGCATGAGACTGTTGTCTTATAAAAAGACCTGTAGGCTTGAGCTATTGTTCAAGTTCTTTAATTTTTATTTTTTTTTCCTTGATGAAATCCTTTAAAGAGAATCAATATTTTAGGCATTCTTCCACTAAACTCTAGTATGTGAAAGCTTGACATAATGACACTCAACATATTGACCAGGTTCTTCATGCAGTCTTGAACTAAAAGAAATAAATAGTTCATTGCATAAGGTTCAATCCAGAGACATAACAAAGTAAATTCAGGATTGAGAGACACTGTATTTAAAATTGCAGGATATACACAAGGTTTGCTTCTAAGGTCTCTTGATCATTAATTAAATATGTTATGGCTTTCAGTTTTCTCGTTTATCTGTACAGGTTTACATATTGTAAATGCATTATTTATGTTCTCCCTTAAGTGCTTAGTACTGCCAGGATGTTTCTCTTAAACTGGCACAGATAGCAAAAAAGACAAAATGAGAGAGCAAATTTGGCACTGGTTAGCTGCACAGAAAGCCATTTGTGCCCAAATAAGCCTTTCCCAGATGTATTTTAATAAACTTGAACTGATAAACAGATAGAGAGACAGACGGATAGATGGCATCATTGTTTAAACTATGAAAAATATTTTTTCATTAAGGAAAGTTTGGTTTGTTTAGTTTTTTCTTTTTAAACTCATCCTAACAATGCATTATCACTGAGCCTTGCTGCTTTTGTTCTGCAAAGCTTCTGGTATGAAGGGTGATGGAGCTATCTACACGGAAGCTCACTCTCTGAGGGAAGCTATCGCTAAAATGGATTTTGTTATTCCAGCTAAAACACAGAGTTTGGAATCCACCATTTGCTGAACTTTGAACAAAGGAAATTGCAGCCTTTGGTGTTGCCCCTGTTGTCTTCCTCCATGTTTTTAGTAACCAGAACACGATGGATGTGGTGATAGATTGCGACAAAATACAACTTAATTTTAAAAAATTATCTTAATTTCAAAATACAACTCTCGCATTCATATGAAAGCTGTTTGGTTTAGAATAAATGTTGTTCTATTTGTTTTACTGGCAGGTGTGGTGTAGCAGGTGGATGCTAAGACACAGTGGCCCTCTCCTGACTCGTACATCTTTGTTCTATGCACTCTATGCCTCTCTGTTGTACTCTCCCAATGTTCATAAATACTTTTCAATCATAAATAGCATTTCCTGTTCTGCTCTCTGTGATGCAGATATTTGTCAACTTTGTTTTAAATGACAGTAGCAGGTATAGATGCTTATAGAGGACTAATTAAAACACAAAATTATCTGCTTAAATAGTAACTATAACTCTTGCTCCACTCTACAAATATTTGATATTTTTTGTTTGGTTGGGTTTTTTTCCCCGAATTTTGCCTTTCTTCCATTTC